>JAEQBH010000580.1:0-310913 GCA_016808115.1 Tetrastigma voinierianum
AGCATTAGGGTGTTTAGAAATTGTTACCATTGTAGTTTCAGGCCTCCTTTGGTGTAGACGATGCTTCCTTTGGAGAAGATGTGCAGCAAACCATGAGTGCTCGAGTGTAGCGCACTCCGATGGTGATCTTCTGCGAGAGTTGGAGAAAGAAAACCTCAGGAGATGGCTAGGCTTAATCTAATATTTGCTAGCGAATCCGAGCCTCTTGAGAAAATTTAGAGAAGATGAGAGAAATGTTTTCTCTCTTCTTCCAAGTGTGAATGACGGCTATAGTTTTAGGGTCTAGATGTTTGGCTTATATGGGCGAACACATCAGAGAGGACATAGTGCCCTCGTTAAAGAGGGGTTTGCATACGTGCATCCCTTTATGCATGTAGTGTGCATCCTCATGGGCTTTAGGCCCGGGCCGACGATGACACAATATGATCATCGAATAACAAAGGAGTTCTCCTAATCCCAATATCCAATATAGTCCAATCCCAAAGCATTCTCTTGCTCAATCTGATTCATCCAAATCACTTTCTCTCAGCTTGGATCCTATCAAAGACAATTTTGTTCCTTCTTCAAACCTTCTAAGTGTGTGACCCATTAGGTTTCCAGTAATGTTGGTCACTTGAATCAACCCTTTGATTCGAGCAAGTCAAGAGCGGTATCCAGCAACAGATCATGACCCTTAATTGACCGAAAAAGTCAAGGGTTTGACTGTGAACCTTTCCATATGCAATATATTATGCAATGCTATCTTTTCACTCCATACTATACCCAACTTGGTTCAGAGCATGGATTATGCATCTGCTCCCACTAGATGAACTAGCCCAAGTGTATTTATCTTGTCTCCGAGATCCATTACTCACAAAGCATGTCACCGAAGACTCTTCTTCAAGACATGATTACTCTGGCCAAAGATTCCGAGTAATGATCTATACAAGATGACTTAGGGTATACCCTCCTTCTATCAGGAGTGGTGAATCCTTTATTGGCTACTCAATTACCTTCGAATACCTCAAGCTATACCCAGTCATCTCCCTACTATTAAATTCTTACAACAAGGATCAAGTCAAAGTATAAAATTAGTATCCAAGTAAAGACCCAGAATTCCAATTTCTCGAATAAGGAAAATCGTAATTTCGACATAAAATCAGAATTCTGCTAAAAATCCCAATTAATTCTGCACTTCTGACACTAAATGGATTTCACTGCCGAATCGCCCGAATCTAAATCAAGACGTAAAATTTTGTTTAATTCTCGAGACAATGGAAATGACACATTTTTCGGCGTGACGCATCAAGGCTGTGAAAACGAGTGACTTTCGATGCGCATTTAAAGTCACATATAACACCGACTCATGTTCCATGGGCTGTATGAAAGGTAGAATGATGAAAATGGAAGGCCGAGATAGAACCGAATGTCAAATCTGGGAAAAGAGGGACATAACGGTCATTTTTGGAAAAGTTTTTTAAGTCACTAGATGACAAGATCGGCCATAAAGGCCGCTCTCTAACCTCACTAAAAGACCAAAAACGTGGATTTCAACCAAAATCCAGCTGTTCATTTTTTTTGAGAGATTTCTTTAGAGAGAGAAACTTCTCTCTTAAAATACTATTAATCCGACCTTCAGCCTTTCTGACAAGAAGGAGAACTCCGCTCTACGCGAGGGCTTCAGTAAGGGTTCAGATTTAGTGAGTTTCCTCAAACTCCAAGAGGTGTGGGTTTCTCTACTTGGTTTTATTCCTCTTTAAATACTTTGCAAATGTTTGAGCCGGACAGGCCGCGGAGAGTCGTTGATCGGTCCCAAACCTTGGGACCGAATGATATGAATTTTTGAGTACTACTGTGGAGCAATGCGGATCGCCACTACCGGACAAGGTCAAATTTGGGGTGACGGGTATTAAATCATGTATTTGTTTCTGGAAAAGCGCCTGAATGGTCATGAGATGCGTGTCTACAAAGTGAATCATTTAATTTTGTCGAAGTGTTTAAACCGAAACCCTAGGTTTTACCGTTCTAGAAATAGTGACACAAAAATATATTTTTGTGAAATATGTGTTTGTCGAGTGATTTAAATTAAATCGCCAGATTTGATCATTAGCCCAAGTGAGCTAATCACTCTTTGGATGTGTATGGAGTTGTAAAATTACATAACACAGATTCAGATTCAATTATGCGAGTATATTCATGTTTATATTTGCATGTGATTAGACCGTATTTGGAACCGCACATGTATTCCATGTATGCATCGAACACCTAGATTATAGGAGTGAGTGCATGAGATAAGTCTAGAGTAGAAACTATTGAGGGTTGTCTAAAACATTAATTATCTGAGGGTAGTCCAAATTTAAAATAACAATCGCCGGAGCGCTCCAATTGATATTCATCATGGAGGGTAGTCCACAGTAACAAATAATATATCACCGGCCGGAGCTGCCCAATTGATATATATATACACTCCGAGGGTTGTCCACTAATAAAACAATAATTTCTAAGGCTAGTGCTTAGGCGAGTGTGAGAGAGTCGGTGAGGACTCAGGATCTGAGTTGGTCATGTAGACATTCAAGTAGATCGTGCATTTGCTTGAATGTGCAAGCTGTATTGGAACATCAGACCGCACCCTAGGGGTAGTGAGCAGCCCACTTAGGGCGATTCTCCCATCAGCTTTAGCTCACCTCGTCGTGGGACCCCTTTACAAAAGGCTGTGGAGCGTGCGAGGAGAGACTCTGCCTGCCCCGAGGTCATAGAAGGAAAGCCGATGTGGCTTTGGTGTCACATTACTATATGTTGTATAAGAGTAGTTTATTAACTTCTGAAACTATTGGATATAGTTTGACATATTGTGATGAGTATGTTGCATTATGGGCCCAAGAGGCCGCTTTTACTCATGTTAATTATATTGACCCGTTTGGGATAGGTATATGCAGTATCAGACTGGGGAAGAGCCTCCGTGACAAAGCACTCTCGCCCGATTCATGGCGTCTGCAACCTCGACATCCACTTGTATTCCGCTGGTCACGGGTAGTCAACGGACTTCGTGAATACGTCACGCTGGTATCGAGTTTAGTACTACGAATACCTAGGAGTTCTGGGTTTGGGTATCCATCACCACTAGGTGGTTTGATGAGTATAGGTATATGGAAACCTATAGATCGGGAGGATTGGGCCAGTGCCATAAGAGTGAGAGCATCACCACTTGGGTGGTTCGATGCCAGGAATAGGTATGAGGCCATCTAGGAAAATCACTGACAAACTAAAGACACTACACGCACGTGTGTTGAAGTGTTTTGCAGTGATTTGTTGATTATTGTGTGTTCGTGTGCACATTATGTTTCATGTGTAGAGATTTTTATGTGTGTTATGATTAGCACATGGATGTGTTAGAAAATATTTGAGTTGTACAAAGAAGCAAACTTGAAAAAAATGAGAAAGAATAAATTTTCTTAATTTATTTGGTCTATAGGTGATGAAAATAATTTTCTGTTGAAGAAAATCAGAGAAAAATAAATTTATAAATTTATTGATGAGAATTGAAGAAAATAATTTTCTAAGGTTTTATGGTAAATCAATAAAGTGAAGAAAATAAATTTTTAGAAATTTATTTCAGTATTCTGGAAAATGAAAAAAAAAATGAGGAGAAAATAATTTTCTATGATTTTACAAGTTTTAAAATTGAAGAAAATGGAAGAAAATAAATTTTTATAAATTTATTGAGTGTCTAAGAAAATGAAAAATATATATAGAGCATATATATATATATATATATATATATATATATATATATATATATATATATATATATATATATATATATATATATATATATATATATATATATATGCAAACATGTATTTTTGGAAATTTTCCAAGAAATGGAAAGAAGTGGAGAAAGAATAATAAATGAAAAAATGGTGATTAATGCCACGCCATTTTAACAGAGTATCATATCACAATAAGGTATTGTATCGTGATCAGCACTGGGGCTTAAGTACGGAAGTATCTTGCAATAGAAAGGATTGTATTGCAACTTAGTGTGAAGTGGGTTGGAAGTGTATTGCAAATGGCATTGTATCAGGACCGTGGATGTGAGTTGCAAATACAAATATTGTATCAAGAGTGCAAATAATGGATATAAATACGATACAAAATTGTATCGTGGATCGAGGTGTTTAGTTCATCGACTTTAGCCAATAACATTGTATCGTGGCTGGGGCAATGAAGCAGCTAGGCGCCGCAGCGAAGCCGTAGGCGCGCAGAGCCGGGCTGCTCGCGGGCGCCATACTGGCTGTGGCACATGCCGCTGAGCGTCGCGCACATCTAGAGCGCCCGCGACACGGCCGCTGGCACCTACAACACGGCGCTCCGAGGCCACGACACGGCTCAGCTGGGTCGCCGCCGCGTGCCCCGAGCCGCGCCGTCAAGGCGTGGCCGGTCGTCACCGGGCTAAGTCGGGTGCACCGTGCACCGCCCGCTTGACTCGCTTTTGACCGTTTGACCCGGTACCATTCTCGAGTCACGAAATGAACACTGCTCATTGAAAAATAATAATAATAATAATAATTTCTTATTAAATTCAAATAAAAATAAAATAAATTCAAAGAAAATTTGACAAAATTTGAAAAATAAAATTTTCAAAATAAAATTTTCGAAAAATAAAAATTTTTGTTGAAAACAATATTTTAAATGCAAAATTGATTGCGTATACACTGATTTATGTGTATGATTGAAGGTTCCTGGCCGTGTTTATGCCTTGTAGATAATTGTATCAGATTTAACTATCAATCAAAATCTCCGATTGCCAGAGTCAAGCAGAGGAAACTATATGCATGGTGTAATGTGTATAGGAAAAGAGTGAATGCTAAGGTTGGGGAACTACTACCTAGGGATTTTGATTTCGAACAAGAAAGCTTAGAATTATTGAAATAAATGAATCGAGCGCTGGAATTTAAATACCACTTGTGAAATGAACGGTCAATATGGTCACAAGTCTATTAGTAATTAGCATCTGCATTACTAGTTAGACTGAAATGAAAAATTAAATGATTCTTGTTGCCATGTTAATTGTGTAAATGGCTAGTAGAGACGACGAGAGGACGTCCACTCCGGCACCGGTCAGCACCACCGACAACCCACCACCGCCGCAGATTGGACGCCGGGCCTCAGAGGCCGTGAGGTGTTGCAGCCAAGCCGCATCGCACAGCTAGCATAGCGGTAGTCAAGGAGATCCTAGTAACCCCTGCAGGTTTATGACGTATCGGCCTCTCCTCATATTCAATAGGGAGGAGATCCAATGGTACCACCATTGGTTCATGTAATCCAGAAAGTGTTAGAGGCTGAGATTACCTCCGACGCCGATCGGACAGACTAGCCGGTTCCGCCAGGGTGAGGCCTGGGTACGGGAAAATGGGCAAGGACCTCTAGAGACCTTAGGGAGCCATTTTATGTGAGTTCTTCCTCTTGTGATTGGGGTCTTAGAATAGGATGAGATATAAATGAGGTCATGAAGTTAGAGATCCCGGACTCTACTCACCGTGGACTTCGAGGATCACGGACACGCCGTAGTTCGATGTCATCCCTGAGACGATTACCCGGAGCAGCTTACAGATCGCATCGATCAGGAGCGTAGGGAATGATACCGCCATACGCGACTCCGCATCAGATGGTATTTCAGGGACAAGCACGACATTTTGCCCCGCATGCGATAATACGAAACCAAGTGTCGTGACAAGTACGGGTCAGCTCGCTGAGCCTTACCCTAGAGGACTAGGAGAGGTCAGACTTGGATCTACCTCGAAAGTAGTGTGCGAATATGGATGTTTTTCCGCATGAGCTACTTGACCACTTCCACATAGGGATGTAGACTGCATTGAGTTACACCCTCGTATTTCACCCATCTCTATGACTCCACATGATTGCACCGTTGAGTCAAGAGAACTCGCAGTCCAAATTACAGAGCTAATGACAAGGTTCATTAGATCGAGCATCACCACGGGCGCTCCGCTTCTCGTTTATGAAAAGAAAGACAATACCCTTTGATCGTATTGACTACGTATTGAACAGGTTACGCATCAAGAATCTGCATCTAATGCGAGGATCGGCGAATTGCTTGATTGGGTTGGAGAGGAGCGCGAGTCTACTCAAGATGCATCTTCGCACCGGGTTACCATTAATGAGGGTTGGGATGTCACGCCCCGATCCCGGGTCCCACCTCTGTCATGGATCCGAACCGAAGTCCGGGGCGCGATACTATCTATATTATACTATATACTAGGATCGACTCTATTCGACCTGCTCTTTCTCGTAGCTAATTGCATTCCTCGTGGGTATACAAACAATTTCGTAATAACAAAAAATCATTTTACATATACAAAGAACTACCATCGAGTGGTGTCCTTCACAATCTATACACATATATACGTAGTCCCTTTTACTTCTCTATAGTACATGTACCATTTTCATTACAAAACATCAGATTGCGAAGCGCTTAGTGTTAATCATCTTGAGCCTGGCCGCTACCGATGTGGGAATGTCCTGTCCTCTAGCCTCCTCTTCGATACCTACACGGATTGAACACCCGTGCTAAGCTTTACGCTTAGTGGGAACATAAGCATGGACAACCACCAATGGCGACTGTCACAAGCTTATACATATGCATTATATATATCTAAACATATTTCTATAACTTAAATTCCTTATCATCTTATATTCCTATTGCATGTCAAACTTTTTCTATTACATGTTCTATATCTTTGGCATATCCTTTACTTATACTTTTTCTGTATTCCTATTTCGAGAACTTTACATATTCCTATACTTATCATGTGTTCATCTTTCACGCTTATTGTATGTCTTTTCAATGTTCCTATTCTTTGTCAGGTTACATAACATGTCTCTAGTCTATGTCTTTTTCATCTTTCGGTTCTATGATTTATTGCATTCTTCACTTTCTCATACTTGTACTATTACGTATACTTTCCTGTTATCCTGTATTATTCCTATACTTCATAATGCTTGGTAATGCTCGATTCTATCTATCCTATACTTTGTGCTTCTTTTGTATACTTTTTTGTACTTTTTTGTGTTTATATACTTATTTTCATATCGCTATATTGTACTTCTTGTTCTTATAACTGCTCAGATTTTCATCGCATAGCTAGGCTATGCTTCTCATATCATATCATATTATATACTTTTCATAGTTACTTCCTTTGCATACTTTTCCTTTTTTCTTATATTCATGTCCGCAAATACCTTAAAGTGATTCAAGAAATAACTCGTGTACCAAGGTACTATCACCGCACGAGACAAAGGATCTCCGTCTATGTACCCGAAGGTACTATCACCGCACGAAGAGATGCTGATTTCGCCTATGTGGCACCAAGGTACTATCACTGTACGAGACAGTGATTTCGGTCTATTATGGTGACCCTTGGCGCAGGCCACTCGATCCAAACGGATCTATACTACTCCACCCAAACCCGGGCCTCACATCCGTTTGATGAATATGTCGCGAAGAATCGTATTCTTCCCATGTGCATGCCTATCTATCCTCTACCAGTCCCAAGCATTAATCATTTTATTACATTTTCTCAGACATACTTTATAAGCATGAATAACTATTGTTATCATAATTGCTTATGCGATATACTATCATTACTTTACTCAGACATTAATTCTCATATCTCAGAGTTTCATATTACGGCTTCTCATATATCTATATATTACATATAGTCATATCTCTTTATATTATTTATACATTTCTATCATGATTTAGCCATTCTTGTACTTTCTATATTCCTATCATGTAGGCTTTTACTCATTCACATTTTCATATATGTACTTATCATTTATGCAAATGTTCTCTTTCCTATGCTTTGTCATCTTTTACTTATCTCCATTGTTCTTATCATTTATGCCTTTCTACCATGTGTTCCTAGCATGTTCCATTCATTCCTTCGTATATCTATCATATATTCCTATCATTTACATATTCGTCATGTCTTTATCTATTCATATACTTTCTATATTTCTATCATGTTCCATCTATTCGTTCTTCATGTATGATAATCATATGTTCACAAATATATAATCTTATATTCATATGCCTATCAATTGTGTACTTTAGACTATCGTATCTTATGACATATCCTATCATATCTTATCATATCTTACGACTTATACCTATCATATCTTAATGACATATCCTATATTAATATCATATTCATGTTTTATGAACATATCTATACATATTGCATTTTCTATATTTTCTTGTTTCATGGCTATTACATATAGCACTTCATATACTTATGAAGTATGATGTCTATGAGATCACACCTCATTCATATATTATCATCTTATGAATCTAATTTATTTAGGAATTTGAATCAATCCAATCGGATCATCCAAAATAAAGTTATGGCATTTTTATGCCAACTAGTCATTTTACCAATTTTTCTAGGAACAGTTTGTATTACTCAATTTTCCGGGGTCTTAACTTCATATTTTGACACTATGTCCTTATACTCATTTAAAGCTAAGGTGCTAAGGGTTCTGTCTCAACTGAATCACTCCAATTCGAGCACCGAATCCCAAGTTACGTCCGGAAACAACCCTGACTTCTATGTTCAACACTGAAACCAGAATTTGGTTTGTACACGGTCCCACTTCGAATGGATTTTTGACCACTTAGAGTCATAATTTGACAATATTTTATTTCTATATGGATGGTTCATTGAAGTCTATTTTAATTGGCCACTTGAATCATCAAACTGGACAAGAAATGAGCAAGTTATGGCCAAAATACAAAACCCAGAAAATCGGAAAATGAAGAAGGGGTGTACTGGTACACCTCTAATGTGTACCTGCACACTTGGCCAAATGACTAGATCGTAAAGTGTACCGGTACAAGTTCAAAGTGTACCGGTACATGTCACCCGAAATGCCCAAATTGTGTGTTTTTCTCCCATTTTTCCATATGTTTCAACCCCAATCAACTCTATACTTTATAAACACTTCAAGACCACTTCAAATTCATCTATGATCTCTTTCTCCTCACTTCATCTTCAATTACAAATCTTTCTTCAAACTTTTCATGAATTTATTCCAAACCATTCTAATAATATGGGTCTTAACTCATACACAAGCTAAACCCAAGGATTTGTTGTGGTTTATTCTAAACCCTAACTCAATTGCTTGTCATTTAACCATGAATCCAACCTCAAAGGAAGGATTCTCTACTTTTCTTATGGATTTAGAGTTTTTACCAACCTTAATTTCATTATATCTTTGGTTAGGATTTCATCCTAACAAACCCTAGGTTTGGGGCAAACCATTAACCAAATAAAACCAAGGATCCATACCAAAATCCAAGTTCCATACCTTGGCTTGCTTGATCTCCTCTTCCTCTTCTTCTCTTCTTCTTCTTCTTTCTTCTCCTTTTCTTCTCCACTTCGGCTTCTCCTCCAAACGTTGAGACCAATTCTGGTCTTAAATCCATTTTTGTTAAGGCCATATTTGGCCTTCAAATAACCTATTTTTGTTTTTAACTTTCTCATTTTGCATTTAAGCCCTTCAACTCATGTTTATTTCTATTCCAACTTTCTCTAATTGCCTTGCATCCCATAACTTATTAAATTTCTATTTTGGCATCCCATCTTTTAATCTTATGACACTTAAGTCCTCAAGTGGTAAATTACCTATTTACCCTTAGCTTTATTATTAATTCCGGTCTCTAATTTTATTTCCGAAAATTTCCATTTAGCTTTTAATATACCCTAAACAATTCAACCTAGGTATATTTCTGGTGTTACAAGGAGACAGACATCCTAAGACAAATATGACGCGTCATGGGCACTTTGAGTTTACGGTGATGCCCTTTGGATTAACGAATGCGCTAGCAGCATTCATGGACCTCATGCATAGGGTATTCCAACCCTATTTAGATCAGTTTGTCGTAGTCTTCGTAGGTGACATTCTGATCTACTCCCAGTCAGAGTGGGAGCATGAGTATCACTTGAGGATCGTTTTACAGCTATTAAGAGACCATCACCAGACGCAAGATCAAGAAGTGTGAGTTTTAACCATCGAGGTGAGATTTTGGACACGCGGAAGTCAGCACCGTGAGTGTCAACACCCAGAGAAGGTCGAGGCAATGATGAATCGAGAGACCTAATGTCAATCTCGAGATACAAGTTTCTCGGGATCGGGCCGATATTACAAAGAGATTCGAGAATGGGTCAAGTTGTCCATTCAGTAAGGTGATTATGTGGATTTCACCTACGGGACATGAACTCCATGGTCAGCGGCCCCGACCATAGAGAGAAATCGGCATTACATGGAACACCTCGGATACTGCAAGTTGGTAGCAAGAGGGAGGATCAGCCTTTCCTGGTTCTTCTGGGAAGAGTGCGTAAGACTTCTCTCGTCTACACTAGTTTCGTGATTGTACGTGATCGAGCATGAGTGACGGATTGCCCCAGAGACAGTGGGATCCTAAGACTTTTGGGACAATGCAGTCCCGCCACCAGGACAGAGAGTACACAACATTCCTCCACACCTCAAGACGGGCCGAGGAACTAGTTTCGCCAGTGTTATACAAGCACTCAACAAAGACAGATCGCCAAAGGGGCCGCAGTGTGGGTCAAAGTCAAGACGTATCGTAGCTGCGCAAAGGGAAGCGAGTAATCTAGGTGGTGTGACATATCGTTGTCGATGTCGCCAGACACGGATGAGCTGACAAAACATCGAGTCGTCGGCGATCAGACTCGTCGGTTGTCATACTCGACACAGCATTGATTCGGGGCTTAGAGGTCAAGGCCTTTGTGAGAAGCCAAGCATAGATGTTCTTCCTAGGTAGAGAGTCGAATTCGACAGTCGGGATTACGAAAGAGAGATCTCGCATTCTCGCTTCATGGTGGAACCCGGATTGGTTGTCACAAAGAAGATTATTGCGCTCTGCGCACAAAGAACGCCACGTCGAGCCTGTGCGCACTGTGACGGTCATTCACCACTTTAGTGAGTGTGGGCTTCGAAGCCCTAGGACTACGTCCAATGAAGACTCATAGTTGAATCAGGAAATGTAAGAGGCTCGAAGTGTAAGCCGAAGAGTTATGTAATCGAGATGAAAACACACGGTCAGGTTATCACGCAGACTTAGAGTCGAGTGATAGGAGTCGGGAGTGACTCAAGATGAAAACACACGAACATGGTTATCACGCAACCTAGAGTCGAGTGGATAAGAGTCGGGGTGACTCGAGGTTCGATACCCTTCGAACGATTGCGTTGTCAGAAATGGGGCAAGGGTCAGTAAATGGATGTCATTCATGACATGGACTAGATTGGGACGGTCCAAAGGATTGTCAAAGGATTGCACTTTAGAGAGGTTAGTGTTGTGTCAATACGTGGTCAGATGGATTACATACGGTGTTAGAGGACATGCCGCGAAAGCATGCCTTTGATCATAAAGGTAGAGGATAAATCGCTTCTAGTGGAATTCGCCGCCTACAACAATAGTTATCGTAAGTATACTAATGGTACCATGAGGCATCGTGATGGGAGGCCATATAGATCATCGCAGGTTGACCGAGGAAGGAACCCATCATTGGTCCCGATTCGATCGGGAGACACCTCCGAGAAGGTGAGTTTATCGATAGTTTTCTCACCCGCCGTGAGCCTAAGAGCGCGCTTACGTGCGACGTCGACTTCTAGTGCCCGAGGTTGGGGGTGACGCGTTTTCTTGGAAGGTGATGCCTAAAAGAGGATCAGTCTGGCAGCGCCGAAGTCATCGCGAGGTTTACTGGGCCTTCGAGATATCGAGGGTAGCACAAGCATTACCTGCTTAACGCCATCGCCAAATGTGCTGCACCACGCGTGTTTCACGCCTCCATGCTCCTGGAATATACCCGCATCCAAATTTCGTGGTGGATCGGGGATAGATTATGAGGTCGACACCGATGGACCTTTGAGGACTGAGAGTGCTATGGCGGCACCGTGGGAGTGGAGGAGTCAACGTGGGAGCGCGAGGACACGATGCGGGCCACCAATCCCTTCTTGTTTAGGGATGAATGAAGCATTGCTTGAAGATTTAATGACTAGCTTACATGCACGGTACAACAGACGCCAGACATGCATGCCAGTGATTATGATTGTCCCGACTTTGACAAAATTCCTTTTAAGGAGGGAGAATGTAAGACTCAGAAATTCCAATTTCCGAATAAGGAAAATCGTAATTTCGACATAAAATTGTAATTTCGGTTAAAAAATCCGGAATTAATTCTCTTAGACCTTGATGATGAAACTGATTTCACCGCGTTGAATCGCCCTCGAAATCTAAATCAAGACGTAAAATTTCGTCGAATTCCGAGACAATGAGTCGACATCGCTTTTCGAGCATCGCGTTCGTGTCGTGAAAACGACTTTCGATGCGACGAAAGTCAAGATATAACACGTGATCACGTACAAGGCGGTATGAGAGAAATGATGAAAATGGACGGTTTGATAGAACTCGAATGTCAAACTGGGAAACGAGAGGACATAAATCTGGCCATTTTGGAAAGTTTTTAAGTCACTAGGATGACAAGACCGCCACAAAGGTCACTCTAACCTCAATTAAAAAGACCAAAAACGATTCAACCGTAAAATCCAGCGCCATTTTTTTGAGAGATTTCTTTAGAGAGAGAAACTTTCTCTAAAAATATGGCGAATCCGACCGTCTAGATTTTCGACAAGAAGGAGAACTACTCTCTACGCGAGAGGGCTTCTGGTACCGGATTTAGGAGTTTCAAACTCCGAGAGGTAGGGGTTCTCCCTACTGGTTTTATTCCTCT
The DNA here is from genome assembly GCA_016808115.1 of Tetrastigma voinierianum. Classification (NCBI taxonomy): domain Eukaryota; kingdom Viridiplantae; phylum Streptophyta; class Magnoliopsida; order Vitales; family Vitaceae; genus Tetrastigma; species Tetrastigma voinierianum. The sequence continues at coordinate 12,813 of JAEQBH010000580.1, forward strand.
TTTAAATACTTTAAAATGTTTGAGCCTTCGACTGGTGGGCCGTGAGAGTTGTTTGACGGGTCCCAAACCTTGGGACCGACCACATGAATTGAACCCATCGAGCAATGGATCGCCACTTCCGCTGATCAAGGTCAAATCGGGGTGACGGCATGAAATCATGTATCGTTTGGAAAAGGCCTGAATGGTCATGGAGATGCGGGTTCACAAAGTGAACTGATGACTTGTTAAGTGTTTGAAAACCATAAACCCTAGGGTTTTACTGCCTTAAAATAGTGACACAAAATATATTTTTGTGAAAATATGTGTTTGGTCGAGTGATTTAAATTAAATTGCTCGTGTTTGATCATTAGCCCAAGTGAGCTAATTTTGATGTATGATTTGTAAAATTACATAACATGATTGTGTGGATTTTCCTCAATTATAAGTATATTCATGTTTATACATTCGCATGCGACAGATTGTATCGGGAACTCGGCATACATGCATTCCATATGCAATCGAACACCCTAAGATTATAGGAGTGAGTGCAATGAGATAAGTCTGTGAGAAACGGTTCGAGGGTTGTCTAAAAACATTAATTATCTGGAGGGTAGTCCAAATCTCTAAAATATCAATCGGTCGTAGCACTTCCAACTGATATTCACTCCGAGGGTAATCCATTAAACAAATAATATATCAATCGCCTGAGCGCCAATTGATATATATATACATCGGAGGGTTGTCCACTAATAAAACAATAATTCTCATACAAGGCTTAGGCGAGTGAGAGAGTTTGAGACCTCAGATCCGAGTCGGCCATGCATATCTCAAGCAGGATGCATTCGCTTCGAATGTGCGCTTACTTTGGAACATCAGATCGGAGACCCTAGGTGGTGAGTGTACCACTTGGGATATTCCACCGAGTTTCTAGCTCACCCCGGTCGCGGGGACCCCCTTTTGGCTGTGTACAATGTGGAGCGGCGAGGAGACGGTTCGTCCTGAGGTCGTTTTTGTGAAGAAAGCCGGATGTGGCTTTGGTGTCACATTGTATACATGTATTAGAATGCTTTTCATTTTAATATATGTTGTATAAGAGTAGTTTATTAACTCTTGAAACTATTGGATATAGTTTGGATATACAGATGAGTATTGTATTATGGGCCCAAGAGGCCGTTTTACTCATGTTGGGATTATATTGGACCGCTTCTGGGATGTGTATATGTGTACCGTACTGCAGAGCCTCCGTACAGCGACTCCGCCCGATTCAAGTGGCGCTGCAACCCGACATCCACTTGTGGCCCGCGGGCTGACGGTAGTCAACTGAATTCCGAATGGGGCGCCACCAAGATACCATTAAGCTCCTCAAGTCTAAGGATACTTGCAGCATTGCTATGATGAGACTATCATTGATGTTTAAATAGATAATCCATATAATTGTCTCATAGTAGGTCTCCGATAAACTTAGCTATTCTTAGCAAGTATCCACATGTCTACTCTAATCATCACGATGATCACAGTTTATGAGATCATCTGCTTGATCATATCAAGGAGTACAACATGTGCTAGTCTGTCCGGATCAACAATGTCTAATCTTGTTGATCCTATGACTAGGGATAGTTTAAATACTACATAATTACACATAATAGGAATCTTATTATCATGATCACAATCATGATTTCCTTTATGCTATGTAATGTATCAAGGACTTCATTAATTTGATTTAAGATCGCTATGAATTCATATATTAAATGAACATCAAATAAATGAAGATGCATTTATTATAAATAAATATATGACGTACAATAAGTGCTAAATATGATGGCCTTTATAGCACTTCTCTAACAGGTTCATGGGTTCGTCCGATGGACTTTGGAGCCGAAGAGGGTCATTAGCGTGTTAATCATGATGAAGATACAAAGCTTGATATGGCTTATGTTGAATTAAACATACCCTCACTTCATACAAATAATTCACATACATATGTACCAACTTTTGATGATGAGACATGTTTGATTTCAATTGGTGCAGCTACACCAGGATCGGGACGCTTTCTGAGAATAGAGTATCTCGATATCGAGAATTATCCAATCGTATCAACCAAATGTTTGCTCGTCGCAGCTAATTGCCTTGGTTCGGGATTTGTTTGTCTTCCACCACCACATGCTTGAGTCGCCATGAAGAGTTCTTTGCACTGTATTTATCATTCACAATTTTGAGTATGACATTACATATGATGTGGTGACTTGCTGTTATTTCTTGATATGACAATTTTATGTAAGATGGTTGGAGCCATAGGATATTTTGTATTACGATTAACTATTACTATAGTGGACTAAACAATATACGAACTAGCATTATGTTTCTTGTGTATTTCTATATTTTGGGTAACAATTTGAGATGTATGCCAAATTACAACAAATTATACATGCTAAGACAGGGTTTCATTCACATAAGGTAGTTGATTGGTTAAGGAGTATATGCTCAACCGGTCGACCTGTTATATAAAATAAGTAAATTTGACAACGAAGGTAGTCGATTGATTGAGTAGTATATGCTCAATCGACGATCAAAGCAAAACAGTAAATTACGTATGAGTATGTCAACCGATTGAGTATTGTTTGCTTAACTGATCAACGTATTGCATGAAACAAATAACTTGACATAGGAGTTAGTCAACCGATCTACCTGTTATCACTATGTGCATTGAACTGTATAGTGGGTATCCTCAACCGGTCGATCTATCCTATTGTTGCCGATCAATCGGTCTGAGTGTCTACCTAATAAAGCAATGGAAATCATAGATCGATCAACTGCTATATATGTGTTTCACTAATCGCTTTATGTGAAAATTTTGAGTTATTTTACATTTTTAATTTTGATTTAACCTCGATTTAACTTGATATTACCTCGGAGGACTAGTATGATGTTCTAAAATATAGAACACAATTGAGGCCCTACAAAAGATGATAAACAACAAGATAACATCATCTTCTATTTACAAAAAAAAAAAAAAAAAAACTAATTGCAAGTTTAACCTGGTTATATAACAAGTTATATGATTGCAACACAAGTTATAAAACAATATAACTACATTATATGATACATGTAAACATCCTTGTTTCAACAATTCAAGTTTAGTCCATGTTACAATAAATAAACATTATATGATAAACGAACAATATAACACCATCTTCAATTAAAAAAAAACTAGTTACACTGAGCTATCCCCTCGGCTTCAACACCAAGCTTAGCGTAATCACAAAAAAATAAGTCAAAACATCACAAATTCACAACATTACAAACTATCCCATCCGCTTAATACATTGTGGTATGAATGAGGATTTATAAGTTGTTGTCGTTATCACTATTCGATTTCCCATCCACTTATATTATCCCTCAATAGGAACATTGATTGCAACATCCTCATTTGATGGTTCACCAACCATATTTACATCTTCATTTATTTCCATGGGTGTCGCATTATCTTCAATTGGAGGGGATAAATGGCTATGACCACCATTTCCATTAGCACGAACAACTCTTCCAACACCTCCATGAGAATTATGCCAATAATCAACATTGGTTGTCATGTAAGGGGTATTTGCACAAAAGGGTGTGATAGCAACGAGAGGGGTAGCAGCAACAGGAACTCCTTTATTGAACTTTAAAAATTGCACATCTTGTGCCAATCTTGTTTGTATGCTAGTTAGACTTTGTTAACAGCATCTCTGAAATGCTTTATACAACACCATACAAATCATAAATACATTTATGAAATATATGACATAATAAAAATTGCAAGGGTAGTTGTAACCTAATACCTTGCTCGACTCATTTGTACCTAATGCCTAAATTAGTTGTACTGAGAGTATATATATGATGTACCCACTCAAGCACAAGACTCAGACTCCAATTTTACTAGTGTTATGTGCTTATGTGTTTTGTACATGATGTTTATCAATGTTGTACCTAGGGCATAATATAGTTGTACCCAGGATTTACATAACCTATACCTAGGTTAAGTCGTGTTGTATGCTTATACACTGCAACCTTAAGGCATACAATGGCTTATACCCATTGTGAAATTAGGTAATACACATTACTTACATATGTCCAACCTCCTAGTTCCCATTTTCTTCAAGGTTTGCAAATTTACTATCGTCATTATTAATAAATAACATTTTGAAAAAAACACAAAACAAACAACCTTTTAGATGAAGACGAATAGAGGGTAAGATGAGTCACATTTATTCAAAGGTTTCAATAGAGGGGAAGATGAAAATACATAGCAGATCAGCCTCAGATAATGAAAAGAGATGTTGCAGATGCTACCTTCAAAATTCAAATGGTTGTGATCATCGACCCTTCTTTACTTTGTTGCATGAATATTCAAGCTTCTTTAAATGGTTCTTCCTCTGCCTCTGCCGCTTCAACAGACAAAAGAAGCTTTGGTGCTTCCTTCCTCTTCTCGCCTCAAGCATCTATGGAAGGAACGGTTCCTAAATGGGACAAAGGTGTTTTTTTTGATTTTTAGGTAAATGATTCATTTAGGGCTTTTTTTGATTTGGATATGAAAATTGTGTTTTTGGAATCTCCAATGACTACTACACATGAAGCTTACATGGATGATTATTTATCAATTACTAAATCTTCTTTATCAAATAGTTCTTGAAAAGCTAGACGGGGCTTCAAATAAGATTCTTTGGACCTCATTTCAAAAAATTTACATATTGAGACTTACAGCAAGCCCCTATTAATATACCTCTTTTTTTCTTGTTAATTTCAAACGTAATATAATCAATTTTTATAAATATCTTCTTTGCTTCTTTATTATTTTCAAAAACTCAACAAATTAATTGAGAAAACATAAGTTACTTCAACACATGAAAAATAAATTTATTAATTCAAACGAGCAATACATCTATAAAAACATAATCAAAATCGTTATTAAATTATAAAACATATACATTCGATAATCGGTAGCTGAAATAAGACTGACATACTTACAAAGATATCGACGACCACGATTTAATTTCTTGGTCCATCGGATCCGATATATTTCCGCTTCGTCAATCGCCCACATAAATAAACGTTGCACCACAATGACAACAAACAAACGTCACACTAAGACGACAATAAACAAACGCCGCACTAAGACAATGACTAAAACACAAAAACAAATCGAAACCTGTATCTTTAGACAACCATTTTATCGAAAAATAAACGATGAAAAAGGTGAATAAGCTCGATTTCAACAAGAATAACCAAAAAATCACCTCAAAGGAAAAGAGACTAACAAGAAAAAGTTGAGAGGCTAGGGTTTTATAGTAGTATTAATACATATTATGTATGTTTCAAAAAACAAAAGATAGCAATAAATTTTATAAGAAAAATAATAATTTAGTACATAAAACTAGTACCATATTTTACTAAAAAGGTAAAAAAAAACGGAGAATCCATCCAACTAACTCTTAAGTCGATTTGCAAATGCTAAACTACACACCAACCATTAGAAAATGTACTTTAAAATAAACCTTTATTATGATTAATAATAAATGGATCAAATTAAAAAATATAATTAAAATAAGAAGATATAAAATCACATCTGATACAAGATACTCGAGAAAGAGAAAAGAAAAAAGAAGATACCTTCTCTTCATTATACGTGTTTTTGAGAAGACAAAGGAAGGATGTTTTCTGGTTTGGCAATTTTTCAAATTTGTTAGGAAAATTTTTATCTTCATCAAGCATTTCAGCAATCAACGAAATACTCTACTGGGTTGGGAAATGTTATTTAACAACAGCTAAGATAGTAAAAAACCAAAAGGCCAAAAGCTTTCTCTATATCCAGAAAAATGTGAATTTTAACTCTACTCTTTTCTCGCCATCAGTAATCCAAAATTCAAAAACAGACATCCTCAAAGCTTTCTGTATGATCAAGTATGGATCTGAGGTGTCAGCAAGTGTGAATACCCACCACCCCTGCCGGTCCTTCATCGCCACAGCCTGCTAATGAAACCCTTCTTGTCTTTCTTCATCCTGTTTTCCAGGGATGGGAAATCAACAAAATTGTAAGCAATGTCCAAAACAATTGGGTTCCGTGATATTGTTTGGAAGGCTGGAGGGAAGGCTTCAATCCGAGGAACACTTTTTGCATTTGATCCCCCAACTGCAGACTCATACACATCCAGTTTCTCCATCAGAGATGTCTCCACCTGAAATGGATCTAATCAGCATGCCACATAAAGCTCAAGACCGACAAGAGGGGAAAAGCAGCAAGAAAATTGCCACTTAATCCTAAATCTAGTTTTTAACTTTGCATTCTTGATTCATTTTCAAGGTGTGTTCCTTCAATGGCTCGAATGCATGTTCAAACCAAAAGCAGTAATGCAATGTAATTTTAAAAAGAAAGAAAAGAAAAGAAAAGAAAAGCCAAAAAAGAAAAAACAAACCAGCTGGGGTATGTAAGGAGGGCAAGGAGAAGGAAAGTGGAAATGACAATCGTACTTGTGAAGATTAATGAAGAAATTAAGGCATATAACATAAAGGGAAAGACAGAAAGGGCCAATAGCCTCCAAATGGAAAATATACCTAACGTGTTGTGGGTATTATATGGTATGTATGTTTATGAAAATAATTTTATGTTCAAGATGGCATCGCTGACAATGAAAGTTCGCAAGTTATGACTATTAAATAGGCAGAAATGCTTTCATGTGGCTTTTTTTTCTTCTCCAAGAACAGATACAAAACCCATACTACTACCTTTTTGTGAGCTCCGGTTAATGATATAGTAGAAATTTTCTGCGAGAGAATCTCTGGAGCCTTCTCCTCCTCCATAAGCACCATGGCATGCTCGATACAACTGTTTGATCTACAGTCATTATATAACATCTTCAAATCCTTGATCAGAGTCTGGAATCACAAAAAGAAGTTAGAAAAGTTAGAGTCAGTCCACACTCCAGCAGTTTTTCAATTATTATATAGGTATCATGGTAAAAATCAATCATGGAAGATTAGTTTATCCCACAAGAAGCTTTTATCATTTACTTTAAAGCAAAGGATCTTCTGGTGGAATGTATCCTATACAAATGGGTTATTTGTGGAGTGAGACAACAAATATTAAAGAATGGTTTGAAAATAAAGATAGCAAATTCTCAGAAGCATTAAATAAGGAATACAAATGAACACAAGTACATAATCATTCAGTTATTAAAGACATAAGGGCAACTCAGCTGCTAAAAAGGAAAGCCTAATACACCTGATCTTTGTCACTAGAAGCTGAAGTTTTGCAGGGCATCATCAGCAAGAGAGTTTAGCACGGTCAGAGTAATGCATATGCTTCTGTCCTCTTTCCAGCCGAACTGTATGATTTTGCTAAGTAAAAGCACCTGCCACCAAAAAGGAAAAAAAAAAAAACCTTTTTCTAATGAATTTAATATGATAATAGCCACTTGACACTGGAATGTCAATGAAACAAGAAACTACATGACAACAATACAGCACCTGAGATATATTTCAAATGGTAAATAAAAAGCTACATGCAGGTAAATGTAAGATATGTAAGATGTTTTAACCTTTAAGTTAAATGTAAGGCATGATCCAAGCTGGAGTTATCTTTCAGACAATAGTTCATGTAGCATCAACTCTTAATGGTTGAAAAATAAGGGGTGTTATTATTGCACGGGTTTTTTGCTTTTATTTTATTTTCCTTTTTCCTACTTTCTTTCATTGCTTTTTCTTCAGTTATTGTGGCCATGGGACAGGGTCATGGGATTAAACAAACCAAATCATCGTTTCTTGTTTGTCGGCTTTAGGGCAGGCACAATGCAGTAAAAGAAAAGACAAAATACACGACCTTTCTGCTCGGAAAGCCAAACTTTTAAGAGCACACTCCTCAGAAAATGACACTTCTTCTGGTTTTCTGTCTCTTCCAGAACTAACTAAATCGACAGATCCGCAACATTCTGCCAAGAGTAAGAGGAGATGACTCAAACTTTTCCATCTAAAACTGACTGGAAAGGATGCAAAAATACAAAAGACTATGAAGTGATTCTAACCTGTAATAAAAGATCACAACCGAACAAGCTCCTCAGGCTTGTTGCTTTTCATTTTTTTTCTTGCTTGGTGAGTTTACTTTAAAATACGACCAACAACTGGTTCCGCTCAATGGTCCGCTCACTAAGGACAGCACTAACCGCTTTACTGGCGCCATTTAAGTCATCTTTCATGTTTCCAGCACTGCCTGCAGTGACCTAAAGTACACAGAACATCAGGAACAGCAGCATCAACATAAGCAAATGAAAGGCATATCATACAAGAACATCAATACCAAGTCATTGCGGATGGAACTCCTGGCCTCATGATATGCAGTAAAAATTTTGTCGAAAATGGCAAGTTTTTTCTCTGCTGGAAGTGAGTCTGCTGCTGGACCATGAAGATCTTTCTCCAAATCTTGAGCTGATCAAATTTAAGACATAGATCAAGCAAAAAAATTAACCACAAAAATTTCCTATAATTTTTTTAAAATCCAGATTCACGTAAGTTAAAGAAGACAATGCGATTTATATTTCACAAGGGGAATGATTAATTTAGAATATAATATTCAAGGTGCTTTAATATACTAAGAAATGCCTCCTAAACATAAAACTCATTCTGATCTACAGATTTTGAACGAGGCAAAGGATGGATACAACAAACTGAGACAATCGAAGAGGAAAAGACAGGTATCTATGAGTTGAACCTTGGATGGCTTACAGATTTTGTACCTAAATTAGCTTGAATGAACAGTTATCAAGAAAACTAAATCTAATTCCATCTGACCTAAGGAGCCAAAGAAAGTTCTAGCGTGTCACTTAGAAATTACATTCCATAACTCTGTAGACTCTTTTAAACATCCCCAAGTGCCTCTCCGAACATAAACCTTAATCCAACAGTCACAAGGTAAAATGGTGTTTTGGTAAAGACAGGTTCCAACATTTACTCAGTTACTGGCTCAATGCATTAACAAACCCAATGATTGGAGTTAATTAACCAGAGAAAGATGATGAAGATTATAAATTAAACATAGTATTGAACCGCGTGACAAAGATATAAAATCAATGATGATGATGATGTCCTTTACAGAAATACAAACTAAAATTTCCACATTGAGGATGTTCTTTGTTTATTCCAAAGCCAAGGAAAAAGGAAAAATTTTTATGATTTTTGATAGGCAAATCAACATACACTAAACAGCCGCCTAGCAAGATTTCTAAAATTTACATGATATGGCTGCATCACAAGACTACAAATACCATACCATACCAAACCAAACCCAACCCCCAACCCCACCAAGGGCCCTGACATGAACCACATTCTGATACATAGAAAACGTTTAGAAAGTCAATTCTAAAGATTTTGTCTGACAACCACCAGCATGACCAGAGTCACATTGAAGTTCAAGTGACTTTTAGCCACCTCATATCCATGCCAGATATCTATCCAAATCAGTGCCTACTACCTATTCACTCATAGGTTCGACTTCACACAATTTACATTTTTTTTCCAAATTAGAATCAACACCAAGTGATATCCATGAACAACAGAAACTTCTTCAGTAAGACTGACAGAAATACAAGCAGCCTGCTTGTAGTTGTAGCAGTTCACTATGCAGTAGTTACACATCAGATAAAATGAGATTTCTGTTCATTTTTTAGACAGTCTGGGTTGGTGGCCACAATTTTTCTTGATTTAATTTCTAGGGCTTTGCCTAAATCAGTAACCACATAAAGCCACTATCTCTTTGGACCTGTAACTTCTAAGTGAAAGATCACAAGCTGATCAACTAGACTTAAAATTTTGCAAGCAAACCTAGCTGTGTGGGGAGTACAAGAGAGAGATGTGGAGCAGCAAGCATAAACAACCAAGCAGAAACCTGGAGGTACAACAACATGAAACATATGCATTCAATGAGGAAAGGTCACAAGCATGTTCATAAATGCTTAACAACATATCGATTTATGATGGATGTCTGACGTAATTGTTCTCCTATTAAAAGATTTATCACTGACCTTTCAAAATGGAAACCCGAGTTTTTGCATTAGAAATTGAAATCTGTGACCAAGCCAATGAAACTCTGTCATAGACGAGCCTGTTGCACTGCTTCTGCCATAACAGCCTGCAAACCAAGAAGTAACAGAATTTTAAATCCAAATTTATAATGAAATACAAAATTAAAATTAAAAGTACGCAAGTCCATATTGCATGATTGAAATATGATGCAGGATCTGTTTGTATGGGCGGATAAGAGAAATAGAAGCTTGATCAATCATGTTCCCCATTCTCGTTAAAATTAAGTTTTCCGATGGGCAGCAAGTTAGAAACATGATTGTAGGCAACCTTCCTACATCATATAGTGCAAGATGCCAGAATATTATTTGAAGGTGTTGGTTTAATCTTTAATAAGTCAGTGAAAACAGCAATTCGATCACTTTTGCTGCTTCATATTATGTGAGTTTCAGGATTAGTGTTTCTAAATCTAACTCACTTAATTCTAGTCTGAAAAGATCCAGTGCAGGCCCTTCCATATGCAGGAGTTCAGGAGTTAGAGAATTTGATGCACCACCTTTGTGGAGGCAATATCGAATACTTGGTTCTAGCTCCTCAACACGTTCACGGCACAAAACTTGATTCTCCAGGTCTCCATATTTCCCAAGTTCCTCATAAACAGCTCTATAGTATTAACATGATTAGTACTTACAATATTGATATAATCAAAAGGAGGAGGAAAACCAAAGAAACAAGTTTACTTCCCAACAAAAACAACTAACTAGGCAATTTATCGATTAAAGAGATACACTGCTTAAAGTAGCCATAAAAACACTGCTAAAGAGACTAGGAACTACCTGGAACTCTTAAAATGTTTTAGTGCTGTATCCCAATTCTGGTCTTGTTCAAACAACAAAGTCCCTTTCATATAGGAGGCATAGGCCTACAAATTGGAAATTGAAAATGAACAAGTTATGTAGCACTTCATTCAATAACAGATAAAAAGTAGCCTTCTGATAAAAAAAACTACAAAAGAATAAAATCAAATCAAACAAAAATAGATAAAAAGTATCCTAGAGGCCAATACACTCGATTTTAATAATAACCAAAATATATAATGATAATAGATTTTTACAAAATTTGATAACACAACATGAAAAAAAAAAAGATTGTGAAATATTTTTTCGTTTACAAAAAATGTATCTAAAGGATTTAACTTTCTTTTCCACTGCCACAGAGGTCCTATAGAAATGAAAAGCAACATGAACACCATAATAAGAAACCCAACCTCAGCTTCTAAAGATGTTTTGGAATCTCCCTTAATCGCACACAATTGTGAAAATAGAGTAGCCCATTTCCACTGCCTTCCTCAGCCTACCAATCAGGTAAATCCTCTGACGTGCATTTGACCATCTGGAAGCTGCCTTTTCTCCATGGCATGGCTCCAAGCTCTCTGCTGTATATAGAATCATATGCAGAAACCTGCTAGTCCAAAGAAATTATGAAGGTTAAAATTGAGCCAGAAAAGAGAATCTCACAAGTTTTAATCTGAAATCTACATTTGTTAACTAACAATCAAAGAGAAGGGACTTAGCCAGAACAAAATCAACAATCAATATCCTCTAATACTACAATCTCAAAGGAAACCTCTTATTTATAGGGGTAAATAGACACCTTTTCTAGATATATTTTCAGTAGAATGCTAGCAAAGGTAAAACTTAATATAGAATTTTAATGTTATAGATCTCAACAAAAGCTTCTTTGCTTGCTAAACTCACAAGGACTTCAAATTATCGATTTGAAAATAGAGGAAAATATGCGCAAACTCTTATGATTTGTGTTTTATGTAGTTTGGGTTTCTAAAAACAAAACCTCACCTCCACTAAGTTAATAGTGGTGTTAAGTTTAGTGAAAATGGAGGATTTAACTTTTATGGGCTCCATATAATGAATAGTCTGATCCAAGGTTTTAAATTCTTTTCGCTTTTCCCACCTTTTTTACTAGTAATGAAATGGAGACGCAGAAAGATAACAATCTGTATAAGGGAATATGATATTGACATGCAGATGCAAGTTAAAAAGTTTGAAGCATGTGGATTCAACCCATATCCAGTTTACAAAAAGTAACAAAACAAGAGGATAAAGAGCAAGAAACACACCTCACTTCTGTAACAGTAGATTCACTGATGGATCTTCGGGTGTATTTACCACGACCATGAGTAAATTTCAGAGACTTGTACAAACGCCTCAATCGAGCAGTGCAATACCTCCTATAACGAAAAATTTTAAATGTTCTGGTCAAATCATTCAACACATACCACAACACACTGATCTTTTGGAAAAGACAGAGACAATTGAGAGGATTATCGTTCATTTCTAGAATTTTCTTATCTCTTCTAGTTTTATCTTTGCAAGAACTTACAAAATTTGAATGCCAAGAATCCATCGAATTCTATAAACATCATTAAAAAACACAATATAGATGTATACCGGTAGCGCGTGTAATCACCATGTCGTAATCCATGCTGCATTTGCGCAGTCTTCAAGAGCTGCAGCACTGGACGAGCAAAAGGCCAACAATATCATAAAATATCCAAAATATAAAAATTCAAAGTGTGTTTGGCAGCTAAGAAAATGTGGGAGAAGAAATGAGCCCAATTTTCAAATCTCAAATCCTCCACAGACCAAAACATCGTCAAACCATAAGACTTTAAATCTCATTCTTTCCCTCGATTATCCCACAAACCAACCAGAACGATACAAACAAACAGCGTTCAAGGGGAAACCATTGATAGAGAATGTGAAGGTATGATCTGAATTCGAATTTTGACCATCGATTTGCATATCAGTATACTTTGTTTTCCCCATAAGTCCTGAACAAGACCAGATCATCATTGTTAATCAACAAACGGTAGGATTCAGAATAGATCTATGAATCTGTATAAGACAAGAGTTCTGCACGCACCTGGATTCAGGATTTGGGAGAACGGAGGAATATTCCGGCGAGTTCACGAGATGAGAAGCCACCAAGCCAGTGCGAAGGGTGCTGTTTCGTACTCCTTTTTTTGTTCTTATTTTTCTTTTTCCCTTTTTGGGTAGGGCAGAGTCGAGTTTGGTCTAGCCCAATAAAATGGGCCAAGTGGTGACCCAACCCATTGACTTCTCCGCGGTATCTATCACCACGATAAAATGCTCGTAACCAACTGTATATGATAGTATAAAAATGTTTTAAAATTAGATGCGTGAATCGGCGTAGTGATTCGATTGAAAGGTTCTTAGTTTTTTAACAATATGTTGTAGATGATGGTTGAATCGATTAAATTTATTTATAATTATTTTTATTTTAATAACATGTGATATTTATACATTAATGACGTCACATGTTATTCTGATTTGGCCAGTCGGTTCAACTAATTAACCGTGAACCAATAAATTTTCCGATTCAGCTATCGGTCGAGTTTTAAAACATTCTTGCACAAAGTATAAAGTTAGAGTTGAACATATTGGTGTTGTTATAAATGAGTTTTGATAATGAAGTCGTCGGTCGTGTGTCAAACCATTCGGTTCGGTGTTTTACAATGAATTGATTCATCACGAGAGATGCAGCATCATCGTCATTACGTTAATCTTACATGTATTAACCATATTTCATTCAACTAAAATGTGTGGATCTTGAAGTCAAACTGGGACTGTCGGCCTTTGTTATAGGTTATCGCCAAAAGTTATCTTTTAAGTTTTGCTTATTGCTCTGCTCGACGCGTATTTCTATCTCTCGGGAAATTCTTTTATTTTCTCGTGCAGCAGGAGATATCTCATTTTAGATCATCATTGAAAAGGCATTTTCAAAGCACGTTATGTTCTGAGTTTGCTCACGGAGTGTCATCCCCAGAATCTACGCCCCAAAGTTAACCTTTGTTTTTTTCATATCGCATTCTAAAGGATTTTTTTAAATGTCGTCTTACAAATTAGAGTTTGTGGCCACTTGATATTTACGGAAAAACTATACCATAATGGATCTTTGATCTTTGAGATCGTATTGATCTTGTAATTTGAGAATACAATAAAGGAAATGAAACCATCCTTATTAGAATCGCGCAAAATCGTGTTGATTTTCCTTCGGCGTCATCTCATGAGAACATGAAAATGAATATCTTACAATAAAGATCTCACTCTATAGAGTAATTAGAGGGGAGATATGACCACCAATGAAAACGATGAATTCTCAAAAACTCAATACTGTTGGATACTGAAATTTGGAAGATTTTAAAGCAGTGATGGAATATAACTGCTGTAGATGTTCAGTTTTCGGCGTGATAACGAGAAAGATCCTGCCAGAGGAGGCATCTTTGAAAGCGTTAATTACCGTTAAATGCACCTCGAGATGTGCTCTGTAGTAATAATATTATTGTCAGTTCATATGAACTAATTTTAAATTAATATACTTATGTTTACATTGAAATAATGACTTTTAATGAAAAATCTTGATCTATTGATTGGAATGAATCGTTCCTATAAGTGAGAATGATGTCATCTCAAACTAATGGTTATGGACGTAGTCATGGTGCGTGGTTGTGTGTTGTGGAAGGAATTCTCGACATGAGACTCATGGTAATAATTCTACCCATAAAGGAAACTTTATTTTACGCAATTGGTGAATAATCAGAATAAAAACTCAGATGAAGCATCCCATTGAAATAAGCCAGAGCCATGAGAATCATTACCATAAATGTGGTATGAAAGGGCGTTGGTTCTTGTACCATTCGTATAAACCCAATATTTGATGAATAACTGTGATGATATGTTCTAGCCTAGTGGCATATACGACTTTATATTCTCTGTTTATATACACCGAGACATTATCTGTTTATCTTGTTATTTAAATTGTGGTTTTAACTTGATAAAATGTCGAGATCCTTGAATAGTTGGCTTAAGCTTTATGTCGTAGTATGTGACTTGATAGCGTAAAATCTTAAGGCATAAGAGCACTATTCTAAATAGATCATAGTCGATCATTATTGTGGGAATAATAATGAAGTAAGACTATTATGTTTTACGAGAAAATACCTCTCGTTTTCTTGGTCAAAACATAAGATGTTACTGAGAACATAAATATATGTTAAGTTCATGTTATTGGTGACATGTAAAGAAATACAACATGGATTATGTCATCAATAATTCTCATTGCCGGTAGTGGTATTGAGTTCTTCGACTGAATTCACCATAGTTTACCATGAGGCGCCGTGTCTTGGCGCTTCGATGACTTAACATGAGGATGGTAATACAGGCTATGGTTGGGCATGCAATAAATCATGTGGAGGAATGTGAGTGATAGTGGTACCCGCTCTTAATTGAGTGAGATGTCTATTGGCCTCTCTTGATAAGTGAGGCAGAAATGCACGGCGTGCTTGAATAAGATTGATAGGAGTTATCAATATCATTTTGTTTAGTCAGTCTACTTGAATCAGCTTGATTAAGTTGTATAAGATGACTTCATCCATGCTTTGTGCTTAATTGAGACATCGTGTGACAAAGGACTAATATCATACTATGGTAGGTTTTAGTCATCGAATTGACTTGATTTGGGTAGTTATAATGTCTTCTTCAGAAACCAATTATAACTTGTGGGCTTAGAATATTATTTGGGCTTGCCAGCATTAGTGAACCCATAGGAGTCACACACATAAGAATGAGCTATAATAGGATGTTAGAAAACCTCTCTTTGGCCCATGATTAAACGAAGCCCCGAGCCCATTAATAGTTAATGGAATTTAGTTTAAGTCGTTTTAATAAAAGGGTTTAGAGCACATTAAATAGGGGTTTATCGTCTAAAGGGTGGTTCTTTTGAAGTGGGCGTTTTTTGAGAGAGAATCCTTTTGAGAGTTTTGGAAGACACTAAAAGTTTGTCTTTGGTTTTATGGAGACAGACCTATCATAAGGTGCTAGCACATGCATCCATCAGCTGGCGGAACACCGTGTGGATACGCTAAAGGGTGTTTGTATACCTTTGCATCATCATATTCCGTTCTTCTTGGATCATTTTCGAGAAAAGAGTTACATTTCCCGTGTTTCAACTTGTGTGGCGTCGAAGCAAATGCGCACTAGTCGAAAAGGATTAGATCTACAAGAGGTAGATTTGAAAGTTCTTGATTTGTGTTTAGTTTCATCAAACCTCTTGGATCACGATGTGATTTGTGATTAAATTTTTTATTTCCTCGACGTTTTCTTATTCATTTACAGTTCCGCTTTGATGTTATCGAGAGCTACTTCAACTGTTTGAGAAGGTGAAACGAATTTTTATATGTGATACAACAGCGTGATCACGTTTAGTGTATTTGTTTAACATATGGCGATATGCCATGATCCATTAGTTCATCCGTTTATAATTAGTATAATCTCAGTCATGTTTTTTCTGTATGAAGTTTGTAACATCATATCGAAGTGTGAAAAATGATTAGGTTTAGAAAGCTCTAATAGGATTAGGGTATTTGATGATCATAATCAAGTCCCCGAGTTCGTAATTCTTGTCATTCCTAATCGATTGTTGTTTACGGCTAAGATTAATTAGTAGGAGCGATTTACATATTAAGTATGGTTGTTACAAATTCTTATTAATTAGTAGGAGCGTACATATTAAGTATGGTTGTTAAATTCTTGTGTCAGTAGGATGTACACATTAATGTTAGACATTAAGAATGGGTATTATATTATTCTTGTCGGTAGGACCGTTACACATTAATGTTAGACATTAAGATTGAATTTATTCTGAGAATTATTACATTAAGTAGGATTGTTTCAGTGTGATGGACGATTAGATTAAAATGTCGGCGCATTAGTGAATGACCAAAATTATTAGTGTGATTAATGATCGGAGAAATTTCAGGCCGATAACTCACTCATGCTAACCTTAAAATTTGTTTATGTGACTAACGCTGCAATTGAAAGACCATATTCATAATCTGATTATGTGCTTAATGTGTTTATATTCAATTTGCATGGTGCATGTCATCGCCCTTAGTTCAATGTGATTGGCAGGTATTAATTATGGGTTTATAATTTTTAAATTTGGCCTGCATGTCGTTAATTTTTATTGACACAACATGTGTGTCTCTTTTTCATTATATTAGCATACGGCCTGCGTGTCGTTGTTTTTATTAACACAACATGTGTGTCTTTTTTTATTATTTTAGCATAAAATAGCATACAATTATTACTTGCTTGTAGTGAAGAAGAACGAAGAATGGAGGCTCATTCGTTCTTAGAGACAAGCCATAAAGCTAAGGTATTGGTAAAAGGTAATCCTACATCTCCATATTGGCTTATGGAGATCACCTTAGGAAATTGGTCATGACATGTCACGTTACATTTATGCTTATTAATATGCTTGTATGTGATGCATGTATATGTTTATAAAGTTTGCCTAACAACTTGATAATTTCATCACATAAATATTAAATCATAAATGCCTTCCATAATTTAACATTATGCCCCGATCGTCTTAATATAGTTTAATGGCGAGTGTATTGGACCATCTTAGAAGACATGATGGATATGGTGATATCCGTAAGATTGAATATGGTTAGACTTAAGCCCAGGCTATCATAACGGTTTGGGCCTAAGGGCATAAAGGAAAAGAGTTTTCTACCTAGTTAGCTTAAGTTTAAAGTGTTATGTAAAGCTAAGCAATTTAAGTCAAACGTAGATTTTCACCCACTAAGAAACTCTAAGATTGTTTTACGTGTTAATTAAAAGTTATTAATTTTAGTGTGAGTATTAAAGACCTCACATTTATTGAAAGCTTGCATATTTTGTATGTAGACTAATGGCATCAAACAACACATCAACATTTACTCTGCGACCTATCCTTGAAAAGGAAAAACTTAATGGGACAAACTTCCTCGATTGGTCTCAAAATTTGAGGATTGTCCTTAAACAAGAGAGGAAGATGTATGTTCTTGATAATGAAATCCCTAATGAACCTCCTACTAACGATACCTTATGTGCAGAAATATCTTGCTGCTTGGTTTTCGAACATATTTAGGGTATAATAAAAATAAAGTATCATTATCTAGGAATAAAATAAAGATAAAAATAAAATAGCGAGAACTTGAAATTAATACAACTTGATTAAGGGTAAATTAATAAATTACCAATTAATGACCCCGAGGTCATAATACTTAATAAGTTCACTATGCCAAAGTAGGAATATGCATAAGTTAAATTAAAAGTAAAAGAGAGTTGGAGGACGAAAGGAAGCGGCAAAGAAATATATTATAATGAAATAAGAAGAAAAATTATGGAAAGACAAGTGGCTTGAAGGAAGAAGGGAGGAAGTTTCCTCGTTTGATTGGATAATGGTCAAGGATGCTCGAAAGAAAGAAAAGTGAAATAAAAAGGGGATAAGATAAAATAAGGATAAGACCAAAATAAATATCTCATTTTGGTCTTGGAGAAAGAAATAGCAAAAACGGGAAGAAGAAGAAAAAAAGAAGAGGAAGAAGAGAAAGAAAGGAAGAAGAAGAAAGAAGAAGAAGATCACGGAATTGTATGGATCTCGTAATACTTTGGGTTGTAAGGAACTATGAAATTTGAGTATGGAGGCTATGAATATTTGTAGCTAGGCTATGTGTGTATGTATGTAAGAAGTCTAGTTTTGAAGTCTTAGAAAGTTTAGATACATGGTTTGGAACCTCTTTTTGTGTATGGTTTAGGTTTGGAAACTCCCAAACTCATTTTCTTGTTAAGAAGATTAGGGTTGAAGAGCTCTAAGGCTTCTATAGATGTGTTATGGGAAAGGTCTAGTTGCAAGTTGAACCAAGAAAATTTCCCTATGTTTGATCATACGCATTATCTGGACCTTAGAACGGTTTTTTGGGTCAGAAATAAAGGGAATTTGGAAATAAGTCCTTCTGGTATATTGTAGCCACATCAATGAACTTGATGTTAGGCACCAGAATTCTCAATTGAGGCGCGTAAGTAGAATTATGGTATTTTTTACTTTGAGCAGTCTAATGGGCGAGAGAGTGACATGTGGAGCCTCATCTGTAGAGTCGACGAGACCTCATCTAGCGGTGTCGGGGCCTCATCCCGGCGAGAGGTCGGCATGCCTCGTCCGGCCGAGAGGTCGATGGGCCTCATGCTGTGGCAGTAGGTTCGGTCGTGTGCGGGTTTATTACGTATATTATCGACTTCGGAAGGTCATGGCTGCCGTCCCTGCAGAACTCAGTTTCGGGTGTTATTGGACTCTATCGGCCATTGGTCGGGAATACATTCCGCATGCCCTGAGGAGGACATTAGGTGTTGGACGAGGTATTAAAACAAACTCAACCAGGAATTACCATTTCGGCCGATTCGAGATTATTTCAATTTGGGTTAACTACGTATGACCTCCCAGCTTAGAGATGTCATAACTCCTTCGTCGAACTTCCGGAGTCGATTCTTGAACTCTATAAATGGCAGTCAAGAATCCATTGATATGCCTGAGGAGGATATTAGGTGTCGAGCCGAGCTCACCAAGGTCAGGTCGACTCATCCGGTTCGAGATTTGACTACGTGTGACCTCTAACTTTGGAAGGTCAAACCTTCTTCGTCCGAACTCCGTTTCGAGTGTTCTTGGACTCTATGGAAAGCCCGTTGGTCTAAAAGTACGTTCTCCTGAGGAGGATGTTGGGTGTCGGGCCGGTGTTAGAACAAGCTCCAGCCAGGTCAGCTCGGCTCGGCGAGTTCGGTCGGCTCATTTGGGTCAACTACGTATGACCTCGACTTCGGAGTCATAAGCTCCGCCCGTCGAACTCGGTCGGTGTTCTTAGACTCGTATGGAAGGCGATTGAGTCAAGAATCCATTGATATGCCTGAGAGGAGGATATTGGGTATCAGCCTGAGGTGTTAGACCGAACTCACCAAGATCGGAGTCAGCTCGTCAATTGGATTTGACTACGTACCTCGACCCGGAAGGTGCAAAGTAACTCATACGTCCAGAACTCCGATTTGGGTGTTCTTAGACTCTATGGATAGCCCATTGGTCAAGAATCCATTGATATGCCTGAGGAGGATATTGGAGTGTCAGACGAGGTGTTAGACCGAGCTCACCGAGAGGTCAGGTCAGCTCGTCGATTCGGGATTTGACTACGTATGACCTCGACCCAGGTGCGTATGCGTCGAACTCCGATTGGTGTTCTTGGACTCTATGGAAAGTCCATTGAATTAAAGTACAGCCATACACATAATATGAAATAAAAGTGGAACTCTATATTAGGTCTAGAAATAAGGCGCGATGCTTGAGATAAAGATAATCATAGTATATCATGCATAATATAAGATAGATACAGAGTATAAGATAGATAAAAGTACAAGAATGCGCGTATAAAGTACCTCCGTATAGGTATAAGTTCTGTAACTCCCCTACGGGAGATAGAATGATCACGATAAAGTACAAGTAAAACGTGCAAAGTATAGAAATGTATTTGTATAATACTTAAGATAGGATAGTCGATAAAATGCAATGAAGATATAAGATGTTAGGAATGAGTACATGTATAGATATAAGAATGGTGATACATGCATGATAAAAATATAGGAATATATGTATTATGAAATATGAGAACATGACCACTGAGCTCTACAGGATATGAGCAGTCTGATTTAAAGTAATGATAGTATATGTTGCATAAGAAATCATGATAGCAATAGTTATTCATGCTTATGAGACATATGCAGAGAAAATGTAATAAAATGGATTGCACTGTGACCCAGTAGAGAGGGATAAATTGGCATGCCTATTAGGAAAAATAAGTCTGCGGCATATAAGTTTTGTTGCAGTACGTTCGATATTGAGGTCAGTTTAGGTCGATGGCGTAAGATCGGTTGGATCGCGTGGCCTGAAAGAAGGGTCACTTAGTAGCAGCCTTCGAGGCCTTTATAAGATAATGTTGTCTCGTCTGATGATAGCAGCGCCTCAGAGACCTGATAAGACCCCTTTGTTTCGTATAGTGAAAGTACGAGGCGCCTTCGGGCCTTATAAGTTTCTTATATCCACTTCTTTGGTATTTACAGGCATGAAACATAAAACAAATGATTTGAATATGACATGTGAAAAGATATGATATGATCTGAGAAGCATAGCATTGCTATGTGATGATAGGATACGTAACACCTTGAGATTATACGATCAAACGTGATATATGAAAATATATAAGAATATAATATGATCACAGAAAAGTTAATATGATGATAATAAAATGCATTAGGCTTGAGTACACGGTGGCGATGCCAGTCATAGTACATGAAAACAGTAAAAGTATAGATAAGGGATATGCCAAAGACAGAAAGCATGTAATAGAAAAGATTGTTATGCAATAGGAATGTAAAGATGATAATTAATCAAAAGTTATATGAATATGTATAGATATATGAAATGCATATGTATAAGCTTGAGACGGTCACCATTGGTGGTTGTCCATGCTTATGTTCCCACTAAGCGTAAAGCTTAGCATGGGTGTGTCAGGTGTAGGTACGAAGCGAGAAGACAAGGATGAAAGACGGGGCGTCCACGTGTGAGGCGGGCGGCTCGGAGATGGGTGCTCACTTGCGCGCTACTTCCAGCGATCACGATGTGTTGTATTAAAAAAAAAATGTACATGTCTAAGTAAATGGGACTCAGTATATGTGTATAGATTTTGAGGGACACCACTCCGGTGGTAGTTCTTTTATATATATGTAAATGATTTTTGTTATTACAGAAATTGTTTGTATAACCAGTGCAAGTTCGGCTAGAGAAGCTAGGTCAATGAGAGTCGATATATAGTCTCGCGCCCCAGACTCGGTTCGGATCCGCCAATCCGGTCGGATCGGGAATGGGGTGTGACAATGCCCCACGTGTCGAAAGGGATGCTTATAGTAAACATTTGATGTATGTTCTTGATAATGAAATCCCTAATGAACCTCACCTTTAACGTGCCGTAGAAGGGATGCTGATAGTAAGCATTTGAATGACTCTATGGATGTAACTTGTCTTATGCTTACAACCATGAACTCTGAGCTTCAAAAGCAATTTGAGGAAATGGAGGCATTTGATATGATGGTGCATCTCAAGGGAATGTTCCAAGAGCAAGCACGTCAAGAAAGATTTATAACCACCAAATCATTGAATGCATGCAAGATGACTCCTGACACTTGATAAGTGCACACATGTGCTAAAGATGAAGGGTCTCATCGTCGGCTTGATAAGCTTAGTGCTCCTATTAATTATGAGTTAGCTCTTGATCTGATTATAGGTTCATTACCTGAATCTTATGATCAATTTGTTATGAACTACAATATGCACCATATGGAGAAATCTATTACTGAGTTACATGGAATGTTAAAGAATGTTGAGACGAACATTCAAAAGACAAATCTAGTGCTTATAGTTCAGAAAGGGGAAGGCGTGAAAAGAAAAGGAAAGAAGCGAAAGCTGACAAGGCTAAAGGCAAAGGGATTGGCAAGGCGAAGCAAGCGCCCGAGGAGAGGGATTTGCTTCTTCGTAATGAACGAGGTCGTGGAAGAGGAATCATAAGCTCTACTTCAGAAGATCGAAGAAAAGAAAAGTAGCGAGCTACCACTTGGTGTTATGTTATAGAAGTCAATATGTCTATACCTTTACTTGGATATTAAATATTGGATGTGGATCTCACATTTGTGTAAATGTGCGGGGCTGTGACGATGAATCGTGGCTAAAGGCGAAGTGGACTACGAGTGGGGAATGGAGCAGTTGTTAAACCAGTTGTAGGAGTTTATGATTTGACTTTGCCCAGTGGACTTGTTTTCCAATTAAAGAATTGTTATTATGTGGCTGCTGTGAGCAGAAACATTATTTCAGTTTCTTGTTTAGACGTGGATGGATTTCACTTTATTCTTAAGAATAATATTTTCTCTATCTATAATGCAGACATTTTTTATGGGAATGCTCATTTATCTAATGGTCTCTACGTTCTAAACTTGGAACAACTTAAGCTATCTATAACATTAATCTTAAGAGGTTCAAGTCAGTGACTTGAATCCAACCTACTTTTGGCATTGTCGTTTAGGCCATGTCAATGAGAAACACATCTTGAAGCTCCATCAAAATAGGCTAATACATTCAGTTGGCTTAGAGTCATTTGAAACATGTGAATCTTGTTTACTAGGAAAAATGACCAAGGCTCCTTTTGTTGGACACAGTGAGAGGGCTAGTGACTTATTGGGCCTTATACATACGAGATGTTTGTGGACAGTAAACGGTGCTAGAGGAGGTTATCGATGCTTCATTACTTTTTGCGGAGTGACTTTAGTAGATATGGTTACATCTACTTAATGAGGCATAAGTCTGAATCATTTGAAAAGTTCAAATTATTCAAGAATGAAATACAAAATCAACTTAGAAAGAATATCAAAAACACTTCGATGCGATCGAGTGGTGAATATTTAAGCGCGAAAATTTTGATGATCATCTTAAGGATTATTGGGATAGAGATCTCACAACTCACTCCCACACGGAACACCACAATGGAATGGTGTATATGAAAGGAGAAATCGAACTTTATTAGATATGGTTCGATCTATGATGAGTCGAACAGATCTTCCAATATCCTTTTGGGGATATGCATTAGACTTATGTGTTCTTATTGAATAGAATTCCATCGAAAGCGGTTGAGAAAACATCATATGAGTTGTGGACAGAGCGTCTGAGTTTTGTCTTTCCCAGATTTGGGGTTGTGAAGCTTATGTAAACATCGAGGCTTCGATAAGCGCATCAAATACGATAAGTGTATTTGTGGGGTATCAAAGGAAACAAAGGGTACCCTACTTTTACATCCCGTCCCGAGAACAAAGTGTTTGTTGCTCGTAATGGAGTCTTTGGAAAGAGAGTTCATTTCAAAAGAAGTCGTGGGTGGTATCTCTTAAAAAGTTCAAGAACCACAAGTTGCCACCGAGCCTTCCATGGAAATTCTACAAGACTCCACGACCGGTTGTTGAGTCAGCATCTTCTACACAATGCCCGAAGATTCGGTAGGATTCATCATAAACCCCGAGATATGAATTTCATAAAGCGTGACAAAACCATAAAGATTGTGGATCAAGATGAGCCCACAACCTATCATGAGGCAATGATGAGCCCAACCAAAGACACCTTAGTGTCTTCCAAAACTCTAAAAAGAATTCTCTCTCAAAAACGCCCACTTCAAAAGAACCACCCCCTTTTATATGATAAACCCCCTATTTATATCAAGCCTCCCGAGCCTTTTGGCCAAAAGCAATTTAAACCAAATTCCATTAACTATTAATAGGCTTGGGCTTGGGCTTGGGCTTAAGCTTAATCATGGGCTAAAGAGAGAACCTTTCTAACATCCCATTATAGCTTATTCTTTATGTGTGACCACAGCAGGTTCGCTCCGATGTTATGACGGAGCTGAAATCATATTCTAAGCCCCGCAGTTATAGTGGTACATCTAGCGGGAACGTATAACTACCCAAATCAAGTGAATTCGATGACTCGAAAAACCTTACCATAGTATGATATTAGTCCTTTGTCACACGATGTCTCGATTAAGCACAAAGCATGGATGAAGTCATCTTTATACAACTTAATCGTTTCTTGATTCTCAAGTAGACTAACTAAACAAATGATATTGATAACTCCTATCAATCTCATTCGAGCACGACCATGCATTTCTCAATCTCACTTATCAAGAGGCCAATAGACATCTCACTCAATTAGGCGGAATGAAATTCCTTCACTATCACTCACATTCCTCCACATGATTCTTGCATATGACAGCGCCTATATTACCATCCTATTAAAGATGTCATTGAGCTACGTCAAGACACGAAGTTCCTCATGTAGGAATCCATGGTGAATTCAGGTCGAAGGACTCAAATACCACTACTGCAATGAGAATTACTAATGACATAATCCATGTAGTATTTCTCGGGCGGATCGATCGATAACATGAACTTAACATATATTTATAATTACGAAGTAACATCTTATGTTATGACGACAAAGCGAGGTATTTTCTCGAGAAAACATAATAGTCTTACTTCATTACTATTCCCACAATAATGATCGACTATGGACTATTTAGAATAGTATTCTTATGCCTTGGTTTATATATGGAGTCACCCTTTTCATACTTGATGACATAAAAAGCCGAAAACCAACTATTCAAGGATGCGATTTTATCAGAAAGGAAGTTAAACCCTGGATTTAAATAACAAGATAAAATGATAAATGTCTCATGTATATAAACATATAATGACAATGTATATGCCCTTTACAGGCTAGAGCATATCACTAACAATCTCTCACTTACTAAGCCCGATCAAGCATAAATCGAATGCCTATCGATCTAGTATGACTATCATGCTTTGATGTGGAAGAGGTTTGAGTCGAAAGGATCGACATTGTCATCAGTATGAACTCTACATATCTTAACATCTCCTCTCTTAATGATCTCACGAATGAGGTGGAAACGCCTAAGTATGTGTTTGGATCGTAGATATGATTTGGGCTCCTTGGCTTGAGCAATAGCCCCATTATTGTCCTGGGGCGTCCGTGGGTTTGTAATGCTAGGAACAACACCTAGTCTAAACGAAATTTTGATCCCATTGCTCCTTGTTTGCATCTAAAGGCAGCTATGTCACTCGACCTACGTAGTAGAATGCGGCCACGGTGTCTTGCTTGGAACTTCTCCGACTACGGCACCTCCATTCAAACAAATACAAAACGGACCTACGATCTAAAGTCATCTAAGTCAGACTGAAAACCAGCATCGGTTTAACCACTTATAACTAGCTCGCCTTGTAACACCCCGAAATATACCCTAGCAGTTTTCGGACTTGTTTAGGGTATATTAAAAGCCAAATGGAAATTTTCATAAATAAAACGAGAGACCCGAAATTAATAATAGAGTCAAGGGTAAATATGTAATTTACCACTTGAGGATATGAGAGGCATAAATCAATAAGATTATATGTAATTATGGAAATTGTGAAAAGATGGGATGCCAAAAATAGAAATTTAATAAGTTAGGGTGCGAATAGAAGAGAAATGGGGGACTAAGATGCAAAAATGAGAAAAGAAATTAAAAATGACTTGGCGAACATGGCCTTAGCGAAAAAGTGGGATAAAACAGTTGGATACTACTATTTTTGAGAGACCAAAGCGATCAGAAGAGAGAGAGGGGAAGAGGAAAAGAGAGAAGAAGAGGAAGAGGAAGAGAAGAAGAAGAGAAGAGGAAGAAGATGGAGGAGCAAAAAGGTATGGAACTACATGGAATTTGAAAGTTTTGTATGAATTTCCATGTTTGTATAGTTATTAGTTTGTCCCCAAAAACTTAGGGTTTTGTTAGGATTCCTTCATAACCTAAAATTCTTAAAACGAGAAGCTTAGAGCCTTGAATAGTCTGAAGCATATGAAATCCTCTCTTTGAGGATGTATTCATAGTTTAATGAAAGTAATTGAGTTAGGGTTTAGAACAAACCCTAACTAATCATCATGTTTGGTTTATGTATGGGTTATTACCCATATTATAGTTGGTTTGAGAGTAATTCATGATAGGTTTTTGAATTAAGATAAGTATTGAAAGAGGAATTGAGTATAATTGAGGTTACAAGATGAATTTGAAATGGTTTGAGTGTGTATAAAGTATAAGGAGTTGAATTGGGTGGAAAAATATGGAAAAAGTGCGAGAAAAGCTACATTAAGGCAAAATTCGAGCAAAGTGTACCGGTGCAATTCGGGGTGTACTGGTACATGTAGTGTTTTGTTTTCCTGTTTCGACCAGTTTTCGTATTTTAGCCATAACTTGCCCATTTCTTATCCGATTTGAGTGATTCAAGTGGCTAATTAAACTAGACTTCAAGGAAAACCAAACATCAAGAAATAGGCATCATCAAATTCTGATTCTAAGTGGCCCAAAAATTCACTCAAAGTGGGGCTATGTGCAAGCCAATTCTACTTGTCCGGTTTGATCGTAGAGTAATCAGGAGTTGTTTTAAAGCATGGCTCGAGGTTTCGGTGCTCGAATTGGGTGATTCAATTGGGAGAAGAACCGCTAGCAGCGCTAAATTTAAAAGAGTCTGAGATATAGTGTCGAATATGAAGTTAGACCCACGAAAAAAATAAGTAATATAAACTGTCCCTAGTGTAATCGGTAAATTGGCCCAGTTTGGCGTAATCTTTAGTTTGGATGATCAGATTGGATTCGATTCTAAGTAAAAGTAGATTCGCTAGAGGAATAATAATATATGAATGGTGTGATTTCATAGACATCATACTTTATAAGTATATGAAGTCTTTATGTAATAAGCGGCCAAACGAGGAAAATATAGAAAATGCAATATGTATAGATGTGTTCAAGAAAACATGAATATGATATGAAACATGAAAAAGAACTTAAATATGAACATGAACATGAATATGAACATAAAAGTACATGAAAAAGTATATGTAAAGGAAATGTATATGCAAAGAATATGATATGAATATAGGATTATTTGATAGACATGCCGAAAGGAATAAGATGGAACATCTTGGGAACCTGTGATAGAAAGGCATAAATGATAAGAACGATAGAGATAAGTAAAGATGACCAAGCACAGGAATGAGTACATGTACACGAATAGGTATATATATGAATATATGAATGAGTAAGTATATGTATTAGGAATATAGAAAGTAAGAATAGCTAAATCATGATAAAAGCATTATAAAGGATATGATGCACACATGATATAAAGGGATATGAATAGATAAAGATATATATATGAATACGAGTGCATAGATGCATTCATGATATATGATAGACAAAAACTAAATGACTAGAAAAAGATATGAATATATGTATTATAGAGATATATGAGAGCAGTAATGAAACTAGATATGAGAGCGAATCTGAGGAGGAAAGTAATGATAGTATATATTGCGCTAAGCAATTATGATAGCAGTAAGTTATTCATGCTTATGAGATATGTACGAGAAGCGTAATAAGCTGATTAATGCAGAAACTGGTAAAGGGATAGATAGGCATGCTATAGGGAAGATACGATTCTTGCGACGGATACATAGGCATTTATCGAGGCCGAGATTTGGGTCGATGACATAGATCCCGTTTGGATCAGGTGGCCCCGAAAGGATCACCACAATAGACAGAGATCACTGTCTTGTACAGTGATAGTACCTTCGGGTACATATAGCATATGACATAGGTCAGCGCTCACCGTGCGTGATGATACCTTCGGGTATTAACGGATAGAGATCCTTTGTCTGTGCGGTGATAGTACCTTCCGGGTACGCCGATTATTTCAGATAAAGCTACAAGGTATTTGCGGGCATGAATATAAAGAAAAGAAAAGTATACACAAAGGAAATGTATATGAAAAGTATATGATATGATATGATATGAGAAGCATAGCCTTGCTATGCGATGAAAGTATAGACAGTTACAAGAGCAAGAAGTACAGTATAACTTGATATGAAAATAAGTATATAAACACAATCTGAGAAAGTATATGATAGATAGAATAAGAGCATTACAAATGTATATGAAATTATACGATAGTACAAGTATGAAAATGAAAGAGTAAAGAAAGTATAACGAGAAAACAATATATGAAATAAAGCGATACATGAATATATGAAATATGAAACCCTGTATGAATACGAGTATAATGAAACGAAGATAGTATAAGAAAATATATGATAAAACAATATGTAAGAAATGATATATGTAATAGTACATAGAATCACGATAAATCATAGAACCGAAGATGAAAAAGAGACATAGACTAAAGACATGATATGTAGCCCAGAAAAGAATAGGAACATTGAAAAAGACATAAGCGAAGCATGAAGATGAACACATGTCAGTATAGGAATATGCAAAGTATAGAAATAGGAATACAATAAAAGTATAGATAGGAGATAGGCTAAAGACATAGAATATGTAATAGAAAATATTGACATGCAATAGAAATGTAGAGATGATAAGTAATTAAAGTATAGAAATATGTATAGATATATGAAATGCATATGTATAAGCTTGTGACAGTCGCCATTGGTGGTTGTCGTACCTATATTCCGCTAAAGCGTAAAAAGCTTAGCACGGGTGTTCAATCCGTGTAGATGCCAGAAAGAGGCTAGAGACAGGACATTCCACATCGGCAAGCGGCGGACTCAAGATAGGTGCTCGCGCGTTGGCTTCCCATGATCTCTTAGGTTTTGTAATGAAAATTGTATATGTATAAAGTATTTGTATAGGTAAATGGGACTCACCTTTATATGTGTTTAAATTTTATGGACACACCACTCCCGATGGTAGTTCTTACGTATATGTAAATGATTTTTATTTATTCTGAGAAATTGTTTGTATACTCCGCAGTCACAATGACTGAGAAAGAGCGGTCAATGAGAGTCCCAGTATATAGTATAGATAGTCTCGCGCCCCGGACTTCGATTCGGATCCGCCAATCGGGTCGGATCGGGATCCGGGGGGGCGTGACACGCCTTCTTGTCCACCATAGATAAAAAAAATATCTTTGATTCTTCTCAAGTACTTAAGGATGATGCTTGGCTTTGCTATCCAGAGTGACATTCACACGGATATGATGAATCTACTTGTCATGCTTAAGGCATAGGAGACATCGAATTGGTGCAAGCATGGCATACATAATAGAACAATGGCCCAGAAGCATATGGGATTTTTATTCGTAGCTCCCTTCTCTCGTCCTTAGAGTGGTTGGACATTGAGACTTACTGAGCTTAATGCCATGAGACATTGGCAAGAAACCTCTCTTGGAATGTTGCATGCTAAACCTCTTTAGCACTTTGTTTATGTTCCCACTTTGACTCAGGCCGAGTAACCGTTGAGATCTATCTCTATAAATCTTTATGCCTAGGATGTAGGCGGCTTCGCCTAAGTCTTTCATTGAAAACATTTCCCCCGACCAAGACTGACACTCTACTTGAGAGTAGGGATGTCATTTCCAATGAGTAGATGTCGTCCACATACGACCTTCAGAGGCAGTTGCACTCATTAACATTCTTGTATACACAAGGCTCATCTTCATTTTTCATAAAGTCAATCTCTTTAATAGCCTCATCAAAATGAAGATTCCAGCTTCGTGAAGCCTGCTTTAATCCATAAATTGATCTTTGAAGCTTACACACCCTATTAGGATACTTAGGATCGATAAAACCCTCAGGTTGTGTCATGTACACATCCTCGGTAAGTTTCCATTAAGAAGCGTTGTTTTGACATCCATTGCCAAATCTCATAATGAAATCATGAATGCGCGCGATATAAGAAGAATCCCTAATAGACTTAAGCATATGACGGTGAGTCTCATCATAGTCAATACCATGAGTTTGTTTAAAACCTTTTGCAACAAGTCGAGACTTGAAGGTCATATCATGTTCGATCTTATGAACCCATTTACAACCAATGACCTTAGCACCCTCAGGTGGATCAACCGAATTTTTTATTTCCGCTGTGTTTTCTTATCGTTGCATTCCAACAACCTTTACCAAGCATCACTGAAAAAGCTAGAGAAAAATATAGAAAAGAACTTTACTGATGCTAAAGGACTAGACCTATCTTATTATGATGTGGATTTCTTTGGAGTACCCCTTGAGAAAATAGACTATTGATGGATGATGAAAATGTTACTATTAAATGATACATCATATATGTAATAAATAAATAAATAAATTATCATTTTATTTATTATATTATTTTTTTATATTTATTATTTTACATGTCATTGCTCTAGGCAATAGAGATGGATGATGGTGATGTATGCCCGATGTGCAACCACGCATACTATTCTTCGGGATAAAAAGATACTTTTAAGTTTAGCTTTGACAAAAGTGGCAATCATGATACATATCTGGTACTAGCAACTTAATTGAAGGCTCAGGAAGAGCGATATAATGCTCTAAAGAGAATTTAGATTCTACATCAATGATGCATTATATTCTAGCAAATCCATAAGAAATTTGCTTAGTTTTAAAGATATTCGCAGAAATTGATATCATATTGAAACCATGAATGAAGGTAATAAAGAGTGTCTTTATATTACCTCTATTGTTTATGGCAAGAAACTTGTTGTTGAGACACTCTTAGCTTTCTCCACTGGGTTGTATCATACAACTATAAAGCCTATTGAGTCATACATTATCGTGAACCAGAAGTTCAACGACCCAAAGATTTTTGTCCTTTGGCGTGATAGACTAGGTCACCCTGGATCTTCAATGATGAGAAGGATCATAGAAAACTCACAAGGGCGTGAATTAAAAAACCAAAAGATCCTCTTGTCCCATGAATACCCATGTTTTGCGTGCTCACAAGGCAAATTGATAGTCAGGCCATCTCATACCAAAGTCAAGTTTGAGTCCCCAATATTTTTAGAAAGAGTACATGGAAACATTTGTGGACCCATTCATCCACCATGTGGACCTTTTCGGTACTTCATGGTCCTAATAGATGCTTCTGAGATGAATGCTCCATGTTTGTCTCCTTGCAACCTGTAATATTGCCTTATTTAGACTCCTTGCACAAATAATAAAATTACGGTCACAATTTCCTGATTATCCAATCAAAAGTATTAGACTTTATAAAGCTGGTGAGTTTACCTCCCAAACTTTCACTGATTATTGCATATCAGTCGGGATAAACATTGAGCATCCTGTTGCACATACTCATACCCAAAATGGTTTATGATGTCCTTATCAAAGTCTTCGGTTAATAGCTATATCCTTTATTAATGAAAACTAAATTACTCACTTTAGCATGGGGACGGCACTGTGTACTATCTTGCAAACTTAGTTCATATTCGACCTACTGCCTACCATGAATACTCCTCTTTCCAGCTTGTACTCGGCAAGCCACCAAATATATCTCATATAAGAATATTTGGTTGTGCAATTTATGTACCAATTGCACCAACACATCGCACTAAAATTGGTCCACAAAGAAGACTTGGGATTTATGTGGGATATGATTCCCCTTCCATTATAAGATACCTTGAGCCCTCAACAGGAGATGTTTTTACAGCACGTTTTGCTGATTGTCATTTTAATGAAAATTTATTCCCACCATTAGGGGGAGAAAAGTCGGTTCCAGAAAAATGACGAGAAATCACTTGGAATGCATCCGTAATGTCTCATTTTGATCCACGTACAAATCAAAGTGAACTGAAAGTTCAAAGGATCATTCATTTGCAAAATATTGTAAATCAATTACCTGATGCATTCACTGATACAAAGAAAGTGATAAAGTCACATGTCCCGACTGCAAATACTTAAGCACGGATTGATGTCCCTGAAGGACAACTATCAAATGAATCTCAAAAACGCCTAAAAAGTGGGAGACCTTTTGGCTCAAAAGATACAACTCCTCAAAAGAGGAGAACACAAAGACACAATGCTAATATAGAACATAATGCTTATGTAAAGGCATATGTTGAACAAGGGACCCCTAAAGAGGTCCATAACAAAGAAGTAGCCTTGAAGAGGCATAGGTACCTAAAAATAGTGAAATGTCAATAAGTTATGTGCACAAAGGAGATAAATGGGATCGAAACAATATTGTGATTAATAATATTTTTGCTTTCCAAGTAACCTTAGACGTCATAAGAAATGATGAAGACCCCGAACCACAAAATGTGGAAGAATGTCGAAATAGAAATGATTGGCCAAAACGCAAAGAAGCTATGCTGGAAGAATTAAACTCGTTAATGAAAGGAGAAGTTTTTAAACCTGTAATCCAAATACCTAAAGGAATAAAGAAGCACATTTGCGTCTGAGTGGGTATTTTACAGCCCTTGATGAGAATAATGAAATCATAAGATATAAAGCGCGATTAGTAGCCGCAAGGGTTCTCGTAGGCTGGTATTGGTAGGGAGAAACATATTCACCTGTGATGAGCGCGATCACTTTCCGGTTTTAATAAGCTTGGTAGTCTCTAAAGGACTAGATATGCGTCTCATGGATGTCATCACAGCGTATCTATATGGATCCATCGATAATGACATATATATAAAAATCCTTGAAGATTCACATTACCTAAAGTGGTAAATGAAAAACCTCATAGTATGTACTCAATCAAATTACAAAGATCTCTGTATGGATTAAAGTAATCTAGACGCGTAGCCCTGTCGCCTTGTAGTATTTATTAAAAAGGGTATACTTAACAACCTATATGCCCATGCATTTTTATTAAGAAATCAAAAACCGAATTTGCAATTATTGCCGTATATGTAAACCTTATTGGAACTCCCGAAGAGCTCACAAGAACGGCAAATTACTTAAAAAGGGAATTCGAGATGAAAGATCTCGAAAAAAAAAAAAATTTGTCTAAGGTTACAGATAGAGCACTTCCCTACTGGCATTTTGGTTCCTGATGACCTATGCTAAAATTTTAAGCAGCTTTTATATGAATGAAGCTCACCCTTTGACTTCTCGATGGTTGTCCAGTTCATGATGTGAAAAATGACCAATTTCGTCCTTGTGAAAAGGGTGAAGAACTACTTGGTCCCGAAGTACCATATTTTAGTGCTATTGGTGCCCTTATGTATCTTGCTACTTGTACAAGCCCAAATATTGCTTTTCCTATTAATCTATTATCTAGATATAGTCCTGCTCCAACTCGAAGGCATTAAAATGGTATCAAGCACATATTGTGATATCTTAAAGAAACATCTAATATGGGGCTCTTCTATTCAAAAGAATCAAAGCAACAACTGCTTGGATATGCAGATGCAGGGTATCTTTTAGACCCACACAAAGCTCAATCCAAAACCGGGTATGTATTTAGTTGTAATGAATGGCGCTATATCATGGAAATAAATCAGCGAGCAATGATAGCCACGTCATCAAATCATTTAGAGATCTTGGCCTTGCATGAAGCCAGCCGTGAATGTATATGGTTAAGATCGATGATCCAACATATTCAGAAATCATGTGGCCTCCCCTTTTCCAAAGACAATCCAACAACATTATTTGAAGACAACGTTGCATGCATTGCACAAATAAAGGGTAGATACATCAAAGGAGACAGAACTAAGAATATATCTCCAAAGTTCTTTTACACTCATGAGCTCCAAAAGAATGGTGAGATTGACGTTCAACAATACGCTCGAATGATAATCTAGCAGACCTATTCACCAAGGCATTACCAACTTCAACGTTCAGAAAACTCAGATATAAGATTGGAATGTGCCAACCAAAGGATGTTGACATGAGGGGAAGTCCGTTATGACATAATATTAGTGTACTGTACTTTTTTTCCTTTCGTTCGGATTTTTGTCCCATCGGGTTTTTCTAGACAAAGTTTTTTTTTATAAGGCAGTACTAACATATAGAATGTTGTACTCTTTTTCCTTCGCTAGTGTAAGCTCTCGATCGTTGCCCCATGCAGGCTACCAGCTTGGGTTGTCAGAACTAGATCTAGAGAGGCAGGCCCTCACTTTCATTTCAATCCAAATACAAAAAAAAAAAAAAAAAAAATATATATATATATATATATATATATATATATATATATATATATATATATATATATATATATATATATATATATATATATATATATATATATATTCAACTCCCAAATGTGAATATATTTTCAATACCAAACGCATTTCAAATACTCATTGGGTATACGTAAAAATATACATTAAACATTTTTATAGAAACTAAACATTTTACGGAAGACCCATCATTTTGGGATAACTTCCACATTTGTACCATCATTTACAAAATTTATCAAAGTTTTCAATATAAAAAACATGTACAAAATAGAATCAAAGTTTAACTTTCACAAGATACTTTATACAAAAAGAGTCAATTCAGTTTCATGCATGCGTGTCGTGAGTTTTACTTCTCGAATGGCTTTGACGTTGGCTCACGTGCTTGTGCAGTCTTCACTCTTGTACACATTCACTGAGGTACCTACGTTGATAAAAACAACATCACTTTAAGCGTTTTTAAATGCTTAGTAGTTCTATCTGATTCTATTCTCTCTTTATTTCTTTTAAATCGAAACATACAATATTTATAAAACAATGCTTTTGTACATTTTCAATGACGATGCGGTACAATCGTATCTATATATTTATTCCATAAATAAATTACCGATTCATTGGTCATCTCGAAGCTGGCCTCATTTATAAGACAAAAAGAAAAAAATCATTCAAAGCATAAATCGTGCACTTTTCAATCTCATTATCATTTTGCCCTTATCGAATTTAACCTATGCTTTCAGTGCCCTTATCGAGAATATATATATATATATATATATACTCGGTTGGTATACACTACCGATAATGTCTCGTTGGGCTACGGATCGGTGACACACCAGCCCCTACTAACGGGCGTGTGCCCCGACCCCATGACTCCTAGTCGATACTTCAGTATTTAGAGAATCACGTGAAGGTAGGCGTGTTGCTTCTTTGAAGAGCACGTATAAAAATTTTCTTTTCTAAAATTGTGATTTTATAAAATTTCAGCAACATAACAGCTGCATATAGGACATGTCACAAAACCTATAAATACAAATGATACTTCTAAAATATGGCAACCAACAACACTTCTTCAAAAGGGTATGAGGCTCATCATATTTTCATAAAACAAAACTATGTACATACATATGCACAACTATACAAGTTCAAAGTATTTTCTAACAAAAGTTAGTTACATTTTCTTTACAAATATATACAATAGTAAGTAAATACGGCACATATATTTAGAAGTCAGGAGGACCCTGATATGTCCCAGCATCCAGTGTACCTGTACCTAGAAGATAAATTTTAAAAACAATAAAATAATGAGCTAAAAGAGCTCAGTGAGTGTATGCTTTATAAAATGCTTGCTTTTCTGAAAATGTCTCAAAGTTGTAAAACTATCTTTTACAAAACACTTTCAGAAAACATTGATTGTTTTGCTATAAAAGTTTCTAATACTTTTCGTAAAAATGTTTGCTTGCTTATCAGATATTGATTTTAAGCTATATGTAAAAATGCTTATAAATATAATGATCAACCACTGAAGGCCTTTAACAACATTGTACCTTAGTAAACATGGAAGCTTTTGTGTTTTTCTATGCGTGTCGCGGAAGGACCTCGTGTCCACATCACTATGAATGAATATGGTGGGAATGTTAAATCTGCATGACAAGCCTGGGCAGCGCTAACCCACTATATACTCCAATACGTGCCAGATCACTCCTCTGCTATGCCCTAATGCATGAGCTAAGTTTGCCAACCAGGCAAATATAAAATGCAATATCATGTATTAAGCATACGTTCTGCGTCTGAGAGCCTCGGCCAGATAATCTTTGCTTAAGACTAGAGATTTCTTAAGGCCTAACTTATAACATATAATTTTGTTTACTTACTTAATAAAACATATTGCTTACTTGCTTGCTTTATAAAATATGGTTTAACAAATCAAAACCATAAGCTTTAAAATATGGTTTAATAAATCAAAACCATAAGCTTTAAAATATGGTTTAACAATTAAAACCATAACATACAAATCGTAAAACGATTTATAAACAATCACTAGCGTATTGAAGTAAAGTTTAGAACACTCACCTTTCGGGTTTACAATAGTTGACATGAAGCACCTTAATTTCTGTCTCAGCTTTACTTACACTTAAGAGAATACGGTGAATACATTAATTGCCTACATAATCGCGTAAAACTTAACGTAGGCTTACAAAGCGACTATTTTGAAGCGGTTCGGATTTGCGAAGCTTTCTGCATGAGTGATCACGATTAGAGATTAAGCGCAACATTTATATAAAGCCAAAATGACCAAATTACCCTTGAGCACGAGTCCCATAAAAGCACTCATTCGGCAAACTTTTCCAAAGACTAAGCTATCCTTATCAGTTTCAAAAAAAATTTGTGGGGGGACCACATTCTGATGGGAGGCCTGGGAATTCAGAGTCGAAATGACCCGACTACCTCCCACTCTTCCTCGCATACCATTCGGCCAAGAAGAGCTCAAATTTTAAAATTTTACTACGATCGTAATAAATTTCAGGCTGTATAAACACTCTCTTGAGGTCCTAAACTAAGACTTTTAAAGAAAAATCCAGAAAAGAAATGACCGTGTTACCCCTATGACCAAAAACATGCTTACTAGTAAAATTGGAATGAAAATGTGGTAACTCTTTGTTAATCACTTCAATTCCTATCGATTCCGGCATCAATTCTAAGCACTTGGGACCTTAAATCTGTGCCTAAATGGCACTCTAAAGGTGTGAAACCCCGAGAAAATCTAATTTTCTGAAAAATGGCAAAATGGTAATTTCGGTCAAAATCCGGAATTTTTCTAGATCTCGGATGACGAAACAAACTTCACCGTTGAAATCGTCTGCGAATCAGAAACTCTGTGTTGAATTTCGTCGGTCACAGCTTGATCGGAATTTTACGTTTTTCGAGGCACGTAGAGGAGTGCGGGACACTTGGCACTTTATGAGTGGCTCAAAAGGTACCACGTGTCCTAGGCAAAATGGGTCAAACATGAGCTCAAATGGGGCCCATGAGTGACAAATGGCACCTTGTGGGTGGATGGAAATCTAAGTTAGATGGATAAGTGGATAGGGGGAAAAAATCCTAAGAACTAAGAACCAATGGGAAAGTGACAAGTGGCATGAGAGGACTTTTCTCTTAACCTCAACCTAGACCAAACTGGTTTGGGAGGGAAAGGAAGAGAGAAAGAAGCGGAAATGAGAGAGAGGTTTTAGAGAGAAGGCTACCTTCTCTGCAGAATTCTCGGCCGATCGGGCTGGAGTCGGTTCAGAGGTAAGCAAAGTTGCCCACACGGCAAGAGCTGTGTAGATGCCCAGGTTTTGTGAGTTTCAACAAACTCGGAGTAGAGTTTTCTCTATGATTTACCACTTTTGTTTAAGTGTTTTGTTAATGTACCAGGTTGATTTGAGAATTAAGTGAGAGTGGCCGTTGATCGGTCCCCCAAAACTGGGGTTAGGAATTGTTGGAGTATTTTGAATTTGTTTTGGGCCGATTAATAGGGACTATTATTTTGGGTGGTTGTGTGATGATTTATCTTGTAAATTATGTTTTGGTGTGTATGGGCCAGAAATGGCCATGGATTCAGTTTACAAAGTGGGACCGATGTGATATGACACCCACCCCCGCTAAGCGGCGGGTGTGACCATCACGAGAAATCGGCCAGATTCTTAGCGACGAAAATCTGTGAGCGGCGGAATATTGCTTCTTGAAAAGCTTCATTATAAAATTTTTCATTTTCTAACTTGTGATTTTATAAAATCTCGGCAGCATAACAGCTGCATATAAGACAAGTTCCAAATCCTGTAGACACAATTTACACTTTTCCAAATATGGCAACCCGACGTTCTTTTTCAAAGAACCTCGAGACTCGACACATTTCCACAAAACTACTATGTACATACATATGCTTCCATATACAAAATTAATGTTTTCTTACAAAATATTGATAATACATCATATCTGAAAGTTGGGAGAATCCTACTATGCTCCGTCCGTAGCTGTGCCTTGAAAATAGTTTTAAAACAAGAAAATAATGAGATAAACGGTATTGGTGAGTGTATGCTTTATAAAATGTTTTGTTTTTCGGAAAATATCTCAAAACTATCGCTCTCTTTCCAAGACATTTCGAAACCTTGCTTTGCTTGCTTTACTTTACTTTAAGGGTTTTTTTCTAAACTTTTAAAGTACTTGCTTAACTTGCTTTGCTTTGCTTTGCTTTAAAAGTTTATAAAAACTTTTCATAAACCTCTTGCTTTAAAAGTTTATAAAACTTTTTATAAACATGGGAGCCTAGGCTCAACCGTTTGCTTTAAAATAAACATGGGAGTCTGGGCTCAACCGTTTGCTTTAAAAATAAACACGGGAACTGAGGCTCAATGGTTTTGCTTTTAAAATAAGCACGGGAGTTTGGGCTCGGCCAGGTGCGCCGTAAGTTTGATTTCCCAAAGCGTATAAAACATGCTTATAAATGTCAACCACTGGAGCACTCATTGCTTGTTTGTACCCTAGTGAGGAACACGGGAACCTAGGCTTCAACGGAGTGTGGGTGGTTGGACTGAGTCGCATCACCTAGGTGGAAGAGCCTTGGCTCGATTCCACTTTAGATAAATATGGTGGCACTTGGCTCACCATAATCTAACTAACGTGTTAACCCCTATATACTCAGTACATCACTTGCGGAGTCTCCTTTTTAAATGCCATGATGCATGAGCCCAAGTTCTTGGCCCAGAAATGAATCTAAAATGCATGAATGATATCCTAACACCACCGTGCACGTACGGAATACCTCTGGCCGGTATGCTTGCTTAAAACTAGGGATTTTCGTTATGCCTGTTTTAGAAAATATACTTTTTGCTTACTTGCTTGCTTGCTCTTTGAAAATGGTTTTACAACTCAAAACCATTGATTGCTTGCTTTTTAAAAGTATGGTTGAATACATCAAAACCATTACTTGTTTGCTTTTTTACATATGGTTTGGAAATCAAAACCGTTGTTTAAACTCATTGCTTGCTTTAAAAATATGGTTCTGATCAGCGAATTAAATGCAGGCGTAAAAAACGGGTTTATAATAATACCGCAGTATTTGAAAAATATGTTTAGAACATACCTTTTACACTAAACTTGGCGCATTCCGCTGACTTTTACGCGCTTTGGCTTTGCTTTACGCTGACTTTCGAAGCGAATATGGCGAAACGTTAATCGCACATAATCGTATAAACTTAACGTATTTCCATAGACTTTGAGTCGCGCTAACATTCACTGCTCAATGAATATATTTGAAATGACGAAGCCAGCGAACGGCGAAGATGCCGAAATGCGTTTTCGTTGAGTTAAGATCTTCCAATACCAGAACTTCTTAATCATTTTTAGTAAGTTCCTATCTTATCGGTGTGATTTTGGAGCTTAACTATATGTGAAATTACCGCAAAAATGCGGGCTTTTGGACAACGTGGTACGGTGCCATATGTTGATGCCGGGTACCAAACACATTTCCTCTATGGTGGTACTTGTGCCACTTCGTGGTTTTTACTAGAAATGTTGCTTTTGCCTCTTTGGTACCATTTTTCTTCATACAACTTCTCCATTCATAATACCTCAAAACCAACATAGATTCATCCAAACCACACCATAACACTTGTATTGTTGGTTTTGGAACTTATTATACCGACCTGGTAAAAATCTCAGAATTCAGCACCGGAGTCCGCTGATTCTACAAGCTCCTTATAAATAGAATTTCATGTTTATTCTATACCAATTAGGCTTACCCACATAACTTCAACAATTCTAAGGGTTGTGTGATCTCTCTTTGCAAAACCCTAGAAAAATGAGAACTTAATCTCCATGCAAAACCACAGAAATCGAATACACATAATTCAGTATTTTTAATTTTCTTCCGCTCTTCTCCTTACTCCCTTCTTCACTTAGCCTGGCTTCCTCTTCTTCCTCTATTCTTCTCCACGGTTGCCCTAGCCAAAATGAGACCAAATGTGATATTTTGTTTGTCTCCCCTCCATTTATAGTCTCATATTTCTCCTAATTATAATTAGGTCCTCTATCTCTCAACATTTGCATACAACTTTTATTATTTTCACAATGGCCTCTCATCTTCTCAAATTATGGTTTTTCATATCCGTGGAAATTTACAACTTACCATGTTCTGTACAAATTTCGGGTTAATTAAATTTATGATTTCACAATTTCGTCCTGAACAATAACTCCAAAAATACTACAATGACACTGGGTGCACATAGGTGCCCCTACGGTTACATGTACCCTACACCCTCTCGGGACAGGGCGTTACATGATGAGTGGGCTGCCCACGGACAGCCCACTGCTCGGTTTTGGGACTGTTAAAAATAGTCCCGGTTTGCATTGATTGGACCAAAACGTCCATGTGTTATTTGCATGAAATATTGCTAAGATGAATGGCAAATTGTTGTGGGGTAATATGTTAATGCATGGAATTTGATGTGTTAACATGATGTGGTGATTTAATTTATGTTAATATATGCTTGTAAATATATTAGCATGAGTGGTTTGAAATGGCATAATGCATTCCATGTGCACCGGGGCACCCTAGGAATTAGGTGTGAGTGCATGACATGAAAGAAATGAAAAATAAAAATGAACATGATTGTGAAAGGAATTTTGATGGAAAGATTTTAGGAGTGGGTTGGGAAGATGGTCGCCAGATCATTCGGATGAGGACCATGACTGTTTTCCGGAGGATTCTCCAACCAGTGCGACTCGGAGGGTAGCCCAATATTTTTACGAAGCTTCGGTAGTGTGTTTTCGGAGACAAAAGCACGTTTTTTGAAAAGGTATTTTCTCATACATGGCTTAGGCAAGTGTGAGGGAGTCGGTGAGGACTCGAGACAAGGGATTGGGCATGTAGACATTCAAGTAGGATCACATATTTGCTTGAGTGTGTGGTTACATTGAATCATTAATTGCATGTGCACTTAGGTGGAGAGTAACCCATTTTGAATGAATTCACTCTTGGGCAATAGCTCGCCTGTCGAGGAATACTATTTCAGGTCTGCGAAGGCACAGGGATGGGACGCATCCAAGGCCTTAGAGGCGAAGAAATGGCCATATGTGGCCTTATTATGTATTTTTTTACACATGAAATCACAGGCTTAAGATAGGTTTTGATAAATTTGTAAATCTAAACCAAAATTTATGGAAATTAAATTCTTTTGTATAAAATGCCATTTTGTGTGAGTATGGATGTATGGGCCCGATGAGGCCATTTTACTCACGTATGGGTCTCATGACGTGAGACACGTAGATTTCCGCGAATTGATGGTGGTAAACGAGACACCCCCGGGATAGGGGCGTCACAAAAGGAAAACCTCAAAATGCCCTTCAACTTGACAAAGTTGGGAATTCCAAACCAATCACATTAAAAATTACAATGAACCACCTTAACAACATTTCAAGCCAACCACTTAACTTTTGAAGCGAAGATTTCACCTAGGCCATAAATCAAACACATAGTGGGCATCTATGTTCCTTAAACCTAATAGCAGATTCATACAAATCATGCCCAGACCATGAAATCAACCACAAAATCAAGCAAGATACATACAAGGAGCAAAACCCATGCATTAACTTTGAAAAATAACCAAGTTTTCATGGTAGAGAATTACCAACCTTGGATTTTCCCTTGCTTGATTCTTGCCCAAATGAAGTAACTCTTGCTTAATTGATGCACCAAACTTGCTTTCCACCTTATAAGGACCAAAACCCTTGCAAAAACTCAAGAACAAGCCAAAGAAACCATCACCTTCCCTCTAAGTGAAGCTCACGGCCATTTCTTCCCCAAATGGGTTGAGATTTTGCTTTTCATTGCAAGTCTCAAGAAAATGACAAACTTTAACTATTTAAAGCCTCCATGATTTGTACTTTCACCCCTCCACTTTCTTTAATTGCAAAAGTGTCACAATTCTTTGAAAACTTTACAATTTCATCCTTAAAAACAATTTTCAAAAATACTACTATGGCACTCAACTAATTAATGAAGCCCTTGGTACGCATATGCGACCCTACGGTTACACGTACCGTACACCCTCTTGGGACAAGGCGTTACAATCGGTATGCCACAATAGTACGTTTGTTCGACTCTTATAGGTATATCAATTTATTCTTAACTCGAATTCTAACAGTTAACATTTTTTTAAGGGCATTAAAATCATTCAATACAATTTACAATAATATATATACACATTTGCATGTAAATAGAACATTTTCACATTCATGCAATTTTCTTATGCAAATTCGTTTCACAAGCAATTGTCTCAAATCACTTAAAAAAAATCATTTCAAACACAAATCAATATGCTCTTTCCTATCAATCATTTCCAAAATTCAAATCATTTCATAATTATTCAAATATTTTAGAAATAGAGAGAGAGTTTGGGAACAAACCAAAAATCGTCACTTTGATTCCAATCTTCAGAATCTCGACTTCAATGCAAGCTTTCCTCCTCGTCAGCCCCTATTCAAATACAATGACAATCACATATTAGTCAGTTATTCTAGGAGTTCTATTTTCAATAGGAATTGGAATCATCTCATTTGGATAACCCAAACTCAAGTTAGGGCATTTCAATGTCAAACTAGTCGATATGCCCAGCTCACTGAATCACCCATTGTTTTTCGATTTATAGGTCTTAACTCCATAAATGGTAATAGTTCCCTTCACTCATTTGAAGCTATGATTCTAAGGTTTTCTTCTCAATTTGGATCACCCAAACTCAAATTCTGACATTTTAATGTCAAAGCCCCAGTCGACAATACTTTCGACTCATTGGATCACTCCAGCATTTTTCAATTTTTGGGATCTTAACTCCATAAATTGATAATTTTTCCTTCACTCATTTGAAGCTATGGTTATAAGATTTTTTTTCTCCAATTAGATTCATCCAATTTGGATCACCCAAACTTAAGTTATTGCATTTTACATCTTAACTACTCTAATTTGCAAAACATAATCTGCACATAGCTCCATTTTGACAGATTTCTGGGCACTTTTGGGTCACAATTTAATTACACTTCCTTCAAGTAAATTATTCCCCTAGAAGTTTAGTTTACCCAAAATTTTGAATCGCTCAATTTGGATGAGTGAAACTCAACTTATGGCCAAAACACCACAACTACACCCAAAACAGGGCATACCCGTGAGCTACCTGAAACTTACCTTTAAGCTCATATTCGGGAACCTTAGTACTACAATTTGCTCATGGTCCCTTATATACATTTGTAGCTATAGCTCTTATGATTCTTTACCAATTGGAATCACTTCATTTGGATTATTATAACTTAATCTATAGTGAAAACAAGAACATGGGTTTTGACAAATTTTTTACAGCAACTCCTTTGAAACCCAACATTTCCCTTTTTACAAACATTTCTCAAAACTAATCCAAACCAATACCAATCAACAATACACCTCAAAACTCAACCCAACACAACCCCAAAACTTATCTACAACCAATCAAAATCACTTTTACATAAGGTTAAGGTTTTTCCCAAAATCCAAATACAAGAAAAAGAGGTTAGAGTTTAGTTTTTCTTACCTTTAAGCTCTTCTTCTCTTTTATTTCTTCTTCCTCCTTCTTGATCATTTCATCTCTTGTTTACATGGAGAATAAATCACCAACAATGGCTTCTCCTTCTTCTCTCTCAATCAGTGTCTCTCTTTACTGCCAGCCCCCAAAATGCGCGAATGAGAGTTATGCTGGCTACCTGAGACCAAATTTGATGTAAGTCCAAAAATCAGCCGTAAGGCCTTGTTTGGCCTCGCACTAATTCCCATTTCTCATTATTCTCATTTTAAAGCTTCATTTCATTCATATTTTTAACACTACACTCCTCATTTAGGACCCTTGGGTCCCCATTTGACATTTTTACTAAATTTATTTAGCTTCCTGTAAATTTTATGGGTTTTT
The DNA here is from genome assembly GCA_016808115.1 of Tetrastigma voinierianum. NCBI lineage: Eukaryota > Viridiplantae > Streptophyta > Magnoliopsida > Vitales > Vitaceae > Tetrastigma > Tetrastigma voinierianum. Next base: position 57,322 of record JAEQBH010000580.1, read on the forward strand.
ATCATTTTTCGTTTTTAGTCATTTAAACGCCAGAAAATTACAATTAAATTTATTTTATACCCTAAACATGTTTTGAAACTGTTAAGGTATTTTTATGGTGTTACAGCTAGGTTTTTTCCCATCGGGTTTTACTAGTAAGGTTTTAATGAGGCACATTTGGTAGGGTGGTAATTCAAGGGGAAGTGTTATACTTGAAAGGTTTTGAAATGAATGAAGCGCTGATTCAACGTCACACAATAAAGAAATGGATTACGGATTACGTGTTTTTTGCAATGAATGGATTTATCTAGAATTTTGTATACATAAATCATCATTAATACTGTAATTAATACTCTCATTAATTCATACATTAATGAGGATATTGGAAGATCACTTTGGGAGCCTATAAATAGGCTTCACACCCTATGTATGATTTATCTCGAAAAAAAACAAAGCTATGTTTCTCCCCATTTTGCTTCACTTCTTTCTCTGTTTTCCGTATCACCGAGGAAATTACTCTTATTTTCTCGTACATATTAAGGACTATCTCCTTTAGATCTTTATTCAACAGCATTTTCCAAAAAGATAATAAAATAAAATATTCTCTAAACCTTAGCCTCATTTTCTCTAAACTTTTCTCTGCAGTAACTGTAATGTGATTTTTGTCATTTTTTTGCCTAAAATCACCCATCTTTTTTCATTTTTTTTTCTCAATAAAGTGGTTCTTCCACATAAATCTAGGTTTTTACATGTTTTTTTTTCATAATTTAGTCGTTGTTTTTGTTCGCGTATGATTGCAGTCACCTTTGTGTCGATGTGGGCACATCATCGATCTTGGTGTGGCAATGGCTTGTATCATTGTTGGTTTTCTACGTCGTGGTCGATGTTTATTTGTGTTTAGACGATTCGAACGAACAAAGTATATACAATAAAAGACAATAAATCAAATCAATGGTTGTCAGAACTGGAGTTAAGTGTGTTATAATCACAATATTAATATCAAATGTGTAGAGTCAACTATTAAATATATAGGCTTTGGGTCATTTCATTATGTTATTAACCTCAATATTGTTTTATCATTTATGGTTTTTAGTGATTTTGATTATATATTTTTATCTTTGTATTTTGCTAGTTTGAATGAATGAAATTATTTTTCTCTTAAAAAAATGATAAAATATTTAAATAGTTGTTTTTTAAATTTGAATCAATATATAAATAGTTGTTAAGTTATGTAAAAAAAAAAGTTTATGTTTTTTTAAAATATATAAATTTATTGATTAGCAATGCAATTAATAAAAACACAAAATAAAAAGTGCTAAAAAATTTAAAGGATGACTCAGCATTCAAATTAATAGCAAAAATGATCAGGTTAAGTCTATATATTTGATAATTAAAAAATATCTAAAATTTCGAATCCGATGAACGAATTTGATGTAATACTCTATCGCATCCAGGTATCATTATATTTGTCAGCCTTTATTGTCGTCTATCGTAATAAGTCAACTACAAAAAAAAAAAAATAGCTATTAATTTAGCATAAATAGTAACTCCAAATTTTAGTTTCGATATTTTAAAATTTATATGAAAATAATAAAGCCACTACTGCCTTTGACTAAAAAATAAAAGACCCCATTTTATTTCATTATTTCTTCTTATATTTTTATATTAGAAAAATAAAATAATTTAAAAATATAATTTCAAGATATAAATACCCTGTGAGCTTTAACCCCGAACCTTTGCGTTGGATGTAAGCTTGGTAGGTAAGCGCTAATTATATTTAAAAAACAAATATAATTTATGAATAATTTGACCAAATTTTCTTCTTCTTCTTTTTATTTTTTTGTCTTAATATTTGGAAAAACTTAATTTGTTAAAAAAATGTCTTAAAAAAGGTACGAAAAAAATAATTAAATTATTTTTTTACGTATTTATATGATTAATATTTTTGTGGGAGACTAGATGATTAGAATTTTTTTTTTTTAAAGAAAAAAATAATTTCATTGATTTTAACTTGCAAAAACATATAATTAAAATCACTAAAAATCACAAATTATGAAACAACGTCAATTACGATGGCGTAATGAAGCAATACGAAACTTATACGTTTGATAGTTGAGTCTGGCGTTTGATATTCTTTGTATAAGCTATAATACATTTGACTTTAATTATCTGTATCTCGGTAATTGATTTGATTTATTATGCTGCGATCGTGTGTACTTTACTCATTTGAATCACGACAGCGAAATAAACGTTGTCTGTAGCGACAAAAATAAATTGTCATAATAGACGGCTCAGCCAACTTCTGCGTAAAAGCAGAACAACCAGCGCGGCATACGAAGCGACCATGATCCTTGCGCGCACCAAGATGACGACTAATTCACAAAAAAACATATAAAAACCTATATTTGTGTGTAAGAACCATTTTATTGGGAAAAAAAGATGGAAAAGAGGTGTAGAAATGTGATTTCTGGCTAAGAATGACAAAAAAATCACCCCGTCTTACTTAAAGAATAGAGGCTAGCAAAGAAAAAGTTAGATGATTAGAAATATAGTTACAAAGAGTAGTGAAAACAAATGAATAGACCTAGGTTCGAGCCTAACTCATTTGATAGTGTTCAAAGTTTAAAAATGTAGGACATCTAATGAGGGAAGGGGTGTCAGGTTCGAGTGGTTAAAACAAACCGATAACAGTTTACTATCTTAAAACTAGAGTGCATTAAAAAAAAAAAAAAAAGACCGTTTGATAAGCAATATATTGCATTTGCGAGCATACTTGTTAAGTACAATTTAAAGTCCTTTGGAAATTGAGTACGATAAGGTGAATTGTTTGTTTTTCTTAATCTTGAATAAATTTTTGAGGCACAATATTGAATAGTGTAATAGCATTAAGTATTAAGTTGTTTGTTTTTAACGTTAGGTAATGAGTAGGGATAATGACGAGACGGATTATTTTGGGTTCGTCAGGCGCAAATTCTTATTAGCACGGGTTTAATTTAATTTTAATTGGGTTTTTAATAGGTTTGGTTTTATTTTACTGAAGTAAATACGGGTTAGAGTATTATTACGGCTACGTAAGCCAGAGAAAATTAAGAAATTTTCAAAATTAGCGAAAATGTTAATAAAAATAATAAATTGCCGCTAAGGGTTCGAGAAAGCTGAAAATTACCATGTCTCGGATATTGAAGCAGTGCAGTTAAATTCGATGCCGCGAGAAATCTAGTGGCCGAGGAAAAGTTTAAAATTCGAGATTATGTTGGGTGTGTTGAGTTTTTCTTTATTTTTGTGGAAAATGACTTTTATGAATAGAAAGCGAATATTTTTAAGCTTTTAAATTCGAGAACTTTTAAATAAAATTTCGGTAATAAGTCTTGAAAATTTAAAAAAGCAAACAGGCTTATCTTGAGAAAATTTATTTAGTTTTCGCGTTAAATTAAACTTTCAACGTCCTGCAAGGAATTATAGCTAGGCTAAATAAAAACCGGAACTTAACTGCATTTTCTCTACAAGCCATGCATTGAAAATCCAAGTTGGTGGGATGATGTGCCTCTGGAAATCTTTAGGGGAGAGGAGAAGCTCTCTCCTCTCTCTCTCTCTCTGGCATAGACTGAGAAACTAACTACATCTTTATTAATTAATTCTTCAACTTCAACTTCAACTGCATTTGTTTTTAACTGTAGGAAGTTAAATGAAGTTGATGAGAAATGTACGAATTTCCATAGGGCCAAGTTCCACCACCAGTTTTGCAGGATCAACAGCTCTTCCCCTTGCTGCCTTATTATTATTATTGGCTCCTTCAGGAGAGCCTTCTGCTTTCCACACCAGTCTTTTCTTCTCCATCTCTGCTCTTCCTTGATTGGCAGATAGGGACATCTCCTCTGCGCTACTTATCTGAATGAATTCGCCCATAATGAATCAATGATAATTTGGAGACGCCTAACTTTTACTATACATATATAAAGATTATTTATAGGGGTGTGTCTTTACCTTCTTCATCGGGAAGAGCTTTTTCAGTTCTACACTTGCCATGACTGAGAGCTCCTTGTCCTCACCAACCTTGCAGAAGAAATAATATTTCCACCGCGGAAACTTATGCTTAATTAAACTAGTCTTTTAAAGTCAGTAAGCTAGTTTGATGATGAACAAACATGAGGGTGAATAATAGATACCTCGTAGAGGTGAGCCAGACGAAGCAGAACTTTGCCTTCTTCGAGCTCCTGAAGGGTTATGATTGCGACATTATGGGGTAAACTGTAGGAGGGATCCATTCCTGAGAAGGTGGACACATGAGAGCTTCTCCATTCCTTTCCATCCTGCAAAGAAGGTAACCTTGGAATTTATAAGGGCATCGACAATATTAGAGATATATAGCTCAGGGTGGGTCTTTTAATTCTTTCACCTGTTCAGTGAAGGCTAAGAGGAAAGGAGAGTATATCTCCTGCCCAAACGACCTACGCCATTTAGCACCCTCTCCCAATGGATCAATCCTGAGATAAAATTTTCCTCGGACCTGTAAAAGATATGTCAAAGATTCAGAATATGGAAAATGTCTAACCAAAAGACTATTTTTGTATGGGCTTACTTACAGTCAATCCAGTGCATTTATCAAAAGCACAAACCGTCTCATTCAGTGCCTCTGCAACACCTCTAGAATCATCATGAACCAACCTCCTATACAACAAGGGAACTCCATGAGATATATTTTGAAGCTATCCGAGACATAGAAAAGGGGAAAGGAACAAACCGGTGGAGCATGAGCTCCAATTGCCCATCCACAATGCTAGATCCTCCCACGGCTCGGTCTACCAGCACTGACAGCTCTGTCCTCTCGTCTTTTATGTAAATCCCAAGATTAAGCTGCAACAGAAGCAAATCAGATTTTCCAATGTGATGCCTAAACAAGAATAGAAAGACTTGGAAAAGAGAAAAAAGACGTACTGGGTAATAGTTTCCTGCAACAGGTTGGTTCACTTCCAGGTGCCAGTCCTTTCTATAATCTCGAATCTGCAGATAAAATGCATGTTTAGGACAATGTTAAGCTAAAACTAACACAAGCATATGACATATACCCTCTCAATGAAATCACGCCCACTGGAATCTGTATAAAATGTTTTGTTGCTCTTCATGGCAGTTGTGATTTCAGCTACAACTTCTTTGCCTTGCCCATCATCAATAGGTATCGGTCCAATCTGAAAATCCAGTATGTCTCTGAGAAACAAAGCTCCAATAAAGCTCACAGAGGAACAAAAACATAAGTGATGAACTTACTGTAAACTCAACTTCAGCATGCTCTTTTCCCTTGTACACTCTTGTAATCTGCTCAAGCATGAAATCAATGGTAGGTCAGGTCAGTGATGACCCGAACAATGGAAGACTAGAGCAATAACAGGTAAGGTAAATCACCTGAGATATCCATGAATTGATTCTTTGATGTACTTCATGTAAGATTATTTATAAAAACAGTAAAAGCACCCTGCAATTTACTCCTTATTTTTTGTCGACCATTGGTAATAAGTTATGGACATTGAAGGATAATAAATACCTGTTCTTCAGATTTAATGGGGTATGTACCATTTGGCCGAAAGACGTATGCTCCAGAGGCCTTCAAAATATTTCTTTCAAGTATTTTATATGGTGAGAAAATGATAGAAAAATGCAACGTATAAATAGAGAAGGCCAAAAGGCCATACCTGAGGAATTACTTTCGTGTCTGCACTTCCATCATTTCCAGTATAATACTTGTATGAATGTTCCATAGAAGCATTGATCTTCAAATCCAAACAAATACCAAATTAGATGGAAAAGAAACATTTAGAGATGGAAAAGAAATGTAGGTTATCAAACAACTATCATACCGAGCTTCTGGTGTTAATGTAGCCAATAAGTTTTCCTCCATTCTCAGAATAAATGAGTTTCAGATGTCCTGGCCCAACTACTATTGTATCAGTTGCAGACCCGGTTGCCTTGAGTAGTGTTTGCATTGAGGTGGAAGCTGCAAGTGTAAAGCAGCACATAAACATACAACTCTGTTTCCATCAATACTTTTCCTTATAAGAAATCATATGGCTAACCTTTTCGATTCGCTTTTGAGATGATGTAAGTGCTGAAACCAAGAGGTGGTACTGTTGCTGAAAATGCAAGCCAATACTTAGGAGTCACAGTTGGAATTTTACCCAAATATGCTGTGACATAATAGTTTCTTATGACCACAGAGGCATTTGCTAGAGGTAGAATCTGTGACTCGATTTCTTTTCCATGGGAATCCACGACAAAAACATTCTCACTAAGAACCTGTAGCAAGTTTAGTAATGTGAGATGATTGAGCAGTGACAAAATGCCCATATGTCATCTGATGAAGATCTTTGAAGAAACATATGAAATATACTCACAGGAATTCTTACTACATCCTCTCTTTTCCACCCCAGAGAATTGTAGACGACGACAACCTACATAGACGAACATCTCAAAATAATTTATTTTGTGTGGATGAAATTTTAGACACTACATTTCTGCATAACAAACAAGAAATGAAACGTTATGGTAGAACAATCCATACCAGATTTTCCCATGGGACAGATCAATTTCTGATGGAGGACAATAACTAATATTCAGAAGTGGACACTGAGAAAAGAAAGGAAAATGAAGGAAAGATATCAATAAACGGGTGAATGAGAAATGAAAACTGATCTTCAAACCAAAATTAAAAAAAAGGAAATGTAGCATAAAGGTTGATGATTTTATGCCTGTTCAAACGTCGTTACTGGACTTCCACAATCTGACCCTGAAATGCAAGAAATTGAAGCTGCAACTACTTTCTCAGCCTGCCAGAAATATTAGGTTAATTGGAAGAAACCATATGTATAAGGAAAGGAAACTCCATCGATGTCAAATACACACCTCCTTGTATCCTATTGACAGCCGTTTTGCATAATCATCAGCTACATGCTGCTTCTCCGTTCCTGTAACTGCATCATGATGCTGAACAATTGCTAAAGCATCAGCCAGAGAGTCGGTGGTCGGCCCTGATTCATTCCTCCCCTTAAAGAATTCCAATTGCCTTGCTGCCTGATCATGCAGTGGGCTTTTCAATGAGCATCAACAAATTTTAAAATTCTGATATGAATCTAGCAAACAGATCAATCATCCTTACCAAATAGTAGCCACTCATGATCCTAACATAGCCTTTTAAGCCTGGTCTACTAGTAAAATATCCAGTCCAGTAGGCATTGATACGATCTGCATATCTGATACAAGCATATATCAATTCTTAACATGAATTCAATTTTCAATTTACAAAATCTTGTAGACTCACGGGAAATAATCGTCAGTCTTGATGACCATGACTTGCTTGCTGCATGCTTTGCATCAGTATAAATCGATGGGGTTGAGTACAAGGCATTGACACGCCCATCCTGAAACCATTCCAGACCAGACTTACATCAACAGAGAAACCACAAAAAATTCGAAAATTAAGCAAATTATAATGAGATTCATATGGGGAAGTCACATGAAAAGAAAAGTAACACAATATTATCAGGAAAAGGCTTGTGCAAAAACAAGGGATTTATGAGGATTTTGGAGAACACTAACTAGATTGACATAATGAACAAGTTTGTCCATCTGCTGGAACCATGAATTTGCATATTGATACTTGAAGTCTGTCCCCATCGTCCACATTACATGATTTGTGCGGGTTATGTTAGCCTGCAAAATGGGAGAAAAGCAATGAATTTCTTTTTTTTTTGGTGAATGGAAACTAGGGACAAGAAATCTTACAAGCTCTATTAATCGAAGAAGCACAGTAATCTTCAAAACCAATTTTAGAATTAATATTATCAATATCTTTCTTAGCTAAGCAATCTGCTATAAAAATGACTACATTTATGAATGTTTAAACTTTGAGAGAGTTTCCAAATGTCTTCTATTAATAAAATAATCGAACTAGGTAATTTTCTTTTTTTGTTATAGCAGTCTATAATAACTTCGGAGTCACCTTCGATCTTTAAGTCTACAAAACCATTGTGTTTTGCAGCTAAAACACCATCTCTTAAAACCATACACTCTGTTATATTTATCGAAGCATTAGCTAAATGCCTGTTTGCAGCCATTTTGATAGTTCCATAACAATCTCTAATAACTCGTACTGAAGCACCTCTATTTTGTAAAAAAACAATGAATTTAACATCAATAAAATCAGTCATACTACAAATGGTAATACTCTAAACTTACTTGTGCTATTGCAGCATCTACAAAAGCGTTAACTCGCTCAGGAACATTGTAGTCAAACAATTCCATGTCGTCCTTCAATTCAAAACAGGGACATAATCATACACCATGAAGAGATGTTTTGAAAGGATAATACTAATTTATGATCAAGGGTCTACCTGGACGACTGGGGAATTGCTGTTATCGTCGTTAACTTCATAGTAGAAACCACCAGGGGGTGGTTCATAATTCTCCGGGAATGCGCCAGCAAAAATCTACAAAAACAAGTAGACTAATTGAATTCTATGTTTCTTCCTCTTCTCTGGAAATCCTAATTCTTCTGTTCTTTCTTTTCATCTTGTTAGAAAGGAGGGCTAGTTTATTGGCTTCCTTGGCTTTAAATGACCTATCTCATCGTTCATCCACTTAGATCTGGGCTTTCTCTATTGATAAAGTGTTTTCTTTCACCCAATCTGAGTTTCATTTGATTTTCCTTTGTTTTTTTGTGTGTTTTTATCGTCAATTTATTATGGCGTATGATTGTATCGTCATGGTCATTCGATCGTTGATTTGTTCATTGGTTTTTTAGGCATGCTTGGAATTTTAGATATTTTAGGCATTTTAGGATTACCAATTATATAGGTCTTGAGCCATTTATTATTAGTATTAACTTGGATGCTATGTACTACTCTACAAGTGAAACCGATGTGGGATCGTATTATTCCCCACCCCTAGAAAATCTGCACTCTAGATAGCTTTCACTCTAGACCCTCTCTCGGGCACCAAGTAACCCTTTGCATCTTATGCTGACTCTGATAAGCCGGCCAGTGATAGAATACTGGCTGATAGGAGAGCTAGCAAGTAGGCCCCAATTGATGAGAGCACTGGCTGTGCAGCTCCACCATGTCGTAATGGGCTTGATGTGGAATCGGATAGAATCGTTGTTCCAAAATCGTGAAATTCTCTTTTCAAACAAAAAAAAGTAGACCAATTGAAGAATCAAGCAAAATGAAGGCTATAATTGTATAGACACCCAAAAAAACATAAAAATGACCTGCGAGGATGAGCCAAAAGTCCTGGAGCCCTGCCAGATAACCTCAAGGCTCTTCTCATCCTTCCGCTTTTCTCGGTCTTGGTAGTCTATTCTCCCAAAGAAAATGGAGTCAAACCCAACCTGAAATGGAGTTCGTTTGAATAAATTTTGATTGATTAAGGTAGAAAGATTATTAATCTGTTCTTGAGGTGATCAGACCTCTGCCCCCAACAGGTAGGCCTGGACTGAAGAATGGCCAAATGGGTCGATTTGCCACCCGATTCTGGGTGTGACATTGAACTCGTTCTTGATAAATCGGTGCCCAAGAGTTGTCTGATCGATCATATCGATGTAATGGGAGGTAGCCTCATCATGCATACACATACCCCCATTTCTGAATTCCGCAATCAAATTCAAACCCAGATGAATAATGAATCAAATAATCAGAAGAAAGAAAATTTTGAGACACCCAATTGAATGAAAAACAGTTTGAGATCGGTACATGAGTTCTAGCTGACCAGAGCTGATAAACTTTCTGACCAGACCCTTGATCATCTCGCACTGGTCTCTCCACCACCGCTGAAAAAACGCCTGCATTCGACAGAGGAAATCAAAAACCCAGATTTTCTCAGCAAACAAACAGAGAGGGGAGGGGGGAAGAATAACAAGAAAAGAAAAGGAGAAAAACGGTGCCTGCTCGACGAAGATGAACTTCCGGTCGGGATTAGAGAACAATGCGGGGACGAGAGAATCGAGCACATTCTGGACACAGGCGCCTTGGATGGAGTTGTTGGAGCCGACATAGTACTGATCGATAGTCTTCAACCACCCGACATCGTCGTGGCTGTGAGGAACCAGGTGGACGTTGAGCTTCCCCGAAACGACGCCATGGGAGGTGTTGTAAGCAATGAACTTCGAATCTCCACATGGAAGAAGAACACCCACTAACAGAATCGGAATCAGCAGCAGCAGAGACAGTGGATGCTCAGCCATGGAAATGATTCAGCGACGAATATGATGAAAAGCACTGCTGAAACGATTCAGACGCCTTCAATTATATTCGTTGGCACGTGGTGATAGCTGAGAAGATGATATCAATCCACAATCACAAGATTTTGAATGGTAAGCGCCGGATAATATTATTATTATTGGAAAAAAAAAACTACAAATAGTAAAACTTGATTAGAAGATAGACTGCAAATTTTCTTACATTTCTCTATCCATCAAATATTTGAATCATTATTACAAAGCTAAATAATCTAATCTGCTGTTCCATTTTCTGTTTTCTTAATTGATATTATTTAAAACATGCAAGGTATTTATTGAAATTAAATTTGTAAAATGAAAATCGAGTATGAAATATAAGATCCTTGTATGATTCAACATCATATAAATATATCCATTCCAACTCATTCTAAGCATTATATATAGAAACACAGATAAGATTTTTCTTTTTTCCTTTTAAAATTAAGGATTAAAATTAAGGACCAACAAAGGATAATGTGTTTTTAAGTCAAAATAAAATAAGTAAAGTGAATAAATATAAAAAAGAAAAAATATATATATTTTGTAATAATATTGAAAACTTTTATTAGGGATAGTCCATCACTACTTTTAAAAATATAATAGTATTTAAAAGTTTCATACAAGAAATAATTTTTTATTTGATCATGACAAAAGTTTTTTTTCAGTAAAGTAAAAGTCTGCTTGATAATTATTTTGAATAACAGTTTATCTCCTTCAAAATCAAAAAATCAGAAACTAAAAAAAAAAAACAAGTTTGGTAATTTTTGTGTTTTTTCTTTGGATTTCAACCTCATGTTTATTCAAATTTGATTATACATTAATAACTCGTGTTCTGTGGATTAGCATTTCCCAATGAAATAAGATAATAAATAAACAAACACGTTTTGTTCTCTTTTACATTAAACTTTACTTCAAATCATTTATTTTATTTAAATAAAAAATAATTAGAGAGAAAACTCACATTTAACGAGGTTATAAAATAATAAATAAACATCAGCAACAAACACGCGAATCGAAGCAACTAAGGCCCTGTTTAGTAGGTAGAAAATTTTCTGACATCACATTGGCTTTTAGAAAGCAAGAAAAGCAGCGTTTAGTTACGATAATAAGGCAACAAATTTTGAAAACGAATAAAATGAATTATTATTTTCAGCATTTATATATAAATCCCGAGCTAACTTTATGTTGTTTCTTTGTTTCGAATTGTCAGCAAGGAGTTTTTATTTTAAGCGTTTTATAAGCTTCGTTTTAATGGTTTCACAAGCAGTTTTAACACATTAACATTTTGATAAAATTGATCACAAAACGTATTTTAAAAATGGCCAAGATTATAATCGTTGAAAATTTCCGTATTAAATTTTGGATAGAGTTGAAAATTTTCGTGAACTAAACAGGGCCTTAACAACTCTCCAATCATCTCGAGTGTTGTACCAAAATAATACATTATTTTAAGAAAAACTGAAAAAGTATCAATCTAATAATACGGTTTTTAAAATAAGGAAAAAGTATGTATAAGTTACTAACTTCAAAATAATTAGAAATTCATCATAAATGTTTAGGTATATTATCCACATAAAAAATAACTATGATTCTATCTATCACTATCGTAAGTAACAAATCTAATACCATAACTAGTTAATGTATTATGAAAGTATGTTAGCTAGTTAACTATTTATTTTTTAATGAGAATAATCTGAATCAAAATAATGTCTAAATTGATAGCTTGATATCTTGATACCCACTTTCATATTGATAGTTTGATATATGTTTCCCTCACAATAATGCTTAAACTAGTACATAAAATCGTAATTGGTGACTATAATTTTAACTTAAATTTTTTTAAATAGTAGTATATAATATATGTAGGAAATAGGTCAGCCCGACCCAAATGGACCGATCCTATTCGGTCCATTGGCAAAAATGGGTTCGGCCAATTTAACTCACTTTTATTTAGGCTTGTTTTTTGCTAGCCCAGTCTAATCCTATACAGGCCATGTACTAAAATGGGTATAGCATTAAAATATAGAAAAACTAATATTTTTAATAATTAAAAAAATATAAGTAATAAATAATTTTTTTTTTTAAATGGGCCAAATTTGGCAAAGTGGGTCGGCCCAACCAAATACCTAATGGTCCAAGGGCCTATTCGGGCCGAATCAATATACTATAGTTCTATTTAAACCCCTATTTTCTCAATCGAACCCTTAAAAAATATGAGTAGATTGATCCATAGGACTGGGCCCAATATCCCACCTTGACTTAACTTTAAAAAATTTAAAGCACACACTAGTTTTAGTTTTTATTTTTTTTCAAAATCACATTAGATTGTTTAAAAAAAAGGTATGATTTTGAGGGTAAAACTCTCCAATCTACTAGGAGTTTAAAATTGAAATAATTTATTTGAAAAAAAACATTATAAAATTAGTTTAGAATCCAAATTAATGCTCAAAGTAGTGCATTTAAAAATTCCAATTAAGACATTTACCATTTTCTAATATTAAGCGGGTTCAAACGCATTATTTTGAATATTAGTTTAGTTTAAAAATTAATTTTATATATTTTTTTTAAAATAAATTATTTGAGTCTAAAACTCTTCTCCAAGGGTGTGGGACCCAGTAGAATCAACGCATGCAGTATTATATCTTATCTTGGATTACGTTATCAGCACACACCATCTCTTCGCCGGCTCAAACTTCCGAGGATGGCTTTGTCCCCGACTTTCTCGCCCCCTGTTTGTTTCAAGAGAAACACTATATTCTGTCCAAACACTCCCAATTTCCACAAACCCACCGCCAGAACCCAGACCCTCTCCGCCATTCCCCCAATCTCCACGGCGGCCGATCTCTCCGGCGTGGCCGGCTCATTTGATGGAACCACTCTCGCAGTCATCGGAGGCGGCTCGGTCGCCGCCCTCGCGGCGGTGCTGTCTCTCACCGACCCCGAGAAGAGGCGGCAGCAGCAGGCGGAGGAGGTGGGGGGCGGGGACAAGGAGGTGGTGAAGAACTACTTCAACAATTCGGGGTTTCAGAGGTGGAAGAAGATCTACGGAGAAACTGACGATGTGAACAGGGTTCAGATGGATATTCGGCTTGGCCACTCCAAGACTGTGGAGAATGTGATGAAGATGTTGACGGAGGAAGGGTCGCTCGAAGGGGTTACCGTCTGTGACGCTGGGTGCGGCACGGGCTGTCTCTCTATTCCTCTGGCCAAGCAGGGTGCCATTGTGATGGCCAGTGATATTTCTGCTGCCATGGTTGCTGAAGCTGAGAAACAGGTAAGCTTTACCCTCGAACTGTCTTCTTTACTGTCACATTGGTTGGTGTTTGTTTGAAATGGGAATCCTTGGGATAAAAGACTAGAGGGATGTGTTTGGTCCGTGAGAATCGGAACGGAAACGGAGGGGAATCACAATACCATTAACGAGAAACGAATAAAAATCCTTGGTTATTTCATTTCATACTCCCCCATTTCCATTAGTAATCCAAATGCAATAGTAAATAGGAAATTGAGTGGATGAATCCATTTTTTATATGCGTTTAGATTGTTTTTTAGAATGATAATAGGAAATTAATTTCTATGAAAACTAAATCTCACTCTCAATCCCTAATTTTGATTTTGATTCTTTCTTCTACATGGTATCATAATTTACCTTCATTCCCAGTCCCTCTCTTCTACTTTGTGTCATAATTCACCTTCTTTCCATCATATTTCAATACCAAGACTGATGATGACACGGGTTTTAGGGTGATGAATGAAAGATAAGGAGATTGACCAGTGAAACATAGCAAATGAGAAAACATTTCTATCATTTTCCGGCCATATTTGGGACTTACCATTGAATATGTAGAGCAAAACTAAGTACCATTCATCTTCCTGTGTTTGGTTTGAATTACATGTGATTCATATTCTGCCAATAAGAAGTATGAATTTAAACAATTGTAGCTTTAGACACCTGCACTTATATTTCCTTGTTTCAACTGAATCAAGCAAACTGTTCTAAGTTCGGTGTAACCCCTGAGATTGGATCGAACATATGACATGGATTTGATAGCATATTCAACTTGTGTAAAATTTATGAACTTAAATGTGTCATAAACTTTTATGCAGGCTGGGGAAGAGCTTCTTAGTGGGAAGGATAATGGCCTGCCAGCACCAGTGATGCCAAAATTTGAAGTAAAGGATTTAGAAAGTTTGGATGGGAAATACGACACAGTTGTTTGCCTTGATGTTTTGATTCATTACCCACAGAATAAGGCTGATGCAATGATCGCGCACCTTGCCTCATTGGCTGAGAAGCGGGTAATTCTAAGCTTTGCGCCAAAAACATTCTATTATGATCTGTTGAAGAGGGTAGGCGAGTTGTTCCCGGGGCCTTCGAAGGCAACAAGGGCTTATCTCCATGCTGAGGCAGACGTGGAGAGGGCATTCCAGAAGGTGGGTTGGAGAATAAAGAAGAGAGGCCTAATCACTACACAGTTTTACTTTGCAAGGCTCGTTGAGGCTGTTCCTGCTTAGAGAAGAAAGAATGAGTGTTTAGCTTCGGGATTTTGTTTGGTTCTCTCGCAATTTCCAGAAAAGGTTGGAAAGTTGCTTTGATTCTGAAAAGTCCTGATTATTTCCATTTTTCCTACATTGCTGCCACTCTTGTGTTGTTATGATCAGTATATAGTGTATATTAGGTGATTTTCATGCTAAATTTTCTTGGCTGTTTCCCTCAAACTTCCATTGTTTCCCCCCTCCTGTTTCATTTTGTTGATCCCAGGCCACTCATGCCCTAGAATTGTACCCTTTTTTTCCTGGTAAACAAACAGGAACATCAGTCCCAATGATCCCAAATCCATTGATCAAATTAGGCATTGTAAAAAAACACATGGGGTTGGCATTTGGATGATGAAATGACAACAAAACATCTGAAACTTTTATTTGAGCAGATTAGATGTTCAATCCCAATATATCAGCTAAGTGAAAGAATAAAAGGACAGCATTAGTGCTGTGACTATATGTGAATGGGTTGTGACAGGAAGTATGAGATAATGAGACATGTCATAAAAACTCTTTAATTGCTAATTCTCCATGATCTTCTATATTCGGATGGCCTCTGTCTATAATTTATCAGCAATTCTAACTATAGCATCTGTGAGCTTACTCAGGGCAGCAACCAAACTGTTGGTATGATCTTTCCTCTGATCCCTATCCAATTGGAAGTTTACATTCTGAGCTTCAAGTTGTGCATTGAGCATTTTACTGTTTCTATCCAAAACTTTGATCAGTTGCTCTTCCATGTTAGTTTCTCCACACCCATCCTCGGAAACCCGCCGTCGCTTAGACCCCTCCTCAAATATAGATTGAGATCCCATCCAATTATCTGGGTAGGGTTGTTTTCCTTTCTGTTTTCCTGCATGATATAGGGAAAAAGAGTTTTAAGTCCTTAGGGTGTTCTCAGCGCTTCTAATCAAATCCATTGTTTTGCACCAAGAAAACATCTCAGATTTGATCTTGGAAACTCCATTGAAATGGATCAGAAGACAGCTTAAAAGAATTCAAGTTATTTGCAGGTTCAGACAGATTGGCCTTACCTTGAGAAGTGCATCCCTGATGGAACTTGTGATACTTCCTCTCTGCATATCGAACATGGAATCAAGAAGCAAACATTGTCTAAGATGATGCTGATGAGAAGAAGGCAATAGGAAAATAGAGAGCTTGAATGGGAAACATTGATTACCTGAAATAGGTAATGATGCAGGAGTTGTGTGTGTAGGTGTAGGACTCTCTGTGGCGGCGGTGGCTTCTTCCTCCTGCCCCAACAACTGCTCAGAATCTGAAAACAGACCTTCTTCTGCAGCGGCCTGTCTAGCGCTGTCGAAAAGCGCCTCCTCCTCCGTCTCCTCATCCTCATTCCTGTCATCATCCTCTGCCTCCGCAGGCGCAGGCGCAGGCGCAGCCACAGCCACAGGCTCAATTCCATCGCCGCCGCTGCCGCCCTTGACATCTGGCATTGCAGAGACGAGGGAGAGGGGGATGGCGGTAGCACTGAACGCCCTTCCATCAAGGACATCGTAAACCTCCCTATCAAAGAATCCGGGCAACTTCCTCTCCCTCCTGAAATCATTCCTCATAACCCAGAAGGAATCGGCGTCGTCCCTGGCCTCCGACTCCCACGTTTTGATCTTCTTGAAGTCGCCGACGAGATTGCTCCACCTCTTCCGGCACTGAACAGGACCCCTGTTGACGCCATGCCTCCTGCAATAAGAAGAGACGGAATCCCACTTGGGTTCCACCTGGTCGGACCCAAAAGCCGAAGACGATCTCCTCCCCCTCCGAACGCGATTCTCCGCAATCTTCTTCCCTTGAATGAGGACGAACGTTTCCTGTCTGGTCCACCGGGGATGCCTGGCGACTTTATTCTTATCATCACCTCCTCCTCCCTCAATCCCATACGACGCCCCCACGGCATTATCATGCACGTCACTATTCTCCGGCGCCATTATCAACACATTGCATGAGATGACAAAGACGAAGAAGAAGAAGAAGAAAGAGGGAAAAGGAGCATCATTGGTTTAGAGAGCCTAATCTCCAATGGTCTTTTGGGGGGCCATTGGGGGAGTTGTTTATACTATGTGGGTACTAAGTTTTTTCTCTTCCTACCATATGTGTTAGAGTGTCCAAACAAAGGCATCACTTTCTCCTTTCAGTCTCTCAAATCCAAAATATCCCCCTTCTTCTTTTTCAGGATTCTTGATAATTTTTAAGATAATTAAATAATAATTTTCAAAATGTTTTAGATTGGGAAATGATTCCAATTCTATGGTAGTTTTTGACAAGATAAGCAATGAGATGGAAATTATAACCCAAAATGAAATCGTGTGCCAAAAAATAGGCTTTATGGTACACTACATTGAAATGCGTAATGTACATGTGGCATGTCAGCGATTTTACCTTCAAATCGTGTTTTGAAACAAACCCCGTAATTTTAAATGATCTTATCTTCGTCTGATTTATGATTTAAGCTTTGAAATCGTATCTTGACATACGACTTCCGCGATTTACAACTTACATTGGCGTTATGTTTTAACGATTTAGCGTTTCTGAGCAATCGTGTTTTGAAATCACGATTTAGCATTTCGCATCGAAATACGTGTTTAAAAAGACACAATACAGGTGACATCTATCCAACTTCACACTTTTACATTAAAATCCTATCTTCAAAATTAAATTTCGCATTTTTACACTAAAATCATGTTTTCAAAACACGATTTCACATTTTCAAACCAAGAAACCGTGTTTTGAAGACACGACATTTATGTGACCCTTAGTTGGCAATAAGTGTCACATATCTGGAAATATTTATCATTGTTTTATATTTTTAAAGACACATTTTCTAATTATGGTATTGTTTTTACAAGAAAAATAAAAACCCTAATTTTCAAGGGCTCTCTTCCATTTCCTTAAAAGGGGTACCCCCACCTTCCTCTCAAGTGGCCAAACCAGCTAATTTCTTATCTTTCTTTGGGTACAAAATCAAGCATTCTTACCCTCTTCAGCCCTAAACTCCAGCAATGAATTAGATATGACAGCTCCCATTGTGCTGTATTAGGAACTCTTACAATCACCCATAAAAGCTTCCACCCTTTTAGGTATTATGGGCCTTTTAGGATATGAGAATTGGGAAGGAATATTGCAATATATATATATATATATATATATATATATATATATATATATATATATATATATATATAAATTATATTCCCCCACATGTACTTAATTTGGGGTATAGAATTAGCAGGTTATGGCTTATGAGCAATGAATTTGGGATCATGGCATTCTTTATGTGGGTCAAACACCAAAGAGGTAAAACGTTATATTTTTTATAATAAATATTATAAGAGATACAGAATAATGTTTTAATTTATAAATTAAAACATTTTTGTCTTTAACTATCTTACTGAATCAACACAACAGCTGTCAGGACCTTTTTGTCTTAATTTATAAATTTAATTTTATGGGTACAACTATCTTACTGAATTAGATGAGTAATGTCCCAAAATTATTATTATTTTTTTAATAAAAAAAAATCTTAAAAGTAATACACGTTTTAAATGAATGCTAAAACTAGTACATACAATTTTAACTTTAACGATAATCAATAGGGTAAAAACGTAATAGCTTTGATATTATTTTGAAACATTTATTACATTAAGAATTAAAAAAAAAATTTTGCTTTGGGACAAAGCTCAAATTAAATCTTATCGTTTATAAAAGTCGCGTCCAAAGAAGTATCGGCTCGTGGCGTTCGAATATGTAGGCGAGATGGTTGTAGTCTGCTTTTATGCTTGTCAATGCGATGTCGAATTAGTCTCTTGAAAATATAATTGTATTATGTGGTAAAACTTTATCGTCATTATGGTCTCTAATAATTTATATGAAGATTAGTTTAAGTATGATACGACTAAAAAACAATTTTTATATATGCACGGACGGTGATGGACCCGCCCGATACACTCATGGTTTGACAAAAAAAATGTATCACTCGTGCACCTCACTCCTATAGCTGACTTCTTCAAGTTTTGTATTTGTTATTATCATTCACCAATCAAAGAACAGTGAGACTTTGGTTGGGGATATAAAGTGTATTAGGGTTTGGACCATTGTATAAAAATAATAGACTAGATAGATCCAGCACATGGTAGGTGATGGGTCACCTCTCTTAATGGTCATCGCTTATCTTTCTTTAATTATTAATTAATTAAGATTTTGGCCTAATTGGGTTTTGTTTTTCTACCTAATAAAGTTGAGAAAAAAAATAAAATTAAAACATTGAAATTTATTGAAAATAATAATAAATAAACATCGCGTTCCATCTAATTCACATCTCAATTAGCTGTATCTCAATTCCCAAACAATACACTGCTTTCCTGGGCCTGGTTTCAAATCTTGATGGGACGTTGATTTTGGGCCTTGGCCCACTTTTGAGGGCCCGCTTTTTATTTTTATATTTTCTATCTATATATATATATATATATTTCCGCGCGGAACGGAGAGAATAGGAAAGAAAGGAAAAGGGATATATTTTTCCCGCGCGATTTTATCGCTTTTGATCGAAGAAAAAGAGAACCCTAGGCGAGTTTTGGTAATGGAGGAATCGAGAAGCGAATTGGAGAGGGAAGATGACGAAGAGGCTACCGAGGTCTTAAGGGACAGGTTCCGACTCTCCACCATCTCGATTGTGGAAGCTCAAGGTTCCATGCTTTCCTCTGTTTGGATACAGAGAATTTAAGGACGTTAAATATCGATTTTAACGGTTGTCTTCTGTTGATTGATTGAGCAGCGAAGAAAAATGATATAAAAATTTCGGAGCCGATTGTGGCCTGCATTTCCGATTTGGCCTTCAAATATACGGGTAACTCCACTGAATTACTCAGCCTTCTGATTTTTGTTTCTTTTTTGTTTTGTTTCTTTTAATGACTTTATATCTGAGTAGAATTCAACGGAGCTCTGCTTCTTAAACATGAATGTATGTATTAAAACTGGTGGATGAGATTGTTGATGTATTTGGTATTTAGCAGTTTTGGTTAAAAGATTATGGTAAACATTTAGATGTCATGATAGATGTACATCAAAAGAAAATTGAGAGCTGAAGTTTATGTACGGAGTTAACAGACACACACGCACACAAAAAAAAAAAAAAAAACTATTGTATTGCTGCTCTTGGTTGGTGATTGAACTCTGGAGGAATTTAGTTGAAAATTGACGTCCCGCAAAATTTCTTCCCTTGCTCTTTAATTATTTATTTATTTTTTTAAAAAGGGTTATTGTGGGGCCTTAACATTTTTCCTCTTTAAATTTCGTACCAATATCATTATCCATGTCTATCTGCCATCCTACAGTGAAATCAAGATTCTGATTTTAAAATGACACGGGCAAATAAGTTCCTGGTCCACCCAAGAAGTGAGTAGGAAAGCATCATTTATAGCTTTCTGATTGGTTTTAGGTCTACCATCCCATTTTATACCTACATGTATAATTGCTGCTGGGGACAAAAATTGAATTCTAGGAGGTGTGTTGTTGTTTTATTTTCAAAAATCAACAATTAAACATGTATCTGTACTGATTACTTAAATTCTATTATTTTCTTAATTGAGAAAGAAATGGGCAAGGAGAAACAAGGATGGAAGAAATTTTCTGCTTGAATTTTTTCTTCCAACTATCACTGCATTCGACATGAAAGCAAGCTACAAAAGAAGTGAAATTGCAAAAAGAATAACATGCTGCCTAAAGAGAATTAACAGTTCGTTTTATTGTGAGCAACCGAATGCTGGAAGTTCTAAGTTCATTACAAGATGCTCAATTCTTTTCATTAATAGTTTTGTTTTCTCTCTGTTGGTTTTAGTTTTGGTAAAGAGTGTTGAATTGATGAAAAACGTTTTGAAAATCAGAACAGTTGGCAAGGGACCTTGAGTTATTTGCTCAGCATGCTGGTCGTAAGACTGTCAACATGGAAGATGTTATCCTTTCTGGTGAGTTTATATCATCATTTGAGTTTCCAAGGACTAACAACATCTTTGAGACCAAATGATATCATCAATTTTTTTGTTTTTACCTGTCTTTATCATCTTCAGCTGGACCTGGGCTCTACAACTTGCTAAGCAATTTATAGTCCATGCAGGCCTATTCTTTGTTTATTTTTTGCTTTTAAATAATCATCAATTGTACATTTAGTTGTTGCTTCTATACATCTGATTTTGACCAGCAGTAATTTTTGTATTACATTGTGAAATTTAAGATTCATTTGTATGGTTATTTGCATCCACTTGTACATGGGCTTAAACCCTCAGTGACTCTTCTCATTGCATAAGACCTATTGTTTAATTTCAAATTTTTAGGCTGGCAGTATAAAATTCCTTCTGTTTGGTTTCAGCACATAGAAACAAAAATTTAACCTCCTCCTTGAGGTCCTTCTGCAATGATCTCAAAGCAAAAGAAATCCCATCTGAGAGGAAGCGGAAGAAAGCATCAAAAAAGGAGGACAAAGCTTCTACAAGCGTTGTGCATATTCCAGATCTCTAACTGAGGATTTCCCCATAGCTATTGCTCGATGAGTACTCAAGGGAGCTTAATATTGATAACAGAAGGGAAAACTAATATCCAATATGACTTCTTATTATTATTCAGATTTCAGGATCACCTTGGGTAATTGTACAGTATATGGGTGTAGGAGTCAACAGTTTCCCTGCTATGCTTAACTACCAAACAATCCTCATTAAATGCATGACTTAGATTAACTTAGTCTGATGTTGCATTATAGTGTCACTTGATGGCTACTCTCATTTTACATCTCCATGTGTGGCCCTCACAAATTGTTTCAGAGGACTAATACCAGCGAAAGTCAGAGTTTTATTATCAGGTGGCTTTACAAATCTCTGGGACACAGACCAGGTCCCCAATTCAGATCACATTTTTGTTGATCTGTTTCTTCAGTAGACTGGGTAGAGCAATTAAAGTGATGGCACTGAACACAGCCTAAAACTGATGGAAATCCATGTCAAAGGAACCACTCAATCCCAAGAAGGTATGGAGGGTAATACATGATAGGGCCCATATCTGATGTGACCTCATTTCACAATGTCGTTCAGTCAATTTGGCTTTTGAGTGAGTATATTTCATCAGCCCAATCCAGTACCAAGTGGGAATCTATAGGTTTAAGTTACTGAGTTTTCTAGTATGAATCTTGGTTCTTTTCCATATATTTGAGCTAATAGGATTGTTAAACAATATATTTATATCTGGGCAATTAACTTTGATTCTGTCATTGCTGCCATATAGGCTATCAAAACAAGCTTTATAGTGCGGGATGCATCCAAAGGTACTTGTTCTTTTAATACATTGCCACTTTTTCATGCTTGTTACTTTGTGTTTTTTTATATTCATGTTATTTTCCCAGATAAAGCTCTGCTATGTGGTTGAGATTGTTCTAGGTTCTGACACTGGCATGTGAGAAAATTGATTTGGATACTAAAAAGTTGGGTTATTGATGTTTGGACAGAAACCTAAAACTTATTTTCATATATGTGATACCCGATATCAGATTTGTATTTGAGATTCAATAAGGATCTTAATCTGATAGAATTAGGCTCATTCTTAATTTTTGGCAAATCTTAATCAATGCTTTGTAGAGCTTCGTGAATAAAATAGAGGAAAATGCCTCTTATCTTCTTTGGCCAAATATTGCTTCCTATTTTTTCTAATTACAGATGAGTGTTGAGAGGGAATGAGGCATGTTGTGCATTAGTTTGGCTAGTGAAAGTGGTTTCTTTTTTCGTTCTTTCATTGAGTTTCCATCTTTTGGTTAGGTGAGTATATTACCAACTTTCATGGAGACTTGCTTGGAATTTTTTTCCCATAATGGTACTTTTAAAATAAAAAATACCAATCTAGTATAGGTTTGAAAATAATGTCCAAACTAGCTTGTCCTCATCAAAACCATAGTCAATGACTATGGTTTTAGATTTTTTTAAGACAATAGTCACTAACACATTTACCAACACTAGTTTGTTTTTTTCATTAAAAACTCATGCAGCATAAACAGTTTGGTATTATGGATCATCAGAGTTAAACCAAGTTTCAACATTAGAGATTTGAAGTAAATATTTTTTGAGGTGTTGTGCACACTGTCAAAATTCATAATTCAACTTTCACGTGAAAGTCCCTGATATGTAGTGACTGATCCCAAGCCTGGGTGATTTCTGTTGAAAATTTTTCAATCAGGAGGGGGGGAACTGAAAAAGTGACAAAGAGGGTGCAAAAAGTGATAGAAAGACGACTTACTTTAGGAAGAGACGTATTGGGTCATTTCTAATTTTACTAGTGGGAATAAAAGTTGGACAGACACATGTGATGATACCTTTCTGACGGCAATTAGTTTTTGTGATTCTAAGGGGGCTAAAGATCATTAGATTAAGAAAATGAAGGAACCAAAGCTGAGGTTGATCATCTCTTTGGGAGAGGTCTAGTTGAATGAAAGGTTTGTTTGCGATGTTTATCAAGAAATCGCTATGAATTTGATAATGCTTTTTTTTTTTTAAGCTAATCACTTTTTAATACAATATAGTAAAATATTTCCATTGAGACTTGAACCAACCATTTTTCTTCCATGTCCGATCATTTTAACCTTTACATTCTTACCAACTAGATAGGCTTGTGGACATGAATCAGATAATGTTAATCATACATGTTGGTAAGGTCTTTTGTTTTAATCGTGATTCATATTTTATCTTATTGTTTAGTATCTTGATTTTATTGTTTTGTACTTTATTGCTTTTTGTAATTTGATGTCTTTTACTCATATCATTGTCCCATATGTTTTATATAATTATTTGTTGATCGATATTTTATCATTAGTATTTCTATCATAGATTTGTCCAACCAAGGGTCGATAGGTGGTGTGGTGTGAACTACTCCCTCGGATAGGAATTCTAGTTTTGTCCCAAAACAATACATTTAAAAAATATATATCAATCTAATACATTTTTTAAAACAATATTTAAGTTAGTGCTTAAAACTTTAGTTGGTAATTACCATTTGAATTTTAAGTTTAAAACGGTAGTCAACAATTATGATTTTAACTTTAAAAAATTTTAAATTTTAGTTATCAACTACAATTTTAGCTTTAAAAAATTTAAAATTTTAGTCATGGGTTTTGATTTAACTTTTAAAATTTAAAGCACTGATCGCGATTAAGGTTTTGACGAGACGTCTTAATTTAGGCGTTTAAAATCTTGAATTTGGTATTTAAAAATAAGTATTATTTGCATAATGGCTACAGCTTAATTCCATATCTAAAAATATCATTATATACCACAACTGAATTGGAGTGAAGTGGAGTCATAGTTATCAAATTTGTGCTTAAATCCAAGGCGCCACCACTCTTGATGGTAGCGCCTTGCCTCATGGGAGGTGCTTCGCCTCGAGCATTTTTGGTTTTTTTTTTTTTTTTGCTTCTTTTTTTTTCCTTTTTCTTCTCCATTTTTTCCATTGTCGGGTTGCGTTGAGAAGCCCTACGGTTGTTTTTTTGTAAGAAATACCAAATAGGCAGTGGAATTTAGGTTATGCGCGAGTTTTAAAAAAAGCGTAGTACATCTGTGATATCATTTTGTTCTAAATACTAATTTAAATTTTAGCCCCTTCAAATCTATTTTTGCCATGTTTGAACTCTAAAAGAAAAAGTCTTTTAACTCTCATGACTAATTGTATTTACAAGAGAAAAACAAAAAATCAATTAAAATAATTAAGAAATTACAAAAAAATTATGTAAAAATAAGAAATAATCATAAAATATATATTTAAAAAAGCGTGCAGCTGAAATATGCCTTGTACCTCAAATAACCATGAGTGGAGTTAGGATGAGTAGGTGCCTTTGGGAAATGTAGATTATCAATGAAATGGGTTATAACTTATAAGCATGAGCGTGATTGACTACTCCAGGGGTAAAAAAAGAGCGGGAAGGTGTGTTTTGAAACATTATCTTTTCTTTTCCTTTTTTCCTTGGGGGAATAGGGAATAGGGGTTGGCTTTTTTTCCTTTTTCTTTTTCCTTTTCTTTTTCTTGGAATATTATGGGTGGGGAATAGAGATGATGGAAATTCTGGGGTTAGCTTTTGTGGTGTCAGTTTCTTAGATCAGAGTAGATTCAGTCAGGGGAATACAATTGGCCCCCCAGTAGAGGGTCCCACCACCCCCAATATTTGGAGCCTTGTGCAGCTCTCTCTCTCTCTCTCACTGTCTAGTGTCTACTGCTCCTCCCTCCCACCTTTGACTCAACCCTCCTTCGGTCAAATTCTCTCTCTTAGCCAAAATATCAATTTTCTTTTTTATGTAATTCTATTTTTATTTTGCAAATAATACTAGTTTGAAAACTAGGATATTTTCTTCCTCTTTTTATGATCTTCGTAAGAACTTTATCTTTTAAATGGGGTTTAAAAAAAGAAAAAAAAAAAAAGAAGATTATCATTTTGCCCATTGAATAGAGGTCTGAAAAGTACTAAAAAGGGCTTATATTTTATTGTTTAAAAAAAAGGGTAAATTGACCTGCACACGCATATTCGAAAGATGTCTGGCTTTCTATTAAAAGAAAAAAAAAATCTATGGAAGCCACGAGACCTATTCGTCCTGCATGATTTTAGATTTTAGAATTGTTGAGGCTTGGAAAATTGAAGGGTATATTCTTTATTCAAATGTTACATATATGATATACCCAGTGCAGAAAAAACAAAGAGAGAAAGGGAGAGGAGCTATAGAGGAAGTAATAATAGGGGGATGGGTTTGTTGAGGTAGGGAAGGAGGGACCCTCCCAGTCCCGGAGCATTCAATCGTGCTCTCTACCACATGTCCCAAATGATGGGTCTATTCCTACTCCTTCCATGGATGAGGGTAGGACTGGAAAAAAATTTAAGTTTATAGGTTGATTATAACCCAACTTATGTTGAATTCGTATCTATAGAATAAATGGCTTATTTTTATGTCAATCAATCCAATTTAATTTTGACCCATTAATTATGTAATTATACTTATTAAAGTTTTACAACTTATAATCATATTATACGTGTTATATCGTGACATTCAATTAATAAATGAATGGTGGTTGAATGTTCAAATTAATTATTACATTCATTAACACAAATTGTGACCGTAGATGATGAGGGACGAGGGTGGGTCTCACTCTCATCTTCTTCTTCTTCTTCAGTCTTTACTGATTTGTGGGGAACTAGGTAAGAGCCAAGAGGATAAGGCCATAAGGGTTTGTTGGAGTTTGAACGGATATGAGAATTATGGGATGACTTTTTGGCTTTAATCGGATTGGATTCAGTTGTGCAACATTTTAAAGGGGGATTTTTATTAGCCATTGGGAATCCTCCACCTATCTTTTCCCAGCTTCCAACTTCCAACCCCCCTATCTTTCTTGTCTCTCCCATGTCGGATAAGAATTTAGAATGATGGGTTATTATTATTATTATTATTTTTTAAGAATGAGGGGTTATTCTTAAATTGTGTTTTTTATCATTATTTTGTTATCTCATCACATA
Source organism: Tetrastigma voinierianum (assembly GCA_016808115.1). Classification (NCBI taxonomy): domain Eukaryota; kingdom Viridiplantae; phylum Streptophyta; class Magnoliopsida; order Vitales; family Vitaceae; genus Tetrastigma; species Tetrastigma voinierianum. Next base: position 83,640 of record JAEQBH010000580.1, read on the forward strand.
TTTGGTTAGTTGTTGCATATTATTATTACACAGCAAATGTTAAAATTAGAATATTATAAATAGATTTTTTGAAGCTTATCATGCTTAACTCAAATAATAAAACATTTATTATTAAAACATAAGATATAAAAAGGAGAGTTAGTCTTGTGTTCAAGTCTCAAGATAATTTGTTATTTTGAAACTAAAGTGCATTCAAAATAAATAAATAAATAGATTATATTTTTTTTAAAAAAACGAAAAAAAAAAAAACTATTTTATACGTTTAAAAATAATTTACAAACAGTGCCTCCATCCCCATTTTGCAATGGGTTTTAATGTTTATTTGAATGACCAGCAACATATTTCGGCACTTTTCAATTTTCAGTTCTCATCATCCCTCTCTTGAAACTTGAAATCCAATGAGGAGATGATGCTTAAAACTGACTCGATGGGAGTTCTTCAAAAACTTATCTTAAAATGTCGTTTATAGCACTAAATAGTGTTTGTGGCGTGAGCAGTGGTTTTTCTTTCGATGGTAGGTGTCGAAGAAATGGGGTCAATAAATTTAATAATTGATGTTTTTATTAAAATATAATTAAGCGAGCGAGAATATGGAATAGGAATATACTTAGTTGAGAGAATTGATGTAGCGGCCATTTATTTTGTAACATAAAATTCTGAAGTTCGAATATGTAATCACAAAAAACCTTTGGATGGCGTTTTCTTGCCTTTTATCTGCTCCGGGTGGGCAATTATTTAGTTTTGTGGTGTCGTTTGACGGTTATGGGGATAACGGCACGTCGCCAGCTTCCCGTAATTCTTCTTGCACACTAACTTTCCTTTTTTTTCCTTTTTACTGAAATTCTGATATAACAACCAATCACTTGGTTGAATTGGGGTTTGTCGTTCAGTGATTAATATCATCAAATAAAATAATTGGGAAAGGGAAATAGTAAATTAGTATAAAATAAGGGAAAAGAAAAGGGAAGAAGGGACAGCACACACAGGCATCTTGTTTGGATATTGTTTGGGGAGTGAGTAACTACTATTAAATAGCAGTTGTTGTGGCAGACAGTGGATGAGTATGAAAGTTAGAGAGTTCAAAAGTATGGGTATCCTCTCTCTTGGGTATCCTCTCTCTTGCTCTTGGAGTCTTAAGGTCATGACACGTGGCTAAAAAAACACATAAAGAAAGTCCATATAGTCTTAGTGATGTCCCAAATAATCGTATAAGAAAAAAACACCTCAAAATAATACGTAAACTATTCTTTTATTATCATATCACTAAAATCATAATTGATAACTATGATTTTAAAATCATATCACTAAAATCCTAATTAATGCTTATAGTTTTAACTTTAAACCTAAAATTATAGTTATTAATTATAGTTTTAATTTTAAATCTAAAATCATAGTCTTTAACTTTAAATCTAAAATCGTAATCATCAATTACGATTTTGATGATATGATAACCAATACCGGTTTTAGCTTTATTTTGAAATATGTGTGTGTTATTTATTTTTTTTATTTTTTTTTTAAGATTATTTTGGGATGAAACTCAAAAGTCAGATTACTCGTAAAAAATAAAATAAAATAAAATAAAAGAAAGAAAGAAAAGGTTGGGGGGCGATGGGGATGGTAATAGAGAGTAGAGAGTAAAGAGAGTACATTCCGTGGCGGTCGCTGTCGGACATACAACAAATGTGAATCCAGCGGCCAACCCTCCACCTTAACCATGTGATCCCTTTATCCTCAACCGTCTCCTTCTCCTCCCCCGCCTTTTCCTTTTCATAATAACCCTCCCCCATTCCTTTTTTGTTTTTCCTTCTCTTTTTCTTTTTAATATATCTTTTCCAAAAAAAAATAATAATTTTTTTTTTTTCCAAATCTATTAAAACTCCGATCCTTGATCTCTCTCCCTTCCTTATGACCATATCCCAATTCTCAACTACTTTAGATAGGTTTTAATTGGTAAGTGAGGTTTGAATTAGTGTCTTATTTTTATTTGAAGTGTTTTGTTTGGTTGTGACTTGTAACTTGGAAGTTTGAACGAGTGATTATGAGGTTGGGGTGTCCTTTCAACTTTGGATAAAAATTAAAGATTTGTAATTGGTGGGCTCACTCTCATAGTCACATGGGGCACATGGGTACTTGTTTATGGAATAGAGTAGACTTCCAAAGTCTAGAAAGAAATAGCTACTGTCCATCTACTACCCTATAGATAATGGATTGAATTGGGCGGGGGGGCCTCTAAAGAAATAACACTTTTGGAATTTATTAATTGGATAAGTCATAATAATAAGTACAATGTGCAATGAGTAATGAGTATATATGTAATAAACATTTTAGAATTTAGAGTGAGATTTGTTCATCATATCATATATTGGTATACAAACATTTTAATATTATTAAGTGAAAGCGAGAAAGGGTAGGAAAGTATGGGGGGTTATATTATATTATCTATTTATCTTATCTTGCTTGGCAGTTGGCCCCTTGGGAAAGAGGGGCGGTTTGATATTTGCAATTTTGCAATGATTACATGGAGAAAAGATAAAACCACCATCTTAATCATACCATGTCTCCACTCAATTCTTCCACCCCCCACTACTACACTTTACAAAAATTAAAAATTAAAACATATGAAATCATGAATATGATTTTTTTTTTTTTTACCATAGGCTTGGTTAGGGTTGATAAAATTTGACACGATACAAATTTAACACAATTTTTATAGGTTTTGGTTAAATATAATCATATTTTGATCATATTCGTGTTGACTTTCTTAACACATTTGGTTAAATTTAATTAATTATTATATTAATTAATTAACATATCTAATAAGTTATTTGGGTTAAATATGGATTATTAATTATAATTCTCATTAATTTAAATAATAAAATTAATAAACATGTTAAATTTAATAGGTTATTTGTTTTAATCATGCATATGGATGATTAATTATAATTTTATTATTTTAAATAATCCCGAATTAAATTAGTCGTATTTGTGTTGGCGCATACAGCGAATAATAAATGGGTTGGGTTTGGTTAGTAAGTGTCAGTTTATTATTCATATCGGGTTTAGGTTGGCGACGAATATTGGCGCGTCGATGCGTTGGCTTATGCTTGTCGATATGGTGCCTTTAAGGAACTTTGTTCGTATTTTTTAAATTGTTCTTTGAAAGCATGAAGCTTTATTTGATGTTGTTGGCTGTTGCTTATTAAGTTAATTTAAGATTTTTGTGTTTTTCGGAAGAACAGTTAAAAGGAATCGAACGTATTTTTCTCGTTTTCAAAAAAAAATTAAATAGAACCTTGTTTTTAAAAACATAAAAGCTAAACAATTACATCTTCTTAGAATTACAATTTGATTTATTTGAAAATTTATGATCAAAATACTTGAAACGAAGGTAAAAAACTTTTTTATAAAGATGGTAAAATGTTTGATAAATAGTCCAACAAATTTTAAGTACAATCTCAATAAATCTTATTTATAAGATCGTCTTGCGCGTATATCTACGTGTTTGCGATATAAATCGCAAGGTCGGTAGGCCATTTATTAAATATTTTGTCTTATTTGTCAAATATTTTTAAATCATAGAACATTATTTTTTATTTTAAGTTTTTTATCCAACGTTTTCAAATAAATTAAAATGTGCCTCATAAAATATGACTGATTTGGTTCTTGTTTTTTAAAAGTGTCTTATATAACATTTTTTGAAAACGTAAAAAAAATAATTTTAGTGTTCTCTAAAAATTGTTTTTGTTTTTCTAATTTAGTGTCTTCTTAATAATGGATAACAGAAAACCAAATGTGTTGTTTGTATCTTTATTGTTTTTTATAATAAAAAATAGTTTTTAAAATCAAAAATCAAACCGACCAATGGTTTTCCTGTTTTTTCTTAGAACTAAACCCAAATTAATTATGAACATGAAATCAGAATATGGTGGATCTTTGTACCCCCAACGTGTTTCAAGTTTTCCATATTAGAGGGCCATGCCTCTCCCAACGTGTGATGTGTCATTATTAGGAGTTTATCATAATTATTGCATTTCTACCATAATATAATAAAAAGGATAAAAATAAATATGCATTTATTTATTTATTTTTAATTAATAAAATAGTAAATTATCTCTAATAGAACTCGAATATAAGACCACATTTCTTATGTCATTTACATGTTTTAATTGTAAATGTTAATACTACCTTCTTCTTTTTTGACAATAAAATTTCATTGATTCATAACAATATTATATATATATCCGAATACATAAATCAAACTACTAAAAACATTAAAAAATGACACAATATCCAAGTTAATGCTGTAAAAAATGGTTTAAGGCCTATACAATAAATAATTATAATATACTTAAAATACCAAATATTTATGATACTACTGAACATACCGACTATCAAGTGACTACGATTTATCTGCTCGACAAGCAATATTACTACAATTGGTCTACATAAAAATCAATAAACAAACTAACAAACAACCATAAATCGCAACAAGTTAATAATAAGAAATAAAACAAAGGAAAATCAAATAAACGAGTAGAATAAATCATTTTATCACTTCGGCAAAACCCGCGTCCAAGAACAAAATATGAAAGGCGATTTCGTACAAAACTAAAAACCACCTTTAATTTTCTAACAAAGATGAAAATAAAAAATTAAAAAAAAATTAGGATTTCAGAGAATAAGTGAACGCTGTATAATTTGAGATATGCATGATGAACAAAAATATGCTTTTATAGGATCAATCAATTTGATTTTAATTCACCTCATTGGTGCTCACCAAACTCTCTCTCTCTCTCTCTCTCTCTCTATATATATATATATATATATATATATATATATATATATATATATATCATAAGCTAAGGTCAATTTGGACCTCATAATTCTACGATGATATTCAATAATCCTGTAATTTGGACACATTCTCTTTTTCTTTTTTTCTTTTTTTTTTTAATTATTTCCCAAGCTTGGCTTTAGGGGTGGGCTGATGCAAGATGCCATTCTTGCTTTTATATATATATATATATATATATATATATATATATATATATATATATATATAAAAGTAATAATAAAAAAAAAGAAGGGTAATCATCCATTTCTCTGATTACTATGTATATGTGTGTGTTTGTGATAACTGATAAGACCGACAAATCGCTCTCCCTCATTTGCTATTACAACCCGTACACAAGCTATAATGGTTTTTTTATTCAAAGGGGTTCAATTATTTTTTTATTAAATATTATTTCTCATGGATAGATAAATAAAGTGTTATATTAATTTAAACAAAGAAATAGTTTCTTTTTTCATATAAAATTTATATAATTTAAAATACATAACTTTATAATTAATTGTAGTTGTATTAATCGTGAATAACGTCTAATTAGTTTATTGTAATCAATTATTTTTATTAAATATTATTTCTCATTGATAGATAGATAAAATAGAAAAAAAAAATGTAAAACAAATAAATAGTTTCTTTTTTTCTTATAAAAATGTTGTGACATACTTTAGAACATTGATAAAACACGAAAGGAGATTGGCCAGATATCTTATACTTAACTAAATTGGGCCTCAGCTTTAACTGCGCGAATACAAATACGCATGCAGATAATTAACACATATACTACTCGAATACGTAAATAACATGTATATGAGATGGTTGTGGTCTCTCATAACCAAGGAACAAAATTTTCGAAATTCCTCGAATTAAAATATCAATTTTCAAGTTATCTAAAGTGAGATCGAGCAAGATATCCCCACCAATAATACTAAATTTCGACGATTTTTCCTCGATTTTGTTCTCGAATTTCCGTTCCTACTAAAAACTGAAAAAATGCTTATAGCCGGATCAAACCCACCAAAAATACCTGTCGCAGACCCTCTGCTCCATCAGTCTATCGATCGTACTATTATATAATTAAACTTTTTTACGTTATCTTATTATTTATTGCTCATAATCCCTATGATTATAATACATTTTATTTTATTTTTATTTTAAATTATAACTTATAATATTTTTAAATCAAATATTAATTTGAAAAGGAAAATAAATAAAATAATATCATTTAAAAATTAAAAATTATAATATACAATATTTTAAATCTCCTAATTATCTATATAATATTTATAATAATAATGAAAAAATAAAAATAATATCTCTTAACATAATAATATATTAAATATAACATATTTAATTTAATAATTACTAATCAATTTGATTTTTAATCTACCTTACCCAAGATATTTAATCATTTCTCATCATCTATATAATTAAAATATGAAAAAATTTAATCGAATCGATATTTTTGTAAAAATATCAACCGATATTTCCGTAAAATCCAATTACTGATATATCCGTGTTTACCGATATTTTGATATTTGCTCATAACTTAACAAATTGCCTTAAATAATTCATACTATGGTCATTTCGATACGTATATGATTACAGATAATATAACTTAAATTACCGATAATTATCGATATTAGTTTGGATAATATATTATAAAATTCAATTACCGATATATTCAAGATCGATATTTCGATATTCGCTTCATAACTTAACAAATTCGCCTAGCTTTACCATAATTACGTCATTCCCCGACATATATAATGACACAGATAATATAACTTAAATACTTCTTTACGTACTTACTCCACCCATTTAAAAAATCTCATAATCTGACAACGAAAAAAAAAAGAGATCATATAAGAAAATATGAAATTAAAATTGTAACTTTAACTTTATTATTATGCGTGTGTCTCTAGGAAATTTGTGTATGGCTTAAAAGAGCATCCCACTCACGATCGGACAAAAATTCAAATTGTAGCTTTTAACTTTATTATGAGTGTCTCGTGGGAATTTGTTTTGTTCGTCTCAATAATTAAAGCTTACATATAACACATCATTAATGTAATGATCCCTCATCCACCTCGATTAGATGTGTCTAATAAGACTTGAAAACCGAATTTATAAGCATTGGAATTCAAATACAAGATCTCACAAGATAGATTCAAGGTGATGAAAGGTTGTTGAAATCAGAGGTGTCAATTTAAGTCCGGCCCTAAGTCGGTCAATTCGAAATTATGATAGAATTGGGTTATTAATTTACTGACCCAAAAAAACAGGGTCGATTTTGGCTTGGTCCCGGTTTGTCGATAAATTTTTTTGGCTTGATCCGCCTGATGAAGGTCTGGACGAGTTGCTATAAATTTTTCTTGAAAATTGTGTTACTTTGCAGGGCCCTACTTACATCGAGACTGCCTAGCTTTGTCTGAATTGTCATCTCTAGTTGAAATTAGAGGATATATACATCTAAAAAAATAAATTAATAATGATTGACACTTTGAATTAGTGCCATGAATGATGAAATGAGTTCAGCTGAATGTTCAACTGTTCCTCGGAATGCTTCGTTAACATTTTGAAATGAAATGGTGCCTCAACTCGACTAGCTTAACATTTCTCGAATGGTACCAGCCGAATAGCTGATCAGCTGACGTAGCCGAAATCTCAATAAATTTCGCGAGTCAGTTCTTCGCTTACAAGACCCATAATTATTATATATATCCAACTTTATAAGATCTACAGATGATATATATATATATATATATATATATATATATATATATATATATATATATATATATATATATATATATATATTATTTATTTTATTTATTTTTATTTATCACGTTTATAATACTAACTTATTAATATAATTTATAGAATAATATCCTATTCTCTTACATATTTTATTTAAAGAAAATTAATTATTTTTAAAATAAATATATTTATAACTAAATAAATAATAAAATGTAATGATCATTTAATAAAAAAAAAAAAAAAAATGTATATATTATTTAAGGCCATCCCCTAAGAAGAGGGAGGTATAGTAATTCCTTTAAAAAACTTTTAAAATTTTATATATATACAAAAATATTGCTTTCTCAAGGAAATTTTCGAATGAAGGACAGCCGTCTAATTGATCATTAACATTTCGGGAACAGCCTACACGAAGTCGAAGCCACCAGTCGAGTTCGAAAACCGCGAAATGTCTCTGCCCCACAAGACCCTACAATGTATCAGCATATTATATGAATAAAATAAACAATATGCATCAACATATATAATGTTTTTTGAATAAAAATACACCACAATTTTTAAATAATAAGACCGTTTTTGAGTAACATGCATCATACCATACAATTGATTCTTTTAAAGAAAGTTGTAATGATGTTTTGTAGAATAGAAGTTGATTTATGAATCTAAAACGTTTTTAATTTGTTTTTATTGTTTTAAAAATATATTTTTATACGGTTTAATAAGTTATTTTAATAATTTCTATTTTTGTACGATTATTTCTAGAAATATTTATAGAAAACATTATTTTATTTGTTTTATTAAAGTAAATAGAAATAAAAATCATACAAATAATTGAAAAAATTGCCCTTCATAATGGTTTAGTGGTAAAGAATCGGAAAAAGTACACTACATATGTTTTTTGAAGAGAAAAATAATTTTATTAATCTCAAATAAAGAATATATCGATGTAAAGAGTAAATAAATTTCTAAAAAACCATACACGAAATAATATTCAAGCTTAATAATATAATAAAATTAAGAAGCTCTATATATTTTTATATTACTGGTCATGACTATAATAATCTTGACTTTAAGTATGAAGATATCACCATCATCACTTATTATCTACTTATCACAGATATTATTCATGATTGATGATATTACGACTACACCACGATTTAATTTAAATCAAACCGTCAGACTAAGCATTTATATAACCACTAATCACATCAAGATGACGACAACCACACAAATATAAAGATTTATTTATTAACCATATAAACATCAAGCAAAAATTATACGAAAAAAATGCTACAGATGAAATGATATTAAGAAGAACGATAAAAATTTATAAGAATTACTAAAGAAAATGGGCTAACAGATAAAAAATTGAGAGACAAAAAATGCTAGGGTTTTAAAAAAAATATAAAAGATTTGTTAGAAAGGTTATTATATAACATATACAAAGTGAATAGTAATAAAGAATAAAAGAAAGAGAAAATTGGATGGAAAATGAATTGTTTAGAAAATTATATATATATAAACACACGTTTGGAAATGATTAGGTTTAAATGGGTAATATGAAGAATATATTTTAAGAATATTTGTTGCATAAATGGGTTGAGGGTTGTGTATTGAATTAATAAATATATACCAAAAAAGGGAAAAAAATCATAATAGAATTAAATTAATATGAAGTGAATATTAATATGGAGCTGAAATGTTGCTTTAAATTCGTCTGCTCCTACTCGAACGTTTAATATCTCGTCCTGCCTAAAACCGAACGAACATGTCAAGAAAAAATTCTCACTCTTTATGTACTAAGCTGTTCCTACCGGAATGGCCTGGAATTGCCGGAATTTCCGAATGGTTTAATAGAGAATAAAATTTTCCTCAGTTTTTAAAAATCTCATTTTGTTTATTTTGTATTTTCTTGTATTAAATATTTTATACTTGTTGATTTATGCAGATTAACATGCTTAAAACATTATATTAATTTGGTGATTTAAAATTGGTTAAGGTATTAAAATATTTATGTTTATTTGATAATTTAATTTTAATTAATGTATTATAAAATAATTTTTACTTGATAAATTATGTTATATAATACTCTATATTAAAATATATATATATATATATATATATATATCCGGTGCACCCCGAAATGATACACCGAAACAATCCGAACACAAATATTTCCTGCTTTCGATATCCACCGAAATTCATTATCCAAATCCGAATTTAAAACCTTGGCTTATAATATATTATTAGGAAAAGCGTTGATGAATGGTTTGTTCAGAAATAGTACACGACGACACCCATCTCCTCTCTTCGTCACTGATTCTTCTCTCTCTCTCTATTTCTTAGAAATTGATCTAATGCCTTTCTAAGCTTTTATACCAAATCCACCCATTTTCCTCTCTAACCACCACCACTTCCCCTTTTTATTTTTTTATTTTTTTATTTTAAAAAATTCCATTTACCATTATTATTAATTTTTAAGACAATGTCACAAAACATAAAATAAGATATATTTATCGAGGAATTAGTTTAAAGGGGATAAAAATAAAATTTTTTATAAAATTAATTTTTTATTTTTATAATTTTAAAATATCCAAACTCGTGACAAAATTATTTTTTAATATGTTAAAATATAAAAAATATCGTAAATCTTATCAATTTCTATATATATTGGATTTAACCATCGTTAAGCTAAGATTAACTAATCTCAGCAGGCCATGTTTTTATGCTTTATCACAACTTCTATACATGTAGGACTTAACCATCGATTAAGTTATATTTGAATAAATTTAAAAGGGATCAAGTCCAAGTTTATATGACGATTGGTTAGATTTACAATTTTTTTACTTTTTGTCCATTTTAAACGGTTACCCTTATATTTATAACTGACCAAACATTTACATGAGATGGTTGGAGTCTTGAGCTTCGAAAATGCAGTTGTGGTATGTGATATAATTTTATTAACCTTATAGTCCCTCTTAACTTGTCTCGAGGATTGCTGAGATGACGTGCCTCTCATGGGCTTTTATCACTTATTGATTCCTACTTTATAATACACCTGCAGCATCTCCAAAGAAATATAATACTTAAATTTAGATGCTAAATTTAAAAGAGCCCAAAGAGGTTGAGCAATACGGAAGAACGATTGTTTACTTAACAAATGATCATCTATTTCAGAAATTGTCCTGTGAACCGGTTAATCAAAGAAAAAATTGATTAACCTCTCTTATACACTCATAATATAGCCGTTGGAGAACAAAAAAAAAAAATGATTTTCCACAATATGACTGTTGAAGATGAAAAATTTTTTACGTTTCAGAGATTCCTCTGAAAACCCAAAAAAATGAAAAAAAATTTATATAAAAATAAACCCTAAACTCGCAATTTAATAAATATTTTATAAATATTTGTGAGCGATATAAATAAACGGCGCAAGATATAATATAATTATTAAATAATAGAAAATGTAAATTATAATGATTTACGTTAGATAAACTTGGGACAGCTTCTCACCGGGCCGAGACGCTTATATCTAAACTTTAAATTTAAATCTTAAAAGCTCGATTGAGAAGAAAAATATACTTACACGCTCAATTTTGGGATGATCACAAGATGTTTCTTACGGGTCCCTCTTAAATAGACATGATAATTAACCGAAAAGGATATAACTTAAAAGATAATATTTCGTTGTGACACCTCATGGTGTAACAATAAAAAATAGGATATTGTTATAAGTTTTTTTTTTTTTTTTGATTTCGTATAAACAAAATCACATGATCTTTAATAAAAATTAAAATGAACGGTTTGATATTTAAGCAAGATTAAATATTTTAAAAGTAAATAGAGGGAATAAAATTTATACGGATCTTTTTTGTTTTCCCAAATAGAAAAAAAAGCACGGTATAAAGTGTTTTATACAAACACTTTTATCCTCGACAAAGAATCATTAAATCACACCCAAAACAAAAAGAGAGGGGGGGACTTCTTACTTCTATAATAATTTTTAAGAAGATTTAAATTTTTAATTAAATTTTCTATTAATTTAAATGGAAAGTTTTATTTTATATAATATAATTATGGTAGCTAATTATCGAATATTAGTAAAAAAGAAAAACTGAAACAAATGAGGGTGAATCGCAGCCGTTCATCCACAAACCCCGCCTATTTGTTTAATTTCTATCTCTTTTCAAAGCCCTCTCCCAAGGCCCCAACCGAACCTACATCTTCTCTCTCTCTCTCTATTCGCTGTCGTTTTCTCTCTCATTTTTTATTTTTTATTTTCTCTGAGGAGCGGCATCTCGCCGGAATCTCGCTCCTCCGTCACATTCCATGATCGCCGGCGGAGAGAGCTAGCCACCTCCGTCATGACTGCGACCACATCTTCTTATCTATGACTTTGTCTATCCTCTTTTCGTAAATATATAAATTAAAAAAAAGAAAGCTAACAAAAGGAAAATATTCTTATCCCTCTCTTTCTCTTTCCATTTCTGAGAGTTTCATAGCTTGCAATGCAGGGAAAAGGGGAGAGAGGGTATCGAAGCTTGGGTTGGGAGGCAGCTGGCTACAAGGCACATATGCCGAGATCCCTTACTCTTCTCCCATGCCTTCTCCCCTAATTCATTCCCTTTTCTCTTCTCCTTAAATGCCCCTTCCTCTCTTTTCCCCATCCTCCCCAATCATTGTAAAATTGCTCAGCTTTTGGAATGAGCGAGGTTCTTAGTTTTATGATCCTTCAAAAGGTGGGATTTTGGCTCTTGATATTGTTTCTTCAATTTTTAATTTTTTTGGCGTTGGTGAAGATCGGATTGTTGAATTGTGCTTTTTTTGTGCTTCTGTTTCGTGCCAATCTTTGTCGGTTTTTAGATTATAATTTTTTGATGTTTGTACTTTTTCCTTTTTTTGATCCTCTTTCAAACCGATCTGGAATAAGCTTTCTGGAGCTTTCAAGTTCCCAATTTAGTTCCAGGAATGCCTTGTTTTTTTTTTTGTCCAGTTTCAGTCTATTATTTGGTTTTAAAGCGTTTTTATCTGTTTGGCTGCCGAGAAAAAAAATGAAACAGTGAGGAGCTTGCTCCTGCCGGGCTAAATTGTTGTGTTTGGCTGAGTTAGGTGGCCTTTGTTTTCCCTGATTGTGTGCAATGGAAAACACAATTATTTAAAAATCATTTTCGTTAGTCATCTGCCAACGGCACCTTGGGTTCTTGATCGTTTGGTCGTTGGTAGGTAAGCCACTGGTGTTCATTTTAACTCTGCTATTTTATTTCAGGGTCTTTCAAATGCCAAGGAAAAAAATTTCCTTTTTTTTTTTGGTAAATCCCAACCCTCTTTTGTCTTGGTCTTGCTCAGGTCATGCCCGTTCAGAATCAGGATCTTACTGTAGTTTTTTGTTTCCTATTTCACTTGCAAATGCATCTGGAAAACCACCTACATTTTCTGTTGCCATGTTCTGATTTTGTGATCCTTCCTTGACATTAACTAGTGGTTTTGGTCGCCTGACTCTGAGATTCTTACAATATATTTGATTCGATTTTAATATTATCTTGTTTGGTTTTGGATTTCAATGCAGAAGGTTTGTCATCTATGAAGTTTAGACGGATCAAACAGTGAAAAAGTTCCAAAGTTTCTTCTTTCTAGACATTTGGGTTTTCCCAGTTGCACAATGCCATTTGAAGTCATGGACCCGAGGGGTGTATCTGCATCGGCCCCCTTGTTTGACGACATCTGCTTTCCTGCTGAGGTCAGGTGTTTTTCCTCCACAAGTTTCATATTTCTTCAATCATTTGTTTATAGTTTGGAAAGGCACTGCACGATATCAAGTTTTCTCCCCTCCTAAATTTTGATCATTTTTTTTCTCAATATGCTGTGCCCTTCCATTGGACAGAGACAAGTTGGATTTTGGATGCCCAAAATCATGTCTGATCACCATGGTGAGCATCTTTATTTCTATCCATCGAGGGTTTTTTTTCTTTCGTTTATTTTATACGAAGGTGTGACGGGATGTCCAATCTCTTAAAATCCCAGCTTGTAAAGCATTGTAATATGTTTAATTTATTCTACAAAGTCAGCATTCAATTTGTGTCTGATCTGAACTGATGCTTTCTCCTGAATGATCTTGTCTAGACAAATCTTTCGAAATTATTGTACCAAATTCTGTTATTACTTACTGAAGTATTGCAGATGTGTATGATCTGCCAATGTCCTCAAGGTATCATCGTTAGAATGTCATCAGGTACCTTGTTTATTAGCAAAGGTTCACCGGTTGATATTTTCCATGAATAATCATCACAAATGAGTCCAGCACAGCCAAATCAAATGTCCTTTAGCACCTATGAGATCTCGGTATTGTTAATATGGCATATTCAACGTGGCCAACTTGAAATGGAAGCTCTTTTGTCAAGAGAAACAAGTGAATAATCAGTTCTCTTGAAATCATACCTTTCCCTACTAAAATTTGTCTTTTTTATTGTCCTTTGTCTTTTTAACATACTTATATTATCCCTTGCATGTCCTTTTGCATGATATTACCATCAGTGTTGTGGCACTAAGTGTTTTTTACACTTTAAATTTCCTATGTGTAACTTGCATTTCTCTAAATGGTTTAGAATGTGTGTTTTGTTGCCAGAGCGCCTCTTGGTTAAATACATGTTTGTCTTTATATTCAACTTATATTAACTAAAACATGCTTGGTGCGCTTTTGTTCATATTGGGCATTATGATCTCCTTGTGTACTGTTTTTCTTTTTGCTCCATTTAATCTTTTAAGAGTTGATAAGTTGATTGCAAGATGTAAATGAGGGGTGAATCTTTAATTTTATTGATGTGGTTGTCCTTCAGCAGCAGGAGATGGAGTAGCAAGAATGTCTGGTAGCAAGTCAGTTACTTCATCACCCTTGGAAAAACTTTTACCAATTGGATCAAAGTCAGTGGATTACTTGGAAGGACCAGAGTCCTACCTGGCTAGAGACCAGAAAGAAAAACTGCAGATAAATGAAGCAGAAGGAATTGCTGATTCGTCCAGGATTCCATCGAGAACTGCGGACCACAATTCAAAAACATGGTCAAATTTGTATGTGCATCCTGCTTCCTCTTATGTGGAAGTAAAAAAGACTATTAATGAAGCCCTGTCTGAGAGCAGTCTCTTTTCAAGCTCATTCTCTGAAATATTTGATAGGAAGTGTGAGTTTCTCTATTCCTAATCTATATGCTTATCCATATTTGCATATATGTAACCTTGCCATCTATTTTGCCAAACTGATGAATTCTTAAATTTTGGTACAACACTATATCTGGATCAATGGTTGCATTAATTCGTTAGAAATCTTGCTAAGCGTACCTACAAAAGAAAGTTTTTGAATTTGGCTGAAAAATGCACATGTTCGTTAACTCGTTCCAAAATTTTCTTCAACTTGTTTTACCTGCATGTTTCTCTTATTTACTTTTTTTCTTCTTTTTCTGCTATTCTTCACTTTGTTTTTTTTGCTGTTGTTGTTCTTTTTGCTAGTTACTGAATCATTTGCATTAAAATTTTCTTATTAGTGGATTCCACACAAGTTTTTTTTTTTTTTTTTAAATTACCTCTAAACTTTGGCATTTCCTGCACAGTAAGAGTATCGACTGGTGATATTCTATCTCGTCAGTCTGCTGTCATTGCTGCTCCGCACTCTGAGGAAGAGAAGCTCTTTACATCCCTTGAAGAAATTGAGGTTCAAACCCTTGGAAATCTCCTTCCTGATGAAGATGAACTATTTTCTGGAGTGGTTGATGACATGGGATATAGGGCTCATGCACATAATGGTGATGATTTTGAAGATTTTGATCTTTTTAGCAGTGGTGGAGGCATGGAACTAGAAGGGGATGATCATTTGTGTGTCAGCCAAAGACATTCTGATTTTAATGGGGGAGTTCCGAACTGTCATGCAAGTGAACACCCTTACGGCGAACACCCTTCCAGAACACTTTTTGTGCGAAATATCAACAGCAATGTTGAAGATTCTGAATTAAAGGATCTTTTTGAGGTACATATGTTATTTCTTCATCCCTTGAAGTGTTTGACTGGGGGGTGTCTGTAAGCTGGTTCTTCAAAGTTTCTTGGAAGTTCAATTGACACATATGTTTCATTCTTTCAGCAATATGGAGACATCCGAACACTTTACACAGCTTGCAAGCATCGTGGGTTTGTTATGATTTCTTATTATGATATAAGGGCAGCTAGAAATGCAATGAGAGCCCTTCAGAATAAGCCGTTACGACGGAGGAAACTTGATATTCATTATTCAATTCCAAAGGTATTTTGAGCATGTTCAAAAAATCTTGCTGTACATATGATATTGTTTTACTCTTTTCATATTCATTGTTTTGTTTTAGCATTATTGTTGACAATGCTTTGGATGCTGTTTGGGTTTGTGTTTATTGAAATGTTCTGCATGTCAAGGTGATGCTTTGTTTTTATAATATTCTTTTAACTTGGTGTCGTGTTAGGACAATCCTTCGGAGAAAGATGTCAACCAGGGCACCCTTGTGGTATTTAACCTTGATTCATCTGTTTCCAATGATGATCTTCATCAAATATTTGGCATTTACGGAGAAATTAAAGAAGTGAGCTGTTCATTGTGCTTTGTACTTACTAAAGTGTGAAACATTACAGATTACATAATTCTTACAAATGGCTTGCAGATCCGGGAAACTCCACACAAGCGGCATCACAAATTCATTGAATTTTATGATGTTAGAGCTGCAGATGCTGCTCTTCGTGCATTGAACAGGAGCGATATCGCTGGGAAACGGATCAAGCTTGAACCAAGCCGTCCAGGGGGTGCAAGACGGTGGTATGACAATGCACACTTATCTCCTTCTAGTTGTTACTGGCATCATTAAGATGGACATTAACTTCTGACTGAGATCAGAAAGCTATACCTTTTCCTTTTCTCTGGGGTGCTTTGTCTTGTTTGTGGCACATGCATTATAGTCTAAACCAAAATGTATGGCGTCACTACTTTCAAATTTTGACCACCATAATTCATGAGTGGCACTGTGTTTATGATTCACTTTGCTCCACTGTGTGAATGTTAACATATCATGTTTGATCTTTTCCCCTTGTTAATAGTAATCTTATGTGGATTATTTTTTGGATAGTTTGATACAACCATGCTCTTCTGAACTGGAGCAAGATGAATCCATTTTGTGTCAAAGCCCTGATGATAACTCATCATCTGCTGGTATGTTTCTGCCTGACCAAACTTCCTGCATGTTAATTTAGCATGTTGTCATCTGAGTAGTACAAAATGCTTTTTCCTGTTCTTACATGAAATCTTTTGCAGCAGCGGTTTCTCCTGGGATAAAAACATCTAGCTGCATGGATAACACATCTATCCAGGACTTGCATTCTGCAGTTCGATTGCCTATTGGTTCATTTGTTGAAAATGCCATTTCCCATGGGAGTTCTAGTGTTCCAAACACCTTGCCCTCACCGTTGAGAGTGGTACCTGTCAGCAATGAATTTAGCCATGGTGAAACCAGCAACTCATTGGATCAGATGAAGTTTGGCAACCAAAGTTTTCCAAATTATCATCCTCATTCCCTCCCCGATTATCATGATAATTTAGCCAATGCTATTAGATACAACTCTTCTAGCACAATTGGGGAGATGACTAGTCATATTGGTCCAAGAATAACCGAGGGAATCGACAACAGGCACACCCACAGAGTGGGTTCAAATGGGCACCCAATAGAACTTAATGGAGGGGGTAAGTGCAGTGGATCATTTTTTGCAGTTATCCTGTTCAGCTTCTTTTGCAGTGAAAACTGATTGATTCCCATTAGGATATGTTATAAATCACTTAACTCATTAAAGTATTAAGTTTTATCAAACACCCTTTGAGCTTAATACTATCTATAGTACTCCAGATTAGATGGGCAGCACATTTCAGCTCCCATTGACATGCATTAAACTTTTAACCTGCATTAACTCTTGGCTTATTCTTATAAAATATTTTTTGTTGACATAACTGGAAACTTTTACTTTTAGTCGATAGGTCCATTCCTTCCCAGTAGAGTTTTGTTTCTCTCCCATTTACATTGTGTATCTTTTGGTTGTTGATGGCCAACCCAAAGTATATTATGGGCCTTATGAACATGGATCTGGGATATTTTGTGAGTCTTGCTCATGTCATTTGATTTGAGCCATACTGTTTTTCATTGCACTGAAAATCTCCTTTTCTATTTTTATTTTTATTTTAAATTTTTGTGAAAAAGTCTTGTTCTTTTAGGATCTCAGTAGATTGTATTGGTTTAATTTTTTACTTATTTATTTTTATTTTCTATAATTATGGAACTGAAAATCTTGTAGCTTTTGGCTCATCTGGAAATGGGAGTTGTCTTGTTCATGGACTTCATCGTGCATGGGGAAACTCCAGCTCATATCAGCATCATTCTTCCAGTCCCATGATCTGGCCAAATTCACCATCATTTAGTAGCGGTGTTCATGCTCAACGGCCCACACAAGTACCTGGATTTCCTAGACCTCCACCTCATATGCTGAACATAGTTCCACCTATGCACCACCATCATGTTGGATCAGCACCAGCTGTCAATCCCTCCCTTTGGGACAGGCAGCATGCCTACAGTGGGGAATCTCCTGAAACTTCTGGTTTTCACTTGGGTTCTCTTGGGAGTGTGGGTTTTCCAGGAAGTTCTCCGTTGCATCCATTGGAAATGGCTTCTCACATCTTTCCTCGTGTGGGTGGAAATTGCATGGACATGTCTACAAATGTTGGGCTGTGCTCTCCTCAGCAGATTTTACATGTAATGGCTGGAAGGAACCCAATGCTTTCAATTCCATCTTTTGATTTGCCTGTGGACCGTGTGAGAAACCTCTCACACCGTAGAACTGAAGCCAATTCCAACCATACTGATAAAAAACAATATGAGCTTGACATTGATCGCATATTACGTGGGGAAGACAGCCGAACAACACTGATGATAAAGAACATTCCCAACAAGTATGTGAATGATTGTCCTTTCTGTTTTGACCTTCTCTTTTTTGTTAAATGTGATTTTGTTACCCCTCCTTCCCTAAAGTTTAACTATTCAATTTTGGAGTCAACTTTTTGAGTGTCTGAGCACAGACTGATGCCTGACAGGATGATTTAGATCACTTCTGTCAAAGTGTTGGGTTGTGCTTTGAGCTCTTGGTTCTCCAATTTGTTGCAGTTTACCATCCAAAGTATTTATAGCATGCATCCTACGTTAATAAACATTTTCCCTTTCATTTCTATTTAATGTTTTCCTATGTAAAATTGTTGAGATTCTTGTTGCATCATCTGTTATTTCCTCCTTTTGATTTGATATAATGGCAATATAGGTATACTTCAAAAATGCTTCTTGCCGCAATTGATGAACACCATCGAGGAACTTATGATTTCATTTATTTGCCAATTGACTTCAAAGTAAGTAAATCTTGCATGGATGGAATTTCTTTGGGGAAGAAAATCACATATGACGTATGCACATATCTGATTCACCTTTTTATAAATTCCTTTTTACAGAACAAATGCAATGTGGGCTATGCTTTTGTCAACATGATTGATCCTCTTCATATCGTCCCATTCCATCAGGTTTGAATCCATGCATTGTAATATAATTTTACTTCACATTTTTTCTGGCTTTCAAAGTACTGCAGAATTTCATAAGGTCTATGATATGGATTGAGGAGTGCTAATAGGATTGTATCATATATTTCACAGGCATTCAATGGTAAAAAGTGGGAGAAGTTCAACAGCGAGAAGGTGGCATCTCTTGCATATGCTCGAATTCAAGGAAAAGCTGCTCTTATTGCTCATTTTCAAAACTCAAGCTTGATGAATGAGGATAAACGTTGCCGCCCTATTCTTTTTCATACTGATGGTCCGAATGCAGGTGATCAGGTAGGACATCTGACAAAGTATATTTTCTGTTTTGTTATTCTTTATACTGATCGGTAATATGACCATTTAGTGTATGATTGCTTGTATACCTTTCCTTGATAATATCCCTGATAAGGAGGGTTTTTAAAATGTTATATTATTATGCATGGTAATATTTTTAATTATACTATTTTTTTTTCTATAATTCCCCATGCGCAAAAGCAGATAACTCAGATGCTACAGTTTCCATTGAGGTCATCTCAGTGATCTCACTCATCTGGTCTCAATTTCCTCCTGCGCATAAAGTTTTTATCTTTGAAGTTTAATTCCCACGAAGTGAATCTGTTTATAACAACTAAAAAGGGGCACAGAGACCATTGTGATTCCGTCCTTAAAAACAGGGGAAATATGTGGTAAATTGCGTAGTCTTGATAGTGAAAAGTTTAAAGTCATTAAATTCTAGGATGCGTCAATTGGAATATTTTCAGGCTACCGGATTTGCATTTTTCTCTGTTTCAATTGAGTTCTAGTAACTTGTAGGCCAAAAGTTGAAAGTCGTTAAATTCTGGGATTTGTCAATTTGAATATTTTCAGGCTACTGAATTTGCATTTTTCTCTGTTTCAATTGAGTTTTAGTAACTTGTAGGCCAAAAGTTGAAAGTCGTTAAATTCTGGGATGTGTCAATTTGAATATTTTCAGGCTACTGAATTTGCATTTTGCTGTGTTTCAATTGAGTTTTAGTAACTTGTAGGCCAAAAGTTGAAAAGTCATTAAATTCTGGGACGTGTCAATTTGAATATTTTCAGGCTACTGAATTTGCATCTTTCTCTGTTTCAATTGAGTTTTAGTAACTTGTAAGGCCAAGTACTCGTCTACATCGTGCTTTTCTGTTTTTTCGGTCAACTTTTCTGGAAATCGAACATAGAACAGGACTGACCTCTTTTTCATGTCTGGCTAGGAGCCATTCCCCATGGGTAGCAGTATCCGTTCAAGACCAGGAAAACCTCGAACTAGTGGGAGTGAAGAGAGCCAGCATCAAGGGAGCCCAACAACTTCTGCAAATGGAGACGAATCTTCCTATGGAGCAGCCACTTTTTCGGGTTCTGCCAAGGACTCAGATTAAGCAAAAACTGCTTTCCAGAACAACACTAACTGTAAGACCCCTATGTCAACTACAAAAATCAATATCCTATCCATCCCAGTTCTGTATTTCTGGAGTGGTCTGACGGAGAATAGTTTCCTCTATATAGAGAGGTGACCAGAATGCATCACCAAAATCCAAGGGAGTGGTTTACCTCACAATTTTCTTCAGTTATGTAAAAAAATTGTATTGGGGTTTGATATCCAGAGGCTCATAATTTTGGGTTGTTGTGAGTAATATACGATGTACAGGAGTTTCTGAGAGAGTTAAGATTCAGGGGACCTTCTTCGCCTTCATTTTTCTCTCTTTTTTTTTCCCCCTTCTCAACAAATCCTCTGTAATTCCTTCTTTTCTGGTTTATGAGTCCTTGTTGGTTGGGGTTCTGTTTTTTAGCTTGGGCGAGGGGAGAGGGAGACTTACACAGCTCAGACAAATGTTCTGGCTGTGGAAATTTTGCAAGTGCTCTTGCTTACTGTTCAATAAATACAGTTTTTTTTTTTTGCTATTTATCATAATCATAGTCCCCTGCCATTTCTTGAATCTTTCAAGCTACATGATATATATATATATAACGATTTCTTTAAGCTGTACTGCTAATCTTAAGCTTAGCAAATTTATCTTTTCATTTCTTAGCTTGTTGACCTCTTATTACGAGTGATGTCCCAAAATACTCTGTTAAAGAAAAAAAATTCCTAAAAAAATTAATGTTCAAACTAGTCTTTTATTATTCTTATATCATTAAACCAGTAGTCGAATTTTTTAAAATCGTAGCCATTTATCATAATTTTAACTTTAAGCTTATTATGGTTTTGTGAGAAGGTAATAAGAGATTAGTTTAGGCATTGTTTTGAAAAACATGTGTTAATTTGGGAATTCATTTTTGAAAAATACTATTTTGGGAGAAAGCTCCTTATTATCAAGAGAATTTCGGGATGAATAAAGTGGTGATTGTTTGAACTTATGTTCATCCGGCTCTGCTATAATAACTAAAAACGACAAATCACTGTCAAATATTAATTAATTTATTTTTAATAATAACAGTAATAAAAATTATATATATATATATATATATATATATATATATATATATATATATATATATATATATATATATATATATATATATATATATATTGCCAACATCAATGTTTGTCACCTTTCAGAATTATTTTGAACATGGATTGAATCCAAGTCTAAGACATAGGATGATGTTTTCTTGATTGAAGTCCAGTCTAGCTTTTGCATTCAATAATTTAAAGAGTATGAATGTAAAAATAATGATATTTGAAAAAATAAATTTATATTAGTTGCATAAGTTTTTATTGCGTTTTGAGGAAAAAATGTGTCATGATAACAGCTCTTTCATATATAGAAATTTTATTTTACAAAATATATGAGATAAGGCAAAAAAGTGTTTATATATTTCACTTCAAAGTTCAAACTTAAACCAATAACCTCTAAATTCATCCTTACATATTATAAAAAATAAAAAAAAGGGAGAATGGTATTTTCAGTTTAAGCTGAGGATTAAAGAGGATTAAAGGGGTGAGAGAGTAGTATATAGAAAAGGATTTTATAAATTAAATGCTGGGGGTTTTTATTTCTGCATGTGGCCTTTTTTAAGTTTTGACTAATTCAGCATTGTGTAAATTATATTAGTAAATGTAATGCATAAAGTGGTCAACGGTCCAAATTAGACAAATTGACATAATAAAAATATCAGAGATACGGGCGACCATGATCATATATGTAAGGAGAGTTCATTAATCAGAAGAAAATAATAATACATGACGTTGTTATGCGGAAGTGCTGCTTCTGAGTGCTGGTTTCGAAACATATACCATTATAAGCTCTAAAATATTTTTGGTCGCCAAGATCTCGGGGCTTAGCTCGGGATGTCACTAAGGTTTAAAGCAATTAAGATTTAGCGTATAAATAAATGAAAGTAGATAAAAACGTTAAGCAGTTTCATTGCAGGAAACACATTTATCTGAAAGGAATAAAGGCATTTGAAAGTTTTTTGAAAGCTTATCTTTGAAAGCTTATCTTGAAAGAACTGTAATATATCGGGGAGTGAAGAAGAGCTTGGGTGAAGAGGTTGGACATGGGTAGAGGGCTTCGAGAGATATCTTTTACATATAGATAAGTGCTTTATATATAGAGGAAAGAAGATAAAAAAGGGATATCAGGATAAGATCAAAGGAATCTGATTCCGGGTGCTCGTTAGGCCCCATCGTCAAATCAAATTCTTCAAACTTTATCCTTTAACAAAGGATATAGACAAGAGGGATTTTGGATATAATGGGATTTTTTATAAGATTATAGTGCGTGGGACGGTCGCGTTTAGCCAATGCAAGGGAATCTTATCAAAAGTGATCTAAAAGAAAGAGCGAAATACGAGGCGTTTCACGTTTTCACAATTAACCACGACATTTTATCAAATTAACTTTATTAACTGCTCTTGCGTGTCAAATCTTGTCTTAAATGCTTTTATCAAATCTTCTGAAAGAATCACATTTAACTTTTGATCGAACATCTTATCTTCTTTGCGGGGTCTTTAATAAATCTAGAGCTTTTGGTATATAACGCTTTGTCTGAGATATTTTTAAAGATGCCATTCTCTATTGTGTTAAGCGAATTTAACAGGCTTTTTGGGAAAGCCTCACCTATAAACGGGTTTGGAGTGTCTTTACCGGCTCTGGTTGAATTTGGACTAGGTTCATTAATTTTGTGATGAACTGAAACCGATAAATCTCTAAAGGCGGCCCGAAATTTGCGTTATACCTTGATATCAGGATGATTTTCTAAAGTTGAAAATTAATTCAGGTTTTCGAAATCATTTGTATGTTCTATTTTGAATTTCTTTCTTTCAAAAGCTGTGTTATTTATTTATTTTGTCTATTTCATTTTCTATTTTATCTTCATATAATTTTTTCATGACTAAATAATCATGTTCAGATCTATCGTACTTTCTCCTTAAAATTTCTAATTCTTCCCTAAGTAAATGATCTTGGTTTTGAAGTGGAGGGAAAAGGGGAGGAAAGTTATGTGTTAAGTCTAAAGTTTTTGTTTGACTATTGCATGGTTCTTTTGGTTTTAGGTAAGGTTGGCCATGATGATTTAAAAATTGTTTAACTAAAGGGCTAACAAAATAATTACTTCCTAAATTGATTTTACATTGGTCTAAAGCTTGAGTTAGATTATAACATTCTTTAAAAAATGGTTTAGGGTGATTTGAAATATAAGGAAGAACTTCATTCCATGTTTTAAAAATGTATGTTTTATGACCTTGGTAGATAACATAAAAACTAAAATTGATGTTACCATTATTCTTTTTGTGAAAGTATTCCGATAAATAATTCAAACAAGTAATAAAATATTTTCTATCTAAACTTTTATTAGTTTGGTTGTTAAAAATCTGACTAAAACTAATATCTATGATACATTTTTATTCTTCATCTAATTCTATATGAGGTAACAAGTTGAAAGTAATATTACTTATGGGGTATACCTTAAGAGAATTCTTTCCGAAAGTTAATACATTTTCTTAATCTTTATTGGAATAATTTGGAACGATCCCAGTTATCTGCTTGTTCATCTGTGACATAAAATTAATTTATCAGTCTGCTTAATGAATATGCTAGATTATTATCTTTTCCTTTAATATGTTTTATTTTTATTTTTACACACGTATTATTTATTCTTTCTGTAAAATATAACCATCTCATTTGGGAAGATTTTTTTTTTTTTCATTTTTTAGTTTGTAAAACTTTACTATTGCTTCACAGTCTGTTCTGATCAAAAATTTATTTCTTGGAAATTATTAATATTCTAAAGCTGTCTATAGCATATGTTATGGCTAATATTTATGCATCTATGCTACTTATATTACATTTTTCTTTGTATTTTCCATTACTATATTTGCAAATTTTTTATGTATTTTTAGCTTAATATTTATGGGGTTTTGCTAATAATACTACCCCCAATCCTAAGCTACACCAATCTTTTTTAATTATTAAGTAGTCATTTATTAATGGTAATTCTAGTAGTGGTAATTTTGTAACTAGGTTTTTGATAGTTTTTACTAGGTTGATGTCTTCCTGGTTAAAATATTTATGTCATTTACTTCCTACTTTACTAAATAGAGGACCTGCAATCCTACTTAGATTTTTTATAAAAGGTATAACATAGTTTAATAATCCTATAAATTTTTGTAGTTCTTTGGTTTCTTCTATTTTATCGGGAAAGGTTAGGATTTTTTCTGAAATATGTGATTGTAGTAAGATTTTACCATTTCCTATTATTACCTCTAAAAATTCTATGGTATGTTGAAATAGTTGCATTTTACTTTTGCTGATTATAATACCATGTTCTTCAAACTTTTTTAATACTATTTGTAGGTGTCCTATATGTTATTTCTTATTCTTACTAAAAATAAGTATATCATCTATGTAAACCACTACAAATGAATCATTATTTCTAAATATATGATCAATTTTTCTTTGGAATATTGATGGTGCATTTTTTAAACCAAGTGCTACGACCATTCGAAATGCCCTACAGACGAAAAATGTCGAAGAGTATCATGCGGTGCATCTTAACTGCGAAATCTGATTTACAATCAAATTTGCTAAATATAGTACAATCTTCTATTTTTCCTAATAAATATTCTTTTGTTGGTGTATCATATCCATCATATGTTGTATTATCGTTTAACCTTTTGTAGTTAATTATTGATGATGCTTTCAAGCGGAATTAGACGAAAGCGTGAAATTCGGTAGAATTTGGGCGGATTGTTAATTGAAATTTAGGATGCGAGCTTTTGGATTATACATCTGTTTGAGGTATGATCGGCTGCCTTTGTTGATCATGGGCTTCTGGATATAACACTCCTGCAGCAAAACACAAGGAAGGGGTCGGCGGGGGCTTAGCGGGAGTGGCGCTCCGATACCTAAGTCGGTTTCTTTACGAGATAAAAGAGAAACCTTAGGCGCATAGAGCGAATGTTTTGCGTACCTTTTCAGATGGGGTGACCTTGTAATTTATAATTAGATATTCTCCCGGTGGATGGTAGTTGGGTTCATTCCGTGGATGTGATATTCTTATTATAGTCAGGTATCGGATTTAGGTATAGGATATAGAAAGAGTAGTTTATTTGGAATAATCTTCCTTCTTATTGGGAGATTTGAAGTTGGGCTAACGAATGATATATTATTAGGGACTATTCTATTTTTTGTATCTGTGGAAGACTTTCCATAAGTGGCCTTTGGGCCAAGTGGATTGGACCTCTTTCCTAGGCTGGCCTAAAAAAGGCTGAAATGCTGACGTAAAAAGGCTTGAGTGCCTCATTGGGCAAACCTCTCATTTGGAATTCAACTGATGGGCCATGTGTTTCTTGTAATTTGGCCTCTTTCTTGGGCTTAGTGTTTGGGCTTGCGAGACCTTATTTTTCAAACCTGTCGAGTTGCCCCCATCCCTTGTGTCACGTTATGCATTAGACGAAATTTGTAACATTCTCGCATCAGTTATGTTCCACGTGTGCGCTTCATTTGGATTAGTTAGGGCTTGGTCGTCGTCATTTGTCTTGTGATAATGATGACTCTTCGGTTTTCGCACTTATTTCTTCTATCCTCTTCAGTTTCCTTTTGTTTCTTTCGCGGACATCCTTTGTCTTATGTACCACTGCCCTAGGATCTTTTATTTGCCTTTAGCGAGTTCGGACTTCCTTCTCTCCTAGTCTTCTGTCTGAGCCTTTTTGTGCAGAGTCTTTCTCTGTTGTCTTTCTGGGTCCACTACGTCTTGGTTTTCTTGATTTCTTTTCGAGCGGTAAGACGAGTTGTTTGGGTTGGCTGAATTTTGTTTTCATTATCCAATTTCATGTGGAATTAAATTGGTTCTTCTTCTTATTATCGATGGTGATTCTTAATTTATTGATGGTTCACAAAATGGCCCGGCGGTGTCTCGATTGTTTGGTAGTGAACCAGTACCCCAGGGGTGACTCCTCTTCCCTTGGCGACGAGGAAAGTGAATCTGATTAAATCTACAGGGAGTCGGAATATACGAGATTCGCGATTAAGCATGCTTTAATTGTGGGACATAGCAAGGTCGGTCCTTCATATGAGACCATCTTTGCGGACGTTATCGACCTCACTTTTGGTGTTCGGGTGTGGTCCATGTTTTGACCTTCCTATGTAGTGTCTGGGATGGTGTGTTTCTTTGAAGTGACCCAACCCGATGCCAGTCTTAGCTCCTTTGCATGCCATAAAGGGGTTTCTGGCGTTGATGTGTCTGCCCGACTCGCGCCCGTGGTTAGGCATTTGGTTAGTCTGGCCCCGGTTTTCTTTGAGACGAGGGGCTCAAGGTGTTCCCAAACATAGCCTTACTTCTTTATCTTTTCAGCGAAGGAGACATCAGACGCTTTCTTTATTATTTCTCTAGAGCGTTAGATTTGCCCTCACAGTGATTATAATCTTCCCTCCTCCCGTGGCGCATGGAAGGGGCGCTATTTTTCGTTAGCGGCCATGGTGGAGTATGATCCTTTAGGCAAGGGCGACACTACGGGCGTTCGGTAGCAGGCTACTCGAGTAATCTTCGTGAGTAAGTTACGTTTTTAGTTTGTAATTTGTGCGTAGTTCTTTGGACATTTCGATTTTGAATTTGTCTACATATTTCTCGAATTACTTGAATTGATCTGTTGTGAAGATAACGCCATAGCGTTGGCGTTGGGCAGTGCCCTCCTCGTCATACGGAGTTGATTAAGTCGGATGTTCGGCCGTGATTCCGAAGTCCACTCGATGTGCTACGAGGCGCTGGCGCCTCCCCTCTTTGTAAAAGTTCCTCCGTTAGGACCCTCATTTGCCTAAACCCACTAGGGAGCTGTTGGCCGGTTGGAGTGGTATCCGGAAGCCCGAGAGTAGGAAGCAAAAACCTCGAGTAGCGAGAAGAAGGATAGGCCCGGTTGTGATTTAAAGTTCCAAAGTTGGGGGCATCGTCATCTTCTCGAGTCCTCTCATATCCATAAATCGGGGGCGGGTTGCAGGCTATAGTTTTAAGCTCGCGGTCCCGTGCAGGTCTGGCAGGAGGTAGAGGTCCCTCGGGTGGGGCCGTTGAAGCGGCCGCGTGTGATCACTTTCTTTAACAGATGCAGGCATGACAGAAAGTTAAGTGTGCCTTCTAGAAGAGGACACTTTTATCACCCGTCTGGAACCCCGCAGTGAAGAAAGTTAAGTCGCCTTCTCGGAGAAGGGAAGGCGGAGGAAGATCGGAACCTAAGTTGGCGAGGAGACGAGAGTTCTTTACTTCCGCAGTCTTGAGCTTCGCGTGACGCGATCGTCTATTCACTTAGGGACGCTCACGATCTTAAAATTGGCGATTCGTTGTCCGTTGATGAGGCGTTGACCCTATCTTTCCAGGGGGTTGCCTCCGTAAGTTCTCGTACCTTGCTCTTTTTGACTTTATTTTGTGGTGAGTTTTGAGCTCGCGTTGGATGTTGATTTTATGATGGATGTACAGGTGGCTACTCATTTGAAGGGTTTAGCCAGAAAAGCCAAAATAAATGAAGGTCATGCTAAAGCGGCTCGAGCTTATAAGGCGGTCATTGCCCTCACATCGGCTTGGTGGCTGGTCGGATGCAAAGTATTATAATGGGAAAGGCTGTGAAGCTCAAGTCGGATCTGAAACATACCACTTATTTCGTGTTCGGGTGAGGTAGGGGGCGGGCGAATGGCTTGAGGCGGTGAGTGTGAGCTTCGGGAGGCTCGGGTGGGTGAGGCTCAGCGCGGGCGGCTTGATGGAGGCTAGGGACGGGGTGCGGTCCGCTTGGTATAAACCCGGATGGCCGGGACGAGGCTTCTCACGATCGAGGCGGGCCACGGTCTGCAGGGAAGAACTCTGCGTCTGTCAGGCGATCTTCGTGACAAGGCGACACTTCTTTGGGCGAAGGCTTGTCGGTACCGGCGAAGCGATCGGCTGAGGTGGGGCGCTGAATGAGGAGTGCTATGGGTTGCGTGGGGATCTTCATCAGCAAATATCTTTGGTGGCTCGGCGGGACTAAGTTATTGGAGGCGGGGCCAGGGCATCTAATCGATGGATTCTGGGTGGCTTTCCTTCGCTTCGGAAAGAGGGTGTCGATGCACATCCCGGGCCTGGATTTCAACTTCGACCTTCCCAGCGACGAGGAGGAGGAAGAGGAAGGGTCCTTCTCTGGCGATTCTGTTTCAGAGCACAGCACCGCATTGGAGTCCATTCCCCTGCTTCGCCGTCTGCTCCTCCTTACGTGCACGATCTCACCGTAACGTCTTTGCACATCAGCGTCGACTTTTACACCTTTTTTTTTTTTTTTTTTTTTTGGCGTTAGGTCTGGGACCCAAAATATATGTAACCTTTTCGTCAATGAATATTTCTTAATTCATCTTACTTCTTTCGCCTTTATTTACGCTCTTCGTGCTGTTCTGCTTGGTTTGACTTTGCTTCTTGTATGTGTGATCTGGATTAAGCGCCTGAGTTGTGATGTTGAGCTCCTTCGAATTGGTTGTAAGGCTTCGGGGCTTCGAGCCTGGGTTAGATAACTGAGCTCAGCGAATCCTTAGGTTGCATGACTTGTGCTGAGTGGATGAGCTCGTCAAAGTGACTCTTTGGGCTTCCGCCGGCGGTATTGTCTGATGACCACGGCTCCTTAAGAGCATAGCTGTATGTAAACTAGTTGAGCTTTCGTCTGATGTAAACTGTTAGACTCGTCAATTTGAGTTACTGGCCCGATTTGAATTCCTAGAATTTGCGTGGCGGCTCATGGCCGAGTTATTGAGCTTGTCAGCGTGGAGTTGGATGGAGCTCGTCGAATTTGAGTTACTGGGCGGTTGTTTGACTCCTTAGAATTTGTGGCTCGTCTTGGAGTTGGTGAGCTCGTCGATAGTGCTTGTGCTCAGTTGGGTGATTCTTAATTTGAAATGATTCCTAAATTTTGCATGGATGCATTGGCGTAGAGATCGTTGAGCTCGTCAGCGTGGACTGTTGGGAAGAGCTCGTCAATGCGAACAGTTGGGTAGAGCTCGTCCATGTGAACTGCTGGGAAGAGCTCGTCAATGCGAACAGTTGGGTAGAGCTCGTCCATGTGAACTGCTGGGAAGAGCTCGTCAATGCGAACAGTTGGGTAGAGCTTCGTCCATGAGTTCTTAGGGAAGAGCTGATCAATGTGAAGCTTCTTTGGGAAGAGCTCGTCGATACGAACTTGTCGATCCTGTATTCTTTGGGGCGAGGAAAGCTCGTCACATGTGGTTCTTTGGGAAGAGCTAAGTCATGGCGGAGGCTGGCCGGGAAGAGCTCGTCAATGCGAACAATTGAGTGAGAGGCTCGTCCATGTGAGGCTGCAGGAGAGCTCGTCCAGTGTGAAACAAATTGGTGAAGCATTACATGAGGCTATGGGAAGAGTAATTCGATGTAGGCTAGCTGGGACGAGGCTCGTCCCAGCATGTGAAGCTATTTGGGAAGAGCTCGTATATGTGAATTTGTGGGAAGGAGCTCGTCTATGTGTTCTTTGGGAAGAGCTCGTCTATGTGAGCTAGCCGGGAGCGTCGTCTTTGGAGCAGTTGGGTCGAGCTCACGCATCTATGTGAAGCTAACTAGGAAGAGCTTTCGTCGTCTGCGAACAATTGGTAGAAATTTCGTCCATGAGCCTTCGGGAAGAGCTCGTCAATGTGAAACGATTGGCGAGCTTCGTCCATGTGGCTTCTTTGGGAAGGGAGCTCGTCGGTCTGGCTGATGGGAAGAGCTCATCGATGTGAATAGTTGGGCGAGCTCGTCCGTATGAGGCCCCATTGGGAAGAGCTGCGTCGGTCGACCCGTTAGTGAGCTGTCAGTGAGTTATTGGGCTCAGATTGGTGGTTGCTGGCGAGATCGTCTTAGGTGACGTTCGAGTAGACGGACTCGTCGAGAAGTGTTCTTTGGAGCTCATTTGTGCAGGAGTGGCGATCAATGGCAGTGTGGATGTATGTAAGCGAAGTGGCGATGGCACTGGTGATCGACTCCTTAGGTAGCGTGACCTGTGGAATTAGGCGAACTAAGTCAAAGTGAAATTTGCTTGACTCCCATTATCGTAGTGGTATGTAACTGGCCCGATCGACTCACTCCGGAGTAGCGTGACATGTTCGAGTAGACAGGCCTTCGTCGAAGTGGTCTCTTTGGGCTGCAGGCGATGGTAAGTGAGCGATGTAGTAGAGTGTGATGTAGTAGAGTGGTGATGTAAGTAGAAATTGGCGTTGTAACTGAAAGTTGATCTAACTCCCTCAGTAGCGTGAACTGTCAGTAGAGCGAACTCGTCGAAAGTGGTATTTCTTTGGGCTCAGAAGGCGGTATGGTAAATTAGCGATGTAACCCGAGGCGATCGACTCCTCGGTAGTATGACGCAATCGGAGTAGGCGAACTCATCAAAGTGGTTTCTTTAAGGCTCCGGCCCGGCCCATCGTAGTGGCGATGGCCAGTGCGTGTATCTGGTGACTCGACTCCTCGGAGTAGCGTGACTGTCCGGAGTAGACGAACTCGTCAAAGTGGTTGTTATTAGACTCCGGGCGCTATGGCGGTGGCGTCCTGTGCAGTGAGTTGATATGGCACGAGATACGATGCGACTCACCGGGTAGCGTGACTTGTCGAGTAGGCGGGCTTGTCAAAGTGAAGAATTTGTTCGTGCGGCCATTCGACCGATTTTCGCGGAAATGCGACGTCTTTAATCTTTACGATTTATGGAGAATTTGGAACGTTCGGGTGACTTTTTGAGTGCTTTGGCCTTCTTATAAATGGTAGCTTCATTCTTGTGGGTTTATATTTTATGTATTACCTTTTTATGGTGCGTGCAGAAATGCGGTGAGATAGGCGTCGAAATGCAGTCATCTTCGGTGGAGATCCTTCTAAGGTCACAGTTCGAGTTCTAGCATTCTGCACAGTAGGAGTCGTGTTTTCCATAGTCTCCCCCTTTATGGGAGTCATCATTCTAATTTCCGTCTTGGGAATGCGCCGGCGACGCATTTCTGCACGTCGCCTTCTCCATTTTCTGTTCTTCTTTCTCTTCCTTCCTTCTTTCTCCTCCTCCTTCTTTTTCATCTTTTTTTCCACATCTCATTCTCCCATTTTTTGTTTCTTCCGTACAAACTCCTTCCACCCCTTTTTCTGTTTTTCCTTTTTTTCTACATCTGTTTCTCCCTCTTTCTCACGGACTCTTTCCATGTACTTTCTTCTTCTCCTCTTTTTCCCACCTTTCTAACCTTCCTCCATTTATTTCCATCTCATTTTCCTTTTTCAATACGAAGGGAGTTTTTGAGAAGCTGTATCTTGAGTGCTTTCAAGATGTAATCGATGACACCACTGATTGTAACTAAATGTAATATGATTGGAATAAAGAGAGATTTTCCTTTTTATGTCTACGCTCTTTCTCCTTTACTTTGTATCTCTTTATTTGAACGATATATACGGAAGGTTGTGTGACGTCTTAGCAGCATAACCGGTAAATGGATTTGAATCATTACTTGAAAATTGATTAATCTCTGTTTAAGACCCACAAACGAAACTCTTGATATAAGCGTTTAAGATGTTACGCGTCCAGGCATGCGCTGAATTTTCCCTCTTACATTTTGGAGCTTGTAAATTACGATGCAGCGCTCAGAGATATCAGGCATTCCACAAATTGGGACGTTCCATATCTTTGATTACCCTCGCCCGACAATAGCTTTTTAAGACCAAATCACTGAAACATAACATGGTTGGCTTGCAGTTGTGATACCTTGACTGTCTTCGCTGATAGTCACCACTTTACAACAGAACTGCTCTCGTTTTTTCACCATCCCAGAGTCGAATTTAGTCGGAGAAGCATCTTCATTTGTATTCACTATTTGCTAACTTTCGATCGCGCGGGGACTTTAGCCCGATCTCGATAAAGGGCTCACAGCCGCGTCTTGGCTAGAGGCGAGGTTTCTCGGGTTTACGACACGTGTCGTCATAGGCCCATGCTTGCTTTGAAATTACGCACTTTCCTTTGAGATCTTGGTTTGATCTTTAATGCGGCTTTAAGGGTTGATGGTGACTTGACGCCCATTCTGCTGCGGATGTCTTGGGGGCCAGTAATGGTACAATTAGGCTGGCGCCAATTGGCTTCGACCTCGACCCGTTGGTGGTAATCCTTGCGGCGATGATGAACTTACAGCGGCCCCTTCCGAGGTAAGGTCAGTGTCGAGCCCCATTGTTGGAAAGGCCAGGGGCTTGTGATTGACATCAGAGGCTCTGAGGGGAGGCGTGAGATCTTGGCGTGCTCTGGCGGATCCTTGCATTTCTTGACTAGGTGGTTGCGTCTTTAAGGTATTGTAGGCCCGAGTGAAAGTATCCTTGTCTCAGACCTTTCCTGCTGATGGCAGGCTCAATATGATTTAAGCATATGCAGCCATATGCTTTACTCTTAAATGCAGATTCAATGTTTTTCATGATGCATTTGAGGATGGGTGTGAAGAAACCTCGCTTATCTGATTCCTTTATGATTAGTGAACACGGCGGATCTTGTCCTTATTTTACTTTGTTTCTTTCGGGTCGTCGGGTAGTTGTCCAGTCTGTATATAGTAGTTCAAATGGGGTCCGTCGGTTCGTCGAGCTCGACACAGGCTGACCTCCTAGCATCCTTGAGAGATCGATATAGAGGGCTCTGCGGGTACTCGACAGTGTTGACTGTTTGAGGTCTTCTGTAAATGTTGCTAACTTTGCGGCGTCGGTTCGGGGTTCTACGATGCAGGAACATGTTTGACGCTGTACCAACACGAATTTTCAATAAATCTGGCCTTTTGGAGATATAGGATCATCTCCGCTTTTTTTGGCCTCGTAGGTATCTTCTACTCTGTCTTACCACCCGGTACAGGAGTCGGCTACCAGACCTCTAGGTAATTAAACTTCAGTGAATGGCGAGGTTGAGACGCTATGGCGGCCTCATGCGGCCTCATTGTTGGATGCTTGGGATCAGATGCGGTGCATATTGATTATACATTCAGCTGCAGGGTCGAGGGTTAGACTGCTCAGCTCCCTAGCAGCGTTTGAGGCTCCATCTGAGAGAGTTTCGGATAGGAGGTCACATTCATTGCCAGCGGATTCTGATGGCTGTTTGGTGAATTCCATGTGAGTCAGCTAGGCTGCCTTTATTGCGAGTTTTTGGCTTGTATCGATCGAACTCAGCTCATTTCATGGCCGGAACTTCATGTGCCAGACTTGGTTTATGTAACACTTGCTAGTCTGAAATTGCCAGGTATAGGGTGAGGAGCTCCCCCTTGTGGGACACGGAATGGGTGGAGAGCTGGAAATATGTTTTAAAGCGAGAATGTAACCGCGCCAATATCCCATTGGAATGCCTTTTTAGGACTTGGAAGAAAGGTTGGCATTTGTCACTTGCCACTGGATCACAGACCGGCAATGTGATCAGCCTACGTCAGGTATTTGAACTTCTTTATGCTTGATGGCGATGGCATG
Source organism: Tetrastigma voinierianum (assembly GCA_016808115.1). NCBI lineage: Eukaryota > Viridiplantae > Streptophyta > Magnoliopsida > Vitales > Vitaceae > Tetrastigma > Tetrastigma voinierianum. Next base: position 117,772 of record JAEQBH010000580.1, read on the forward strand.
TCAGGGCGACCTTTATCTTGTCTGGATTTGCTTCATTTCCTCGTGGTTATTTATGAAACCACGGAACTTCGGTGATCCTTGAAGGCACTTAATTTGGATTTAGTTTCATGTTGTAGTTTCGAGAATCTGGCAGCCGGATAGATGACTATGTGGATCTGGCGTGATTGGTTTTGCGACATGTCATGCATGTGCACTTCCATAGTTGTGCTAGCGGTTCACGGAACATTCGATTCACCCGATCGATATGTAGCTCCTGCGTTTTTGAGCCCAAACGGCATCACCGCGATAACAATAGGTTCCTGCTTATTTGTAATGACGAGGTCTTTCTTGGTCGCACAGGTCGTGACTACTAATCTGGTTGTGGCCGGAGAAGGCATCATCGCGAGGAGTTGATGGCCACTCGGTGGCATCTGGTGGGGTGATTAACGACGGAGAAGCGTCGCTGACATGCTTTGTTGATGTCGGTGAAGTCGATCTGGTCGCCACTTCGCCGTTGCCTTTTAGCGAGCGCGGCGTTGGCTGACCACTCGGGGATATTCTACCTCCTTGATCGCTCCACCTTGTAGAAGTTCTTGACTTCCTCGTTGATGGCTTTTTGTCTTTAAGCGCGAAGCTCCTCCTCTTTATTTGAATTGGCAGAAGGATGGGGTGACGTTCGACTATTGAGTGATCTTGTAGGATCAATCCCTCCATGTCACACACTTCCATGCGAGAAGACGTCTTTTGTTTTTGTTTTAAAATGGATAAGAATTTTGAGGTCTTAGCTAGCTTGGATCCGATACTGGCGAGATGTTCGGGTCGTCCAATAATCGGGTTCAATTCTTCGTTCAGCTCTGGGTCGGGTGACCGCCTGCGTCAAGCACCTTGTGTCCCGGAGCTCATCAGGTATATGTCAGCGTTTGTTTCATGGATCTTTAGTGGCATTCCACACAGCCACTCATTTGGTCTCCCGAACCATTCCTACCGGTTCTGGTAGGAATTTGATCATCATGTGATATGCGGAGGATGGCTTTCTTTGCACATTGAGAGATGCAGCGACAACATGTTGTAAAAAGCCTGATGTGGGGCGTACGACGAGGAACCTTCTTTGCTTGATCGTTACTGGCATGGGGATCTCGAGGTGAGTGTACTAGTTGTATTGGAGCCTAGAGGTAGTACTTTTCTCAGGAAGAGAACCCTCGTAGGTGAACATTGAAGGGTTCAGTTTCTCCACTTGGAAGCGCCGTTTATCGAAGGTAGCGCGAGATGATGTCGGGTGAGCTAAAAAGTTGCCCGATTAGGACGCAGATGAATTTGTTTTGTTGGCCACTGCGCCACTGCAGTTGGTTTGTCATTAGGGTGTTGGCATCCCTCCAAGTCTGAGTCAGAGAAAGTGATCGACGTGTCGAATTAGTAATTTGGACATTGCTGTTTACGCTTACCTTCGTTGACTGATGCTCGCGAGTGGACCTTACGTCTTGAAGCTAGATTCTCTCCTCCTGTGAATCCTCCACGAAGTTACAGTTCACGAGGTTGTTGGTCTTTGATCGTCATCTGAGGTGAAAAGGTGGATTTCTTTGAGGCGGAGACACAGTTACGAGCTTGAGCTCTGGATCGATTTTCGGGGATATAAAGCGTCCCGGGTGTAGCGCCATATCAGTACTCTATTTCTCTCTTAAGGCTGTGTGCGGAGACGTCAGGTGCGGTGTCAAGTAGTCCCTGGATTTCATGATGCCCAGGTTGTCTCTTGTTGTAGGGTCGACTTCGTTTGAGTTGGCCATCTCGAATTTGTTCGTTTCGAGTACTTCACGGGACTGTGATGCGAAATTTGTATCGAGGGGTGAAGCGCTGGGGCGAATAACGTCGTTGTCTCTCGGACTACGGTGGAGCCAAACGATCCCTGAGGTTGCCACACCTTTTGGGGCCGCTCTCATTCTTCTTTGAGCGTTCTGGTCGCTTTGCCTCTTGGGGCTTCGTCCACCGTCGTTTGTTCGTCATTTTCTTTGGGAATGGGAGAGCTCTCTTTCTTGGATATGAGGGCCTCTTCCTTGGATTAATGTATTTCTCAGCTTTTTTACGAGCACCTCTGCCATGCTTGTTTAGGGGATTTTGGAGATGGAAAACGTAAGTCTTTTGGCTGAATCCCTAAGCCCGATACATGAACGCGAACTTCTCGTCAGGTATATCTACCTTTAGAGACTCGGCATTGAATCGCTGGACATAAGACCTCAGGCTTTCTGTTTGATAGTCAGCAGATGGTAACTTGGCTTTTTGTACGTCGGCTCCGTAGAGTGAGAAGACGAAGCGCAATGGACGGCTCTCACGAGCGAGATTGATGATGGTGGGGTCTTATTGAACCATGCGAGGCCCAGGCCTTTTAAGGGTGGCAATGGCGCTACGCATCGCCTTTGGATCTTGATACCCATGCGGCTCCATTTGATTCTTGTAGGTATTTGAGATGATCGATGGGATCTCTGGTACCATCGAGCGCTTCCCACAATGGCATTACGAATTTGGGTGGAAGGGGAAGTGGAGTACCTCATTTGTATAAGGTGACTGGTTTGTTGTACCAAGGTGTCCATAATTAGCCGAGAAGCACGTCCTTTACCACCTCCTTGAGCTCTTCTTTGGAAGGGTTCTTGAACCTCATTCCATGATGTTAAATGTGAGGATGTTGTAATTCTCCGTTCGGCGTGCTCTCTGCGTTGCCGTTTTGTAACTCTTCCGGGGCGGATGTGGTGGTGCCCGAACACCCGGCTGGATCCGCACCGGTTTAGCGCTGAGAATCTGCGTATTGTATTTGTCCTTCATAGGGAGGCGCCGGGTGTCATGACCTTCAGGTTGTCGCCTCGGTCGGCCGGATCATCGGTGAGTTGTTCTTTTTCATCCGGTAGTGATTGGTGGTAGTGCTTCCACCCTCATCGTGTTGGCTTGCATTGCTTCTACCATGGGTCGGCTATCTCTGGTGCCAGTTTGATCTGCATCCTTGGGTTAAGCGTTGCCTCTGCTTGTATTCGAGTGATACCATCGATGGCGAAATCGGTATATTTGTAAAGGTATCGTTCCAGCGGGCTGGCGCGGCTGATGATGCCTTTTTCAGCCGAGTGGTGGGCGGCAGGTGTCTTGGACGGATTGATGGTGGGATGAAATTTCATTGGATCGTCTGTTGTGGTGATCGGCTGCCAGCTGTTGATCTTGAGCTGCAGATAGCACTCTCATGGCTCTGAGAAGAAGTCGTGAGGAAGCCGCGTCATTTTGCTCGTGCTGAGTCAGTTTCTTTAAGGAAAGAGGCGCGGGCGCATAGGCGGAGAAATGTTTTAATTGCCTTTCATAGATGGGAGTGACCTTGTATTTATAGTAGATGTCTCCAGTTGGATAGTAGTTGGGATTGTTCATGGATAGAATATTCTTATTATATTCCACTTTCATCGGATTTATTATAAGATAGAAAAGAGTAGTTTATTTAGGATAATCTTCCTTCTACCTTATTAAGTTATTTGGGCACAACGAATATGATATATTATTAAAATTTGTCTAATTTTCTATGCAATGGGAGACTTTCCATATTGGCCTTTGAGCGGATTGGACTCTTTCTGGTTGGCCCAAAAGAATTTAAAATGTTGGCGCGTAAAAAGGCTTGAGTGCCTCATTGGGCAAACCTCTCCTTTGGAATTCAACTTATGGGCCTTCGTGTTTCGCTGGGCTGACCTCTTTCTTGGGCTTGGTGTGTGGGTTTGCGAACCTTATTTTTCAAACCCTATCAATTACTATCATACTTTTTCCTCTTTTTGACCCTATGTTTATTCTGAAAGCAGTTCTTTGATCTAAATTGAATATGATCTTCTTAATGGCCCATTCAGTTTAATAAATTATTTATATGTGTCTTATAATCTTCTCTATCCTTTTCAGTTGCTTCTATCTTATCGGTTTTATTTTCAAACTAGGTTTTTTTATTTTTTAATACTTACATTTCTACTTTATCTTTTTCCCAATATTTTAAAAATATTTTCTCTATAATTTATAGTTTTCTAGCCTATCAATTAAAGCTTTGTATTTGTTCTTTTTATATTATTTATCATAGGTAGTTATACTATTATGTATGGACTAGATACAGTAAATATATCTTCATATTATTCTTCTTAAATCTTCTTATTTTATATTTTGAAAATTTGCCTTGTCCCTTTTCTCATACAATCTTTTGCTAATAGCTTGTTTTTTAGTCCTTCTGGCTTGTTTATCTAATTTTTCTGGACTTATAATTACTTATTTATTTTGTAATGGACTTATCATACAACGTCTTGATAGGGTAAAAATCTTCATTAAAAGTTATTTGTCCATTGTCTTTTAATATAAATGATAGTCTTAATATAACTTGATGTCTAAGATTTAAGGTTTATCAAGTTTCTTTAATGGTAAGAGTATTCTGCAGGCTAGAAGTAGCGGTTGTCTCAAAGGATATTTTAGTTTGTAGTACTTAGATGGATTTGGTATACCTGTGAGCTTAAATCTGCTTGTTGTCTTTGTTATAATTTTTACGCTGGGTTATAAATCTCTTTGGTATTATTTTCATCTAATTACATAGTACAACTTTGTATCTAATGGTGCATATGTTTTTATTAAAAATCTTCTATCATAGCTGTACACATTATATTTGGGAATTCTTTTAATGTTTCTCCTAATTTATTACATATTTCTATATGGATGTATTGTAACCATTATTATTTCTTCGTCCTGTTCACTTTTAGGATTTCTCTAATTTTTCTTGTCAAACGGAGAAATTCTAATTTTACGAAAAATGGTAAAATGGTAATTTCGGTCAAAATGTGAATTTTATCGTCTCGGATGTAAGCTTGGCCTTCACCGTTGGAATCATCTCGCTGAGGAAATACAGCCCTCGCGTCGAGTCTGAGACAATCAGATTTTCACGCATGATGAGACACCACGAGTTTTTAACATGGGATTGATGATCAGCCAAGGGCCAATCGAAATGAAATCACATTTTCTTTCCTATATATTTTCAAATTTTATTACAAATCATTTATATCTTTCTTTATCTAATTATTTCTTGTTCTATCCTATAAATTTTTCATCTAAAGAGAGAGTATTTTCCTAATATTCATTACTTTCAATACTTAGACTAGTGTTGAAATATTATTCTATACATATTATACATCCTTCTAAATAACATTTATGACATTTTGCCCTATGTAATTTATAGGAAACCATTTGCATTTAAAACATCTAATACTATCTAGTCCTTTATTCTTTTTCCATTCATGTTCACGTGTCATATCCATAAATTATGTGTTTAAAAATTCTAGTTATGCTAAATCATTTATTAGATCTTCATTTTGTCTCCTCTGAGTTTTCTTTTTCCTTCTTTTTATACTAACTATACTGTATATTGTTTTAGTATCTGATATTTCTTCATCTATTTATACTAATTATTCGTTTGTACATTCTAAGCATACTTATGAGCTTGTATATAGTTTTCTTTATAGGACAAATTGTACTTAAGTAATTAGGTTATCATGCATAGCATAAGTTTATTTTATATATTCTCTTTAGATTATACTTTCTATATCTTGTTGGGATCTATATAAGGTTTTCTTCTAATAGATATTTTTTTAGAAATATCTTTTGTTATATTTTCTGTATGGTTTTATTTTTCTTTTCTTTTCGGTCTTCTTCCCATTTCCATATGTTTGTGGTGCAAATATATTTTTTACAAAACCTATATTGACTCTTCTTAAAGATTGCATCACTAGGTTTGTGTTCTTTTCATTTTCTTTTAGTATTTTCATTATATGATTTATCCTATGTCCTATACTCTAAGGTTTTGATTTTAAGCAAATACCATCTTGTTGAACTCCTTTTAATTTTTCACTTGAGTTTCCTCTTCCTACGAGTTCTTGAAAAGTTTTTCTAACCATTTTCTCGTTCTTAGTTGAATCCTTTTCACAAACAGGACAAAGAGTATAGAATGATTGACATAATTATTTTATATATTTTGATTTTATGCATTTTGTTCTAAAATGTAATATTCTTCTTGTTGGTAGTAATATGTCATGAAGTGAATCTTCTACCTTAATTAAACTACTAATTTGGCAGTTTACAAAATTATGGCTTAGCTCTAGTTTAAGCATACGGGTTGTGAATTTTCCGAATTTTCTTGTATGATTCCCATAATGCCGCTAGTACTTTATCTAAAAAGGTTTCTAAATATTTGTACATAGTTTTGAGATTTAACTGGCAGGGTATATTTTCCAAACTACTACAGAAGCTGGATATTTCCATACGTCTGTGCCTTGTTCTATAATCGTGGCGCTATATTTAGTATTTGTCCACGAGGCTTGTCTTGAGCTTATGGGTTTTCTGTTGATGAGTCTTAGTTGGGTCTATAATCTATGGGTCGTCATATGATTAGTTTGACAGATTAACATTTTTCGGGTGTGCTTGTGTTCACGTATAATTTCCACTCCTACATGTCTTAATCCATTGGTTGGATTCTAGTAAATGGCTTATAAGGAGGATTCTTGAAATACTTATAATCTTTGTCATTTATAAGTCATTTATCCCGTTATATGGTTTCTTTATCTTCTACCTATTAATTCTGTTTATTTTCATAGAATTATCATAGATTAATGTATTTCATCTTTTTAAAAGTGTATAAATAATTTTTATTTTTATATTAAAAATTTTTTGAGAAGAATAATTTTGTGATTAGGTGTAATATATTTGATAAAAATATATGATCAAATTCATTAAAAACTCTAGAGGATGATGTACATCCAAGTTAATATGTTTTACCGTTCGAATCATCTGTGCATCCACACACAAGAAAGAGCCGCAACGATACGTTGAAAACCAATTTATCGTATTAAGACGATATAAACCACACACCGAATAACAAAAACAAATAAAAATATAGATTTTTATAGAATAACCACTTTAATTGAAAAAGGAAATTGTGGAAAGAGAAATAAAAGGGGTAATTTCATGTTATGAATAACAAAAAAATCACTCATCATTGGTTAAAGAAAAAGGAACTATAAAGAATAAGATGAAAGAAAAGGAGATGTAACTAGGGTTTTTTTCTTTAATAGTTTGAAATCCGGGTCTTCTTATATAAAAAAAAAAAAAAAATCTTTAGAAAATAACTATGGACTAAAGAACCATTTGAGAGAGGTCACAAAACAAATTTTTTTTTTGTCGTATTTTTTTTAAAATAATTTCTACAAATTTAAATCAAACAGATATGAGATTTACTTTCTCATAGTATAAATAAGAAATTAAAAACATTTTAACTAAAATCACTTTGTTTTGAGGGAATCTCATTTGGTATAAGACCTTAAAATTTACTTAATGATTATCATTTCGAGTAACCACGAGGCCAAGGTAGAATTAGTGGTTCACACAAGCTGTTCTATTTGACAAATTACTAGAAATAGGATTTTTCGAACTTAAAGATCATAGGGGATTAAAAAATAATTATGGATTGCTATAGTAAACGGATTAATATACCTAGTTCTATTTTATTATTAATGGAAGATATTTGAAAGTAATCTTAGGGTCTAAATATTTATGAGTTTCGATATTTTTATAAAGAAGCAAATTGAATTACAGATTACCTAGTTATAAAAAGTATTGGTATTTTAGATTCAAGTTTTTTGTTGTCAAATTTCCTTAAAAATGTTACAAATATTAGTTATGATGTGTGCAGACTTTCAAGAGTCGTTTAATAACCGTCGACACTTCGAATGCTAAGTGGATGTCAGATGGCTTTATGTACAAACTCATGAAAATCGACGAGAGTCTCTTTTGTAGGGGACCTGAGTTCTGGCGCGTCACTGGTGCCTTAATGGCATGGACCACTCGATTTAAAATGAGTAAAAATTATCACTTGGGCCCATGCATCAATACTCATAAAATTACCTATCAACTATATACCAATAGTTCAAGAGTTGATACATCACTCTTATTTTAAACATATATTAAGATTTACAATTTTAATATATGTTATACAAAACGAAAATACCAAAGCCACAATCCGGCTTTGCTTCTTGACCTCTCCCCAGTAATGGTTCTCTTATTGCACTCGCGTACTTGAAATAGTGATCGCCGACGGGGTGATCGATGCCCGGAGTAGTGACAGTTTACCTACATGGGTTTTCCTCGCCTAAGTGCACGTACAATGATTTAACATAAACACACACACTCCAAGCAAATACACGATCTTGCTTGAATGGCTCCTGCATACGATCCAGAGTGTCTCGAGTTCTCTACATTTCCTCACGCATGCCCTAAGGCTTGGCCCAGCGAGAGAAAAACATCATTTTTATTTTCTTTGTGTGATGCCTTCCTTGCTTTTTCAATTTTAAGTTTGGCGATTATATGGAAATGCATTATACCATTCCATGCACTTGGCTATATCATTTTTTATATAACAAAATTTACATATATGTCACATGTTATTTAATTCACATCAATAACATCAAAATTAGCTCACTTGAGCTAAATTACAATTCATTTCAATGACTTACACACAATTATATTTTCTATAATTCCATCATGTTAACACATTTAATTACATGCATTAACATATTAATTCTCACATAATTCCAAGCCATTCATGCTAATATATTTACATGCATGTATTAACACAATTAATTCCCATAATTCATATTATTCGATTCTCATTCGATAACTTTTAGTCAAGCTCATTGGCTAATTAACCAATCAAACAATTCATTTTGAATCATGTAACATGAAATTCACACGAAAAATCCTTCACTATTCACGTGAGCGGTGAAACCCTCGGGTTAGCCTTTATTCACGGCCTAATGGGGTTTTTCTTCCTCGGTTCAAATGTTTGAGGCCAGAAGCTGCATTATCCAAAGCCTCAGAACATCCTCAACCATTTACATGGCTCTTAATAAAGAATAACATAAGTAGAAAAAGATCCTACATCTTAGAGTTGTGAACTCCACCCAGTGGTGTCGCTGCGTAGCTCTCGTAGCGTCGTCGACTGCTTCTTGCTCGTCGAGCGAAGCGTCGACGACATAAATCTAGAGAAAGTGTGATGGCGGACGAAAAGACATACAAATTTATGACACTTGTGCAAAGGGCCCCATTATCTAATCCCACATTACATGACTTGTTTGTTATATTTCTTCTGATTATACTGATTAACAATGGTTTCCTTAGAGAGATAAATTTCTTTAGGCACATTCCATGATTACGCAGAGTATACGGTCGAACAAGTAATAAAATGGATTTAAGTCGAGATATCGATCGAGATCTCAAGAATTCTCAGTCAGCCTACGACTACTTAAGTTCTATACTATTTGAATTTATGTTGCAATTGATATCCTTATGACCTTTAAAATAATGAAAGAATAAAGATATGTAAACTAGAACAAATGAAATAATGCTTAAACTAAAATAAAAAAGTAGAAATAAATAGTGATCGGTTAGTTTTTAAAGGAAGCGTGAAAAATACAATTGTTGTGAAACATCGATTATCAGAACAACTACGTAACTTTGCTTCATGAACTTCGAGTTTTAGAGTCAGATCGAGGGAAAAGGTAATGCCATGTGGATCTCTCATGTGGCACATTTCATCATCTAATCTTCTCGCGTTTTCTTTCGAATCTGGAGGATTAAGATAACTACTTTGTCTGAGTTGCCTTGTTAAGGTATTTTTCTTTTCAATACTTCATACCAGGTATGTTTGTAAACCTTAGCTCTTTAAGACATGAAGCCAAAGCATGGGTTTACATCTGGTTCTGTATCCTCAAAATTGGAACGATTCATTATTTCCTTGATTAGATCCTTGCTAACCACGAGATTGAACTTCTTTGTTCGAATGAGCAAACTCTATGTTTTAATTGATAAGTCGTTAATGTTCTAGGTTTCAAGTGAGAGAAGATTTATCGATTAGAATTCACAAAGCCATTAGATCCCCGATATTAGGTTCGCATGCGGATATTGTTATTTTCTCGGGAATGCCTTCTGTGTCACTCGGCCTCACGGAAATCAGAGCATGAAACGATCCTGGCCAGAGGGACAATATTTGGATGGATCTGTAATAAAACAAACCAAACAGCTGATTAGTGAGTTGATGGCAGGCTACGATAAATTCTGCCAGAAAGATAAATTCTAACATGATGGATTGACGAAGTGGGTTTCTAAATTGCTTCATTACACTAACGGTAGCTCCTTGATCAAAGAACTACTGGCGATGAAGCTGAAGTTAAATTAAAATTTGTTTGGGACTTCAACGAACAGACGTAATTGAAGAAAATAATCTGTTGCATTCAACTTTAACAATAACATCGGATCGAGAATTCAAATGAAAATATGTCTGCTCTGATAAACTCTAAATAACAACGAAACAAGAAAAAGAAGAATTAAACTACCACGAGGCAACATTTTACCAGTTTATTGCTACGGCCGTAGAACAACTTCTTTTCGATAGCGGCTGCGTATTTATAGGGTTTGGAAGTTGGGCCCCTAGCGATGCACCTATTTGTGGTTTGAATAACGGCTGGTGTTTGTTCATGTCGGCATTTCCATTTGTTGTCACGACCTTGACTTGATCGCGACCTCTGCTTTACGTCGCGACTTCAGCATTCGTTATGGTTGTTACGATGTCAGCGACTTCTCTTTCCGCGTCGACTTCTTTGATGCTTATGGCGTGCGATGTCGCGACTTCTGCTCGCGTCAGCGACTTCAGCGTTACGCTTATGACTGTTCACGATGCTCGACTTCTCTTACGTCAGCGACTCCACTTCTCCGGCTGAATCGCGAGGTCGCGACGATCGCTCATTCGCCTTCATTTTTACGTTCGTCTGTAGCGAAGCATGCGATCGACATCTTTAACGGCCACTGGATGTTCGTCTTGCGGCGACGCATTAAGTATGGCGTCGCGACCTTCTTTCCTTATGTTTGTTGTTCGCGATCCTTTGAATAACGTCGAACTTCTTTACGTGTTGTGAGCTCTTGATCTCGCGACTTCAATCATCTGTCGACTTCAATGTTATGCTTATGAGCTCTTTGATGTCGTGGAAGCTTTTATTAGCCATTGACTTGTCTTCAGCATCTCTTGGATATGATGTCGCGACCGCTAAATGACATCGCGACCTCCATTCTTTGCAGCTGATGTGGCGATTACTGTAGGACGTCGCGACCATCTTTCCTTATAACTGATGTCGCGGCTGCGGGTGTCAGCGACTTCACTGCTACTTCAAGCCCGATGTTGCGACCCGCTGAAGACGTCGCGACATCTTGGTCAGTGTTGATGTCTGCTCTGTTCCTAAGCGCTTCGCGCGACCTCTATGTTCAGCCCTCTTTGAAAATCTTTTAGTCGCAACTTTTAATGTTTACCTCCGCGCCTTCTACTTCCTAGCTTTCACTTCTATAGCGACTATTTCGAAGTGGTGTCAGCGACATATCTCTTCATTAGTTCACGGTAAATCACGATTTGGAGTTTAAAAGAAGGCGTGCCGGCTGTGAAGCGGCTCCTTGTCGCGACCTCGTAGTGGTGTCCGCGACATCATGTCTCTCAGCACGGTGTCGGCGACATCCCTTGATGATGTCGCGACATGAGCTGCATTTATTTGCTTCTTTGATCTACGACCCGAGTCATATTTTGTCGCCGACTTCAACACGCGAGATCCGCGACTTAGCTTGTTCACTCTTGGTTTCTTCTTCAAGCCAAATTTGTTGATGTCTGACCAGCCCGAGTTGCTGGCATAACTGCGTGTGACTTGTTGATTTTTGACTTCGTGAATTACCTTTGCTTGGTGCGATTTCTTATGATTTTTGCTAAGTTGATTTTTCTTTTGTATTTTCTGCGAAGGTGGAATTTGATTCAGTGCTCCGGTTTTGACCGATTCAATTGCCTCATTATAAACTCGAGAAAAATGGATTAAAAATCTAATGAGTTTTGGACTCATCGAGACACTCCTTCTCTCTAAAAATGGTTCTAACCTCATTTGTCGAGTTTTTAATACAAATACGAATGCGAGTGGCTGATATTGCTTTTTGTCTTATTCTCATTAACCTTTTCCATAATTCCCATCTTGTCCATTTTCTTGATTTGTTGACACTTGGCACAATCTAGGCCATTTATCTCATCTTATCTCGCTCTCATCTGACATGTCGTGGGTCACATATAATCAAATAGCTTTTATCGCATCCTTTGCTCTCTTAAAAACGTGAAATTATTGTCACCGGAGTCGGCGTGTGGCCCAGATTTCTCGAGACAATTCCAGCGGTGAAGTGGTTTCTTCATAGAGATAAAAGACTGGATTTTTATCAAAATTACCATTTTACCCTTTTTTTTTTTTTTTAGAAAATTCGAATTTTCTGGGGGTTTTACATATGAGGATTATAATTATTGATGGAGCATAAGATTCGGTTAAACGAATGTTGATTTAAAGTTTGGTTTTATTATTTTACTAGAGTATGATTTAGTTTATATTTATCATGATTAAGATTAAATTTATTGTTTTTCTAGAATAGGAGTTTGTTTAGGATTCGATTAAAACGAACTTTAAAATTTGATTTATTTATTGTTTTGATTAGGTCTAGAAGTCAGGTTTGAGTTCAAATACTTTCTAGGAAAGTATATATATCCATTATTAGTTATAAATTAGGGGAATCATTTATTAATAAAAAAAAAATCAAAGAGAGTTTTTTCTCCAAATCCCTTGCTTTTCAGTATTATTTTAGAATCAACAAATTCAAGTTGAGAATTCTCCTTCATAGTTTCGGTATCTTTTCGATGAACTCAGCTATTTATGTGTCTATCCTGGCTTTCGCTTTGATATAAGAGCTAACAATCTTCTATTGTCATGCCGCCTTGTCATGCACATTGGATGTCTTTAGTTACGAGAGAAGCTCTTGCGATCCCATGACAACTTGATTGTAGCCACAGCTGCTTGGCATCAACAACATGCGTCGAGCATACCACACCCACCCATCTTAGATGTCCCTTTCGGCGGGAGGATGTTCCTCAACGTGTTTGCTAACCAGCATAGCATCATGCCACACTTCTAGTTGTCCCACGTCTTGATCGCGCTGTTGATGATACCCACTGGGAACAAACATTTAAATTGGAAATTCTTGATTTGCACAGCGATCTCAGACAAAGGCTACTAAGATTGGATTGGTGGGCTGTTAGAAGTATTGGAATTCAAAAGAAGTTCCGGAAACAACAAATGTACCTCTCGTTAAACATTGACTTTCATGGTCATCTTTGCTACATAAATGACAACAGCGAAGACTTCTCGTGTTAGTGCGCAGAAGTTGTTTCAAAACAAGATAAATTAAAAAAACACATCTGACGATGACTTTACCCCATACAACTATGAGCTCACCATGTATCAACGACTTGAATGTTTGGCGGAAAACAATCGAATGGTAGATGGTATGCTTCGAGTTTTTCTTTAACTACGTGTATTGAGATACAAAAAATTAGTTATAGAGGATTATATATATATATATATCATACCTCTTTATGTTCCAGTTATTATTGACTTTAAATTAACAATATAAGTGAACTTGGTTATGGCTTGCAGTCAATGTAAATGATTTATAATCAGTATTATATTAAGATATAAGTGAGGCAACTGGTATTTTAAAGTTCTTGAATGAATATTGATTAAATAATTAGTGAATCAGAATAAACTTAGTGAAAAATATGAAAATTATGAATGGGATCTGAGTTGGAATTAGGCAGATTTATATGTCTGATGGAATTGGAGAAACTAAATGATGCAAAGGAAAATAATAGGAGACTTAAATGAAGAATAATAGAAATAGGGGACTAAATAAAAAAATGTGAGAAAAAAGTAAGGAATGGACATGTGGCATGTAGGAGAGGGGAGGAACTTTATTAACAAATCAGACAGGGATGGATAGCGTAGGAAAAGGAGAAAGGAAGAGGAGATATTTTTAGAGTTGAGGACTCTACCTTCTCTCTAGATTTTAAAATGATCGGACTGTGAGTTCAGAGTGGCAGGAGGAGGAGTGCTGCCTCGTGACAAGGCGCAAATGAGGCAGGAATCGGGTTTTGAGCAGGACTGCCCAGAGGTAGGTCTTCCTATGGTTATTTTTCTACCACAGGGTTGTGTGGTGGTTAATCTTGCCTTGAGGGAATGCGGTTGTTATTTTAAACTACGTGGAAGCTACATTGTGTTGTGATGCGCGATGAAATGGACCTTAGAGATGATTTTGGGTTATGTGAATGGAGGGATTTTATTGGTGAGTCAGCCATGAGTATAGCATAATCGATGGGCTTTGATAATTTTAAATTCCTCGGTCGGACATATGTAGGCAAGTTATGGTAAAACTGCTGGAGTGATGCGACGAGGACCACATGATTTTAATCACAAGCAGACAAACTGTTTCATGGGGGAGATAGTGGAGCTTGATAACTGTGATGGATTAGAATTCGGCTCGTGCAGGTTAACTAAACAAACTTGTTTGAGTCAAGCAGCTTCTTATCTGGGCTCTTGTTTGGTTGTTGCGGATATGGAAGCCCGTTAGTCAGACTAGTTGACATCTGCAGGGATGAATGTGTCAGGCAGAGGTGTCAGGCGGGTTCTGGGAATCGAATTGACTGGTAGATTGTGATATGACCTCTATTTGGAAGTTCATGCAACATACGTGGGACTCGTTTGGTTCTTTGGACTTCGCGAAAACCCGTGAGGTCTTCATATGCCTAAGGATGATGATGAATAGAGGTGCTGGGTTGGGTTGGGAGAAAGTCGGATTAATGTTGGTGTGACTAGGTTAGGTGTGACCATTATTTTAGCTTCGGAGATGCAGCATGTGAGCTAGTTTCGAGTGTTCTTGGACTGGAGCCAGCAGTGGGACCCCAGATGCTGTTATGCCTGAGGAGGTGGGCTATGTGGGCGGGTTTGGGTGTTACGAGTCGGAACGGAACTGGATGAATGACTAATTTGGGTGTTTTCTTCGCGTGTGACGCCGTGGCGGAAGATGTCTTAACTGTTACTGATGAACTGTTTGGTGTTCTTGAAACTCTGAAGCCGTGGATAAGGGAACAATCATCTATATATATTGTTGAAGAATTGGGCTTTCTTATTGACTCACGAGAAAGATGATCTTGTCGTGTGCGGCATGAATAAAGATTGTTGCTTGTGTTTGGAACGGGGTGGCGGGAAAAACAGGCGAGATTTGATTCGATTTGAATCAAATTGCAAAGATTTTTGGGTTTCTGCAAACTTCTATTCCTCGTTTCATGACTTTTTGCATGTTTGTTCTACGACTACTCTTCTTGTTTTGGTGGTTTGGTATATTATGACCAATGAGAATAATTATATGATAGTGAGAAGGAATGATGTTTGGGTGGGGTTTGATAATCATTTAATGTTTGAAAGCAGAATGAAGATGAATGATAAATCGAATTGTAAACGAACCGCTCAATTCTTGACATCTTAAATTGAATCGATAAACCAAATATGAACCGCCTGACAGGATTCACTAATCGGCATTCAAATCCGCGATGCTGAAAACATTCGGTATCCGCTTGGCGGGGATTGCTGCCCGTGGCGCGTAAATAACGAATCTCGTGGAAATCTGCGACTGTGGGGATCATGACATCGTCGTAATATGTTCGTCTTACATCTTCGAGTCACCAAACGATATCCGTCGTGATGGGAGGCCAGGGTGTTAAATGTGGCACATTCTGGAATGATAATAAGGATGAATTAACCAAACGAATCGTCGAAATGTGATTTGAATAGTCAAGGTGGAATCAGCAACGTGCTTAAAGTGAAAAAAGAGTTTGTGATGTATCTGTTGTCTAGCCAAATTGAATTAATGAATTAGTTGTTGCATTGAGGTGTCATTTGATATAATAAATGATTATTTAAAACGAAGCGTCACGAAAATGAATAAGCGAGCTATCGCGATATCAATGACATGGTTTTAATATCAAATGCATCAAGTTAAATGAACGAAATAAATTGTATAGACGTTAAGCATGAAAATCTTGGCGATGTAGTTTATCTATCTATAGGTTTGATGAAGCAGGGGAAGAAGGCAAGATTAGCGGCGAGGTCATGATGATTCAGATGATGTAGTATATCTGCCGCCCGTATAATATCATTTCGGCTTTGAGCATGGGATATTTTGTAAACAAAATAATTGAACTACGAATTAATGTTTTGTTTTGTATATCGTTTTAAAAAAGGCATAGAATGCCATCATTGTAATTATATTTGTGAAATGTAGTATTTATAGGCTCTGTTAAAAAATCTTGAATGAAGTAGAAACAAAAACGAAATGACATAAATAAATGTTTAATAAGATAAATAAAAACATCGGAGTAAGCAAGACCCCGGTTCGGATCACTTAGCCCAGTCGTAAGGATCAAATCATGGCTTTGAAAAATAAAGCAATAAAATCTCACAAAATAAGAAAAAAGATTAAGCAGGCGTCAGGGTTTCGATCGGATCGCTAGGGTCGGGCTGAGTCGTCAGTTACTGAGTTTTTATGTTTTTTCATGATTTGATCGTAATGTAGTGCGCGTGTGACTGTTGTCGTTTCGGTCTTGATCATTGATTGTGTCACTCTTAGTAGATAGTTTGGTTTAAATCGTTATTGTTGTGTTTGCTTGCGATTCGAAGAAGCGAAAATATATATGATCGGAGATAAATCGAATCGATGATGCGTCCCGATCTCTTCTGAAGCCCATCGTCGAGATCAATATAATCATAATAGCAATATTAAATGTGAGCCCAGTAATAGTATAATATATCTTCTGATGAATTTACGTTATCTTCAATGTCTGATGTTGTTTAACGTCATTATATGATTTAATCGATTTTAATTATATGTTTTTATCGATGTGACCTGCTACTTTTAGAATCGGTAAATTATTTATTACTCGAAAAAAATCACTTAAAAAAAGTGAAAGAGAAGTTTAACAATAATAGTAATTTTAAATATAATTTATAAAACTAATCAAATGTGTGAAAATAGAAGGGCATGTGAAAGACTGCGCCTCCCTCCTCCTCCTACGAGTTTCCTGATTTTCCATTTGCCCTGCAACTGCTCGACGGAGACGGACAACGAACACTGAAACAGAGAGAAATGAATGGGAAGAAGCCGAAGGTGGAGGTAGATGATCGGATCACGGAGGAAGATAATAGCGAAGGAAACTCCGAAGACGAGCAAGAAGAAGCATTGGTGGCTCTGATCGAGCACCGCACCAAAGAAGTCGAAAATATTCGCAAGCGCATAACCTATTACCAATCTCAGGTATCTCACCTTACTCTTCTCTCAATTCCTTCTATTCCCCTAAATCAGTGCCAATATACTCGCTTTCTCAATGTCCTTTTGCTTTACTAATTTTATCCTTTTCTGTTGCTTCAGTACTTTCACTTGAACTTTTTAAGATGCTTTACTTCCTATATTAGTATACATCGAAAAAAAAATTGAGGTTTGTTTTTTACCGAGTTATGGATGGTGTTTTGCGACTCTGCGAAGCTGACTCTGTCTTTTGGTACATCTTTATGACTCCCCGTACTGAAAAATTGAGAAGTCGTATACACGAGGATGGATATTAGTTGCATACCGGTTTTCGCGATTTGCAAGATATGCATGGGATATTGGTTTTGTCTGATTTAATGTCTTGGTTGACTTTGTCCGGAATTTGTATGTTTATTTGATCATTGGAAATGGCTACCAGCTTCAAGAAGCAGAAAAGAAGTTACTTGATTCACAAGCTCAGTTGGGTCGACTTCGGTCAAAAGACAATGCAATATCATCCAGGAGCTCTCTGGATTTAGAACCTAGAAAAGTGAAAGTGGAGCGTAGATCAACTAGTCCTCTGCGGCTTACATCAAGGCCGGAACTTTTGATTCCTGCTGTGAATCCAAAAGTTTCCCAACCTGTAAAGTTGCCAGATGCTGGCACTCGAGCCAGGGAAAAATCTCATGGAAACTCATCTGAGCAGGAAACTATTGAAGTGCAAGATAAGGGGACAAAGAGGAAGTTTGGTAACTCTCTCACCTGTTGAATAAACTGCCATTTTTTAGTGTGTGTGTTTTTTGTTTTGTTTTGTTTTTTAATGTTATTTGTGTAAAGAACATGCTTGCCACTTCATTTTGCATCATGTTAGTGTGTTTATTTCCTCATATTCATGGATCCTTTATTGTTGTCGGGACGTATTAGTCATCAACTCATCGTTGTTCTCTGTGTATTTCAGAACCAAAGGAACACAAAGAATTGATTACATCAATAGCTACCTCTTCTTCTCCAGTTGCTGTCCGCTGTTATTCGAGCTCTCACATATCCAGTCAGCATAAGAGAAAGTTGAGAAGTCTTGTCTTGTGTTCAGTTAATAATCAACTTTTTGCTACCAGGTAGCCTTCCCATGTTAGATTTCTCATAGAGACATTTCTTCCATCAAACTATTGAAATTCATGCCACTGTGGTATGATTTATTGAGTTTTGGCTTATGATTCAACATACCGCTCCTAGGTTTTTGCCAATTTCTGTAAATTATATACTTTTTATAGTTAAGCAGCTGTTGAACCCCTTGGCAGAATTTATTGATTTGGTGGGGTGTAAGTGATGTGGGGAAGGTTTGTTTTGTACATCCTAGCCTTCTGCTGTACAGATGAGGGCCTTTACCCTTTTTTGTATACTTTTAGTCGTTTCTTCAGCGGCTTTTTTACGCATCAAAAACGCTGCAAGCGATGATGAGATGATCTCAGCAATCGAGTGGAACAAACCACAATCCACATGCACTTCAGAGGAAGCAGTGTGGTACTCAAATGAAATGAAGATTTCAATTTAGATGCCCTCCTTTCCCTTCTAGTGAGATTAAGATGTTTGTAAGCATCTTTCCTTGGAAAGTAATATGAACCTGGTCTTGGACTGAATTGTGATAACGCATAAGCAAAGAGATAACACATTTGAAGTCTGACAGCCTCTTTGAGTTGGGAGATGGGTGAAGAATAACATTTTGGGGGGATGTTTGGTGTGGGGAAACCCCGCTGCGTGATTATTTCCCCTCCCTTTATGCCTTAACTGCTTCAAAGGAGGCATGGGTGGCAGAGATGTGGGAGCATTCAAGAGGGGAAGGTAATTGGAATCCAAGATTTAGTAGAGATTTCAATGACAGGGAGATGGAAACTGTCCAGCACTTTCTTAGCCTGATAAACACTAAAACATCCAACCCACAGAAAAAAAGATAACTTAGTCTGGAAGGTTGCTAAAAATGGCTACTTTACTGTCAAAGATTGTTTATTTATTTATTTATTTTTTGATAGATTACTGTCAAAGATTATTTCAAGCACTTGGAGAGAGGAAATCTTCCCTTAGTCCCAATCAAAATGCTTTGGAATCCTTGCGTACCAACAAAAGTGAGTTTCTTCACTTGGGAGGCTTGGTTGGGAAAAATGCTAACTGTGGAGCAATTAAAAAAGAGAGGCTTCAATCTTGCAAGTAGATGCCCTTTTTGCAGAAAATACGAAGAAGGCTTAGAGCACATTATGATCCATTGCCAATGATTTTGGGGGTTTTGGATTGCCCTCACTGCTGTCGCAACAGCCGATTAGGTTTGCCCCCTTTGGTAAAGGATTTGCTCCTTTGCTGGAGTGTATTTCCTGTTAGGAAGCAAGTCAAAAAATTGTAGAAGGCGGCACTTTTGTGTCTCTTTTGGGCAATTTGTAAGGAAATAAATAGAATTGTGTTTGAAGATGCTCCTTTCTCCTATAGCAGGCTGAAACTCTCTTTTATTAGCTCTTTAACGACTTGGGCAAAGTTTAATTCCCGATGTGGATATTTCTATTGTAAGAATCTTTTTGTGTATTCTCTAGTTCCTGGTTTTATTAGCTCTTTAAATAGAATTGTCTTTTTGTGTATTGTAAGGAAATAAAACTGGTTTTTTTTAGCCCTGCTGTTTTTTTGTGTAGGCCTTCTTGGCTCCCCCTTGGATACGTTTGGGCTGCCTTTTGGCTATTTTTTGCCGTATAATATATTCATGCTCTTTGCCTATCAAAAAAAAAAAAAAAGAATTGGTCATTTCTGCGTTCCCAGATATTAGTTCTGGCAATTATTGGTCATAGTTTTACAAGAATTGAGTGTAGCATGTCAATTTGTTCCAGAGGTGTGATGCAGAGATATGAGTATGTATACCCTGATGTGTTCCATTATCATAGCTAATATAGTAAATCAAACTCATGAAAGATAACGAGGGAATATAAACTTGAAAAATATTGCATAAAAGTTCACCTATATTTGGAATTTTTATGCAAGAATATTAGCCCTACCTCTAACCATTTTTACATGACCCATAGATCTCGGATGGGCATATATTCCTAATCAAACTAAAATTTGATTTCAAAAACTATAGAAAGTTAAAAAGAATTCCCCATATTTCATACTGTTTTGGCCTGCTTAATAATACATTAAGATATATATATATATATATATATATATATATATATATATATATATATTATACTGTGTTTAGAGATCCAAGTTTGACTTCCCTTGTCATTGTAAACTTCCCGCTTTCATGTTTTACTTTATTACTCATGGTCAAGGGATCTTAACCAACCAATCTACAAAAAAGAAAAAAAAAGTATCCTAACCAACAAAATCTCTAACATGGACACTGCCTTCAGTTGAAAGATCCAGGTTTAACTTCCCTTGCCATTTTAAACATACAGCTTTCATATTATAATTTATTACTCATGGTCAAAGCATCTTAACCAACCGATCTATACAAAAAGGAAAAAAAGCATCCTAACCAACTTTCTCTTGCCCATTGTGGCTGTGTTTATATTTACGGATCATTGGCATCAGTTTAAAGTTTTCTTTTCGAAAGTGAAATATTTATTAGGAATTATTGTTTCTAAGAACCCTTGCATGTGATGCCTCAAAATATATGTTTTACTTAGGGATGTATATCCTCACTGTTTTTAGTTTTATTGGTGTCACTATGTTGCTAGTGAATCAGTTATAAATAATCTTATGGAAAAAGGTTGCACATACTTGTTGCTGGGTCATAGAGAGAATTTGATCAAGCTGAAGCCTTTTATACTTGGATATTTAATGCTTTTCCATGATCGTCTTTTATCCTTTCTTTTGTTAATATATTAAAACAATCAACTGATTATTTTTCTAATATAGCTTTTACAGGATCTAACTTTTGCTATTCCAATGAAACATTTTGCAGTGCTTTGGATGGAGTAGTCAACTTGTGGCAAATTCAGGCCAGAGGGTACATTTCATATTGTCCCTATGTATTTACTTGTTTCCCATATATATTACTTGAAATTTTGGTTAATGGTATGGTGGTGTAAAGCAAATAACATAGTGTGCCATACAACTTATGATTTACAGAAGTATATGCATTGTTTGGTAGGGATAGCTAAGGCTGGAATAAAACATAGTGGATTCATTTCTCAATTAGATTGTTTATTGATCATCAAGTTGTTAACATATGAAGCACTCTTATGACAAATATGCATGTCTACATATCATTGGTTAATGCAGACACTTTATCCATGGTCCATACCTGTGTTAACAAAACTTAGTGATGAGAATATCATCCACTATGTGCTTATATGCTTCTTATCTACCGGTATGATGGGTGATGGAGCTGAATCAATTAGATTCTTTGTTATGTTGCAGTTGGTTGCATGCAAACTATGTATTTAGGCCTATCATTGGGTGCTCCTTTTAAGTCCTGGTCAGTATGGGACTTAGTAAGAGTTAGGATTTGGAGAAGGTAGGGTTCTTGGAAGATTCAAGACAAAGTTTTGGTTGGACAATTGATGTGGGAATGATCTTTGAAAAAGTCAGTTCCTACACCTGTTAGCCTAGTTACATTAAAATCCACTAGAGTGACAGATTTATGGTGGAGGGGAAATCAGGGGACTGGAATCATTTTTTTTTTCTTTTCTCAAAAAGCTTTCTATGATTGGGACGTTGAAACTTGAGATGGGGAGTAGGTCTCATGAAGTACATTGACTCAATTTGTTTGCAAGTGGAGGACAACGACATGCTTGTGTGAAAGTGAAGAAGGGATGCTTCTTGGCAAAGTTCTTTTATGACTCCTTATCATCTGTGTATTTTGATTTAGTTGCCTGATAAGGAGGTGTGAGGTTGGAGGTGTGAGGTTCTGGTGCTCTTCCATGAGCATGTTTTTTGCTTTGGAAATCATTTGGAAAAGATTGTAATTATATACCAACTCCTGAAAAGATTTTAGTTGTTGTGCCAAAGCTAGGATGTTGCAGGATCTCTTGCTAGATCTATTTGGATTCTAGTGTTCATGTCCTTGGTCTTTCAGGGAACTTCGGCCAGGGTGGTATGAACAGGATTGTTCATACAGCAGATGAATGGAAGATGACTTCAGTTTGGTGAATCTGGAGATAGTGTGGAATGATTGAGTTTTGAAAGAGGACTCTCTCTCTCTCTCTCAAATCAAGATTGGCTCAGACTCTAGGGTTCCCTTAGGAATTGTGAATTGCTGCTCCTTATTGGACTTTGTTGGTCAGGTTAGGATAAACCTTGTCTTCTTTAGTTCCATTTTCTTTTTTGTTTTCCATGTGGCGCTTGTTGTATACTTCTGGTGTGCATGGGTTGTACTACCTTTGGGTAGATGCCCTTTGATTCACTTCTGGTCTATCAATTGCCCCTTAATGTTCTCACGGTGCTAAAAATTACTGCACTGTAAACCTCACCTTATGAGCTTAGATGATGCATAAGGATATTGTTAGTTGTCGTGCTAAATCTGAAGCTTTCTTAAAATTTTGTTAAGAATCAAGTTTCACATTAAAGAGTAAGACAGCCAGAAATTAGGGTTTCTACTAACAAAATGAAGTGCACATGTTCTCTGTTTTCCAGTCAAAATAGTACTCCTGTGAACTGTGCTATTTGATCTCTTGTATAGAATCGGGTATCCATATCCATTCCATAGATTCCACTCCCCACTCACTGAAACGTCCTGCAAGAATAGGGGTGGAAATGGCTCACTTACCAATCTTTTCCTACTTGTTATTAATTATACTGTACATAGCATATCAACCACTAGAAAGCCAAATATATATATATTTTCCACATCTCCTTCTCAACCCTTTTTGAAGTGCCAGAGAATTACTGGACATTTTGGTTGAATTTGCTGAAGCAGTATTCTGCTTATAAGATGTATTCATGAAAAATTCACCCTTTTGTTTTTTCCGTTCATGATATTCATAAATCAAACTCATGTGCAGAGCCTGATGCTGTTGATCATTGGTATTTTTTTGGAGAATCTTTTCTTCTTTTTCTGATAAGGAAATAATATTAGCGTTGAAAAGCACCAAAAAGGGGTTCATGAAAGCACATATGATGTGTACAATGGCCATCAATAAGGGCCAATGAAAGGAAAGGGGAAACAAAATACTACTCGAGCTTTCGCCTTTAAATGGTTTTGGTAAAAGTTAGCCACTATCCGAGAAGGGATAGTATCTAAGTATCATTTTAGCTTTTCTTGATGAGAAAGATACGTTTCAAACTCTTTTGGTTTCTTAGGGACAGAATGAATCAGTTGAACATTTCTAGTTTCTTTCAGTCATGTGGTGGGCAGTGTCTAGTGATATGAATTGGTTCTTTGTTGAAGTTTAAGATAACATGTAGGATTGGAACCCACCATACAATCTCCATCCCTCTTCAATGGCAGAAAATTATGCAACACTTGTACTCTTAACATATTGATAGGATCAACACTTCTAATTCTCAGGTAAACCAATCCTCTCTATTTTATTCTCCTTTTCAAAGATCTCAAAAACAGAGAACAGTTCACCAAAACAAGCACTCCACCCCCTTCACAAGCATTCACTCATCATCCCCTCTCTTTCCCCACGCCCTCAGGTATAACCCACCCCCCTAACGAACTGATCTCTCCCAAGAACAAAAAGACCTTGACCCTCCAAAGGTGCAGCGACAAACACGGTGCTATACACAAGAAAACTCGAGCTGAGACTAATATCACCAGGCTGTGTAATTTTTAACTGTCACTTGTGGTTGGTTATTTTCCTTTCTTCCTCCTTGCATAAGTAATTTGTATTTTGGGCTTATCATTACCCGCCACCCAAGCATTAACCTCGTCCTCAAGGTTGAAATGAGGGAATTGAGCTTGAATCACCTCAAAAGGTTCCCAAGAGTCCTCATAAGCGGGTAAATCCTGCCAGTGGATTAGAACCTCTGAGCCTGCTTGACCAGAAACTATGGAAGGACGAACTGCTAAGATCACTGCGAGTCATACCAATTGTTCCATATCTCAAGTCAGGGATGATGGGATTATAGGCGAAGCTGGTTGAGAGCCCACTGCCCTTTTGAGAAGGGATGCATGGAAAACCGGATGGATGAGTGTTGTGGTTGGAAGTTCCAATTTATAGGCAATCGGTCCAATTCTCTCCAGGATTTTGAAAGGACCATAAAAATGGGGAGCCAACTTCTCATTCACTCTTCATGCTAGAGAAGATTGGTGATAAGGGTGTAGCTTAACATAAACCTAGTCCCCCACAGCCCATTGGACATCTCGTTGGTTAGAATCAGCCTTCAATTTCATCCGTTGTTGATCGCGATGTAGGTGGTGCTTGAGTTCCTCTAAAATTGTGTCGTGTTGGACTAGGAGGGACTCAACCTCGTGGTTAGCAACGGAGCCCTACTTAAAAAGGATCACTGGTGGGGATTCTCGACCATAGACCACTCGAAAGAGAGTGACCCCTATCGCTGTGTGGAAGGAAGTATTGTAGTTGTATTCAGCCCATGCTAACCAATCGAACCAGCGGGATGGCTTATCTGTTGAAAAACAGTGAAGGTAGGTTTCAATGCAGCGATTGACCACTTCAGTTTGGCCATCCGTCTGAGGATGATAAGCTGAGCTGCGGCGGAGGTCGGACACCAATAATCTGAACACTTCAGACCAAAAACTGCTCAAGAAGATTTTGTCACGATCAAAGATAATACTGCGGGGTATACCATGTAGTTGGATGACCTCTAAAAAAAATAACTGAGCCACCTATGGTGCTGTGTAGGGGTGTGACAGAGGTAGGAAATAGGCATACTTGGATAAGCGCTCTACGACAACTAGAATAGTGTCCCGACCCTTGGATTTTGGTAGTCCCTCTATAAAATCCATGGACATGTCTTTCAAAACTTGATTGGAACCAGTAGTGGTTGTAACAACCCAGCAGGAGCAGTGGAAGCGTACTTCTGTTGTTGGCATATTGCACAATTAGAAACAAAATTCTGGATGGCCTTCTTGATGCCCCTCCAGTAAAATTCAGAAAACAGCCTGTTATAGGTGTGACGGACACCCCCATGCCCCCCCATAGGACTAGAATGGAACTCTCGGAGCAGCTGTGGGATGAGGGGGGAGGTTGCCGGCAGTATAACGCGACCCTTATAGGGCAAGGTTGTCCCGACTTTGGTAAAATGAGGGTAAGCCGCCGGGTCAGTGGCAATAACAGTCATAATATTTGTCAGATAGGTGTCTGCTGCCACTTGTTCTTCCAGTTCCTGAAAATTTAGAACCCAAGGAACAAAGATGGTGGCCAAAATCATTTTCGTAGGAAGCCGTGAGAGGGTGTCAACTATGGTATTCTCTTTTCCGGGCTTATACTGAATGTCAAAATTGTAGCCTATAAAAAAAAAATACTGAATGCCAAAATTGTAGCCTAAGAGCTTCATTAACCATTTATGGTGTTCACCTTCCACCAACTGTTGTTCCAAAAGATATCTGAGGCTCCTTTGGTCGGTCGGATTATAAATTTTCGCCCTAATAGATAGGGTCGCCACTTTTTGATTGCCAATACCATGGCCATAAGTTCTCTTTCATACACTGATTTTGCTTGATCATGTGGGCTGAGTTTGTGGCTGAAATAAGCAAGTGGTCGTTCCTCTTGCATCAAGACGGCGCCCACCCCCACTTTGGAAGCATTTGTTTCAATCACGAAATCCTTTGAGAAATCGGGTAGTGCTAGCACATGTAGAGACCATGGTCGCCTTCAGTTGTTGAAATGCTTGTGTAGCCTCTTCATTTAAGGAAAAAGCATATTTTTTCAGCTGTTGAGTCAAAGGTCAAGCTATGAGGAGCCTTGAGGGATGTACGTAGGGGTCAGTTCAACATACTCCGCACCTTGCAAGGATCAACGAAGACCCCTTCAGCAGTAATAACATGGCCTAAATATTCAACTCTCGATTGGCTAAACACGCATTTCTTGGCGTTGGTGAATAATTGTTCTTGCTGGATGTTGAGAGAAAAGAAATTTTGTATTCTCATTAATTTACAAAAGAGGAAACATACATATTTATACTCTAGTGTTATGACAAAATAGGAAACAAAGTTAGAGTCATATTAGGAGACTAAAGAGAGAAGGAAAAGAATCCTAAATAGATTAAGAGACTAAACCTTAACACTCCCCTCAAAATTTACGTTTATATAGGTCGAAAGCACGAAGCTTGTCACATATATATATTTTATCCTAGGACCTCTAAGAGACTTGGTGAAGATATACGGTGGTGAAGTGTTAGAGTTGGCAAAACTAGTAGTCATGCATCCGGTAATTTTCTCTCTAATAAAGTGGCAATCCACTTAGTGTGCTTGCTGGTCTCTCATGTAAGCGGTTTAAGATGAAGTAAAGGCGACTTGATTATCACATATAAGCTTCATCAGTTCATCCTTCCCAAATCTTAGTTCTTGGAGGAGATGCTTCAACCATATGAGTTCACATGTTGCTAAGGCCATAGCTCGATACTCGGTTTCAGCACTAGATCTAGCAACTACATCTTGTTTCTTACTCTTTTAGGATATTAAGTTACCTCCAATGAACACACAATACCCTGATGTAGAACGTCTATCTATGGGTGAGCCTACCCAGTTTGCATCACTGTAGCCAACAATCCGGGTATGATCTTTGTTCTCATAAAACAATTGAATAGTGCCTGGAATGTAATTGAGCATTGAATAGGTAACATAATGTTTAAGGTGTTGATATCCTGTTAAAGTTTAACTGTTTTAGTGTTTTGGAATGTTACAAAATATAACTGTACTCCATTTGCTATTTTGTTTTGTGTTTCCATTAGCAGTAGAGTGTTTGGAAAGGAATATGCAAATTGAATACATTTTCCAACTCATTGATAAAAGAAGTGAGAACATGTTGAATGTTTAAGTCTTCAAAAGAAAGGATCCTCAGTTACCCACCCTTCAGATCATGTCTGAAAAGATGAATTTGTTTTGTTTGCATTAGTGGAGTTTCACTTGGTGATTTTCATCTTTGTGATTTACAGTTGCTCATCTTTTGTGCCTTTGCTTCTGATAATGAAATTGCAGATCAGCGGCCTCTCTACTTAGTACTACTGATTGTTTATCACAAAAGCAAAGGAGATGGCCAGAGGATATGGCTTGGCACCCAGAAGGAAACAGCATATTTTCTGTATACAGTGCTGATGATGGAGATTCTCAGATATCAGTCCTAAATCTGAATAGTACAAAAGGGGTAAGAGCTTGCTTGAAATTTATTACTGGATGTAGGTTTTAGGTTTATATTTATGGATGTACAAGGGCTGAGCTAGGAAGGTCTTCCTTGGGACAGCCTGTAGAAGGAAAAAAAATGAAAATAAAAGAAATCTTTCCTTGGGACACCCCTGGAGTGGGGACATGTATGATGCATGTTACCTATGTCTAGTTTGACTATATTAAAATATTCAAGTATTTACTGGAACTATAGTTGACAATGATTATAAATTTTTGTTCAGGTGCTTTTTATATAATTTTATAATTTGCCCATAAAAAATGTAAATGTTATCCAAGTCTTTTAGCCAAAGTTTTACAGTTTATTTTCTGATAGTGAAACAAGAAGGGAAATTTTGACTACATGAAGTAACAAGTTCAGTGTCCATTTGGATACAGTTCATGTTTTCTGTTTTATAGCTGAAATATAGCATTAACTTTTATATACGATACAAGAACTGTCAGAAGCTCACATTGAAAAAGTAATGTTTATAAAAGTTGAGTTATAAAATAAAAAAATAAAAAAAGAAAAAGAATGAAATAATAACTAAATTCTACCTCACATCTTGAAAATTTTGAAAGTTATTTTTGAAGATGTAAGTAAATCTATTATTTTTTACATGATGTTCTACTTTTATATAGAAATTTCTGATTTTAAAAACAGAGGATAGGAAGTGTATTATTCTACCTCAAATTTTAAACTTTTGAAAGTGATTTTTACAGATGTAAGGTAAATCTGTACTTTTCTAAACGTTGTTCTACTTTTATATAGAAGTTTCTAACTTTAAAAACAAAAGGGAGGAAGTGCACCCAAAGGACACTTTAGTAGACATTTATTTTTGTTAGATATTGTACAGTCTTTTCCTTTTATTTTCTTACTGTATTGTGGGACCCATAGGCATATATATATATATATATATATATATATATATATATATATATATATATATACTATATATATATAAGTCGATATGTAATGTAGTAGTAAGTTTTTTCCATGAATATCTGATAAAAATTGAGATTCTCCATTTTCTCTCTCTTCATGGTATCGAGCTAGGTTGGAAAACCTAATTTGCTTTCGGTGATTGTCGTTTTCCTCGGTCTGCTATTCTCATTAGAACTCTTTTACTTGGATTGGATCTCCTTGCCTTCGTGACTTTTTAGGCTAGCTCTTCTCCGACTGAAACGGTCGGCGATGGGCAGATCTATGTCGGAGGAAACCAGTTGGAAAAGCGACTCTCCGCAGCCGCTCTTCCGGCGGCTTGCCTTCCATGTGTCGCGATGTGTTGGCGATGGCCACTTCCGTGAACTTCATATCTAGGCTCGTCAGTAGCGAGACCTGGCTGCTCCGTCCCTCTGGCCCGGTCCTTCGAGCCCTCATATCCGCGGCTTTTTGCCCATTTAAGCTCCGTACGCACTCGTCGGTCGCTTTCTCCACCGATTTGGATCACTTTTCTTCATCTCGTTCCAGTAGTGATTTCCGCCCGCGACCATGATTACCGCCCTCTAATGGGCTCTCTTGAATCTAGCGCGTGATTCGATCTCCGAGTTAAGTGGATATGGCAACTAAAATCCTATTTTTACATTTGTTATCTACGGATCTCCTACTATCACATGGAAAAATTGATTAGTAGTGAGAATTATCTTTCGATTAACCTTGTGGAACTGGTTCATGGAGACAGGTTATGAGGATCATCACTTATTACCTCATACCTAATGTTGACAAGGTGCAATGGAAGAAAATAGATGCCTGACTATGTAGCATATTATGGCGGTCGGGTTGATCGAAAATTTTGTAGCCGTCTTCGAGACACAAAACATGTTCTAAGTTTTGAAATCAGGCAAAAGTTTTATACACGAATGATATCTAGCGCCTTTATAAGGTGGCTTCTGCTATTGTCAATATCTGACAATAGGACATGGATTTATTTAATTATATTGGCCAAATTGCCTTTTTTAAGGAGGAGTTCTTGACACTGATGCCTCTTAATAGTGATGTTGGGGCTCAACAAACGCAGATTGACAAGTTCTTTATGGTCCTTACTCTTATTGGCCTCGAGTCCCGGATCTTGAGGCCCATTTGAGATCGATTCTTGGCAGTCCATCGGTCCCGTCCTTGGATGATGTGTTTGCTCGCCTCCTCATGTCTCCTCGGCTCGGACTTTGCCATCGATGGCACTTAGGATTCTTACGTGTTAGTTTCTCAAACTAACCGGGAAGGGGCATGATGTGTAAAGTGAAGGGACGCGTCTGTTGCCTGTGCGATATAAGCTTGGCCACACTCGTGATCGTTGTTATCGGTTATGGGCGGCACCACATAGCATCCCGTGGCGATCTTCGGTCGTTCTGGTGCCCCGGACTCAGAACTCCTCCATCTCAGGTATTCCACCATTGGCCGGTGAGTAGAGTGACTATCTTCGCTGTCGGGGCAACCGTCGGCATACGTTGCATATGTTGCCCAGATTGGTAATGCCTTTGCTTGCCTTACTCACACATCTTCTCTTGGACTTTAGATTCTGAACTCGTGCTCCGATCGCATATGCAGTAACGAATCTTTTTCTTCTCTTGCACTACCCACCTTTACACTGCTATTACCTTAATGGTTTCTCAAAGCGTGGCTAAGGTATTGGTTTGGCACATCCTCTCCCTTCCCTACCTCTCACTTCTGTCCTTTATACTCCCGAGTGTCCCTTTAATCTTGTTTCCATCAGCAAAATCGCTTGTACTCTTAACTGCTCCATTATTTTTTCTAATAAATTTGTGACCTTGTAGGACTGGAGTACGGGGAAGACGATTGGTATCGGACGTGAGTCTCAAGGCCTTTATCACCTCACCTCGAAATCATCTCTTGCTGATTTCTGCGTTTCCGATGATGCACACTCTCCTTATCGATGTTTGGTACCACTAGTCTTTCTGGATTCAGAGAATGTGCTCGTTTTTCTACTTTGTAAAATGCACTTTGCGGTGTGAGTCTGTCGGCTTGGGGAAACATACTCGTGTGCCGTTCCAGCGTTTGAATAATTGGGTAAAAAATCTCCTTTTGAACTTGTCCCTGCCCGATGTTTGGGGTCTTGTCGATTTGCGTCTCTACTTTAGGATTTATTTTTGTCACTTTCATTGATGACTATTCTCGATGTACTTAGTTATTTTTAATGAAAAATCGAGCTGAGTTATATTCTATTTTTCAGAAATTTTATGCTGAAGTCGACCCGATTCAACTAATATTTCTATTCGGTATTGTTCACGTGTAGTGATGCCCGGTGAATATTTTTACGCACCCTTTATTTCATTTATGTCCCAACATGGGATCCTTCATCTGATCTTCTTGTGCTCATACTCCTCGGCATCTGGAAATGGGATATTTGACGTAGAATCGTCATCTTACTAAGACAACTCGTACTCTCTCTCCATTATCATGTTCCTTTTTCGTTTTTAAGAGTATTTGTTCTTCTGACTTGTTGTTTAGTGTCGTATGCCTCATGCGTATTACATGGTCGGTTTCTCATTCACTTCTTTTCCCTGACCAACCACTTTATTTCCTTCCTCCTCGTGTCTTTGGTTGTACTTGTTTTGTTTATTCTCACTCTAGAACAAGACAAGCTTTCCGCCAAAACCATGAAATGCATCTTCTTAGGCTATTCTGGAGCTTGAGGAAGGGTTGTTGTTGTGTCCCTTGGGTATCGATACTTTCTCTCTGCGATGTCACCTTCTTGAGGACTCACCCTTCTTCTCCTCCTCAGAGTCTCTTCGTATTACATTGAAGTTTTACCCTTTACGTCATCTCTCATCTACTGTTTGATGATGTACTTCTCGTCTTTGATTTATCATGTATACACCCGTTCGTTGTTCTGTCCCTTGTTAAGGCCCACTGCGACTCACTTCCTATCCCTTTAGCCTCTACCAGAGCTTTGTCTCTTCTTATTAACTTACCACCCATTGCTCTTCGGAAAGGTAATCGATCTACTAGCAATCCTCATCCTATTTACAATTTTTTGAGTTACCATCGATTATCTTCACCCTACTCTGCATTTGTTTATGCTATATCCTTTGTTTCTCTTCCTAAGAACACCAATGTGGTTCTTTCCCATCGGCGGCGGCAACGGGCAATGGTAAGATGAAATAAACACGCTCTGCGCTCAGCCCGACACTTGGGATCTTGTTGTTTTGCCATTTGGTTGTCGTTGGGTTTACACAGTTAAGGTTGGTCCTGATGGTCAGGTTGATCACCTTAAGACCCGCTTGGTTGCTAAAGGATATACTTAGGTTTATGGTTCTGATTATGGTGACACATTCTCCCGATTACCCAGTGCTTATGTAAAGTCTCCTGCCCATGTTTACGCACGCTATGTGAACTTTGGCCATTTATTAGGATTAGGTCAAGTAATAATATTTCTTCATGGTGATCTTGCTGGGGAAGTTTATATGGAGCAACCACCGGTTTTGTTGCCTTTCGAGGAAGTCACAGTTTAATTATTGTGGGTTACGCGTTCTCTATAAGGCTTGAAACAGTCTCCTCGAACATGGTTTGATCGTTTTAGTTATGTTGTTCAAGAATTTGGCATGCTTCGTAGTACAGTAGACCATTAAGTTTTTTTATCATCATAACTCTTCGGGGCAGTGTATTTATCTAGTTGTTTATGCGGATGACATCGTCATTACAGGCAGTGAACATGATGGTATTCAGAAACTAAAGTAGCACCTTTTCACCCACTTTCAAGCTAAAGACTTGGGGAAACTCAAGCACTTTATGGGAATTGAGATAGCTCAATCAAGTTCTGGTGTAGTCCTTTCCCAACGGAAGTATGCTTTAGACATCTTGGAAGAAAGCAGGGTATGTTAGGCGTAAACGGTCGAAACACTCATGGATCTAATGTCAAACTTGGCACTGGGGCGAAGGGAGAGTCTTTAGGAGATCTACTGGGAGATATCGGCGGCTGTGGGTAAAGATGACTCTGCCATGGTGCTGCGACGTATATTTCCTTTACGTGAGGTGTTGTTAGTCGATTCACCTGCGGTGTATGTGATATTAGCTCTTGGGATCTTTGTAATCTACATTGATATATCAAAGTACACCATGCCAAGGTGTGTTGTGCGAGAATAGAGAGTCATACCGGGTTGTTGGTTACATAGATGCGGTGCTCACCGCGGATGACGTTCCGCCCGAGAGTGCTTGTGTTTTCATTAATTGGTAATCCTAATATCACAGCGGAAGAGTAAAAACAACATGTAGTGGCGGATCTGTGGCCGGAAGTAAGTGTCGAGCTGTGGCTCGACAACATGTATGAACTCATATGTTGAACTTCTCCGGGGAGTTGAATTTGGAAAGGATGATGAGAGCAGGATGAAGCTCGTCTGTGATGACTCTTGAGAAATACACTTTGCATAATATTGCATCAATCGGTCTTCCATAAAGGACCAAACACATTGAAGTTAGCTTGCCACTTCATTAGAAGAATCGCATCAGATATGTATGCATTTATTAGTTTTGTCAATTCAAATGATCAACTAGCGGACATCTTTACTAAATCTCTGAGACGTCCTAGAATTAAATACATTTGTAACAAGCTTGGTGCATATGTTTGTATATGCTCGACGAGAGAGGTGTTAGATATTGTATAGTGCTTTTCCTTTTATTTTTCTTGCGTATTGTGGGACCCATGAACGTAACATGTATATATAAGTCCAATATGTAATGTAGTAGTAAGTTTTTCCGTGAATATAATAAAAATTAGGGATTCTCCCTTTTCTCTCTTCACAATTTTCTTATTATACTTTTTGAAATAACATCAGAACAAGAATAGTGCAATCATTTGTCAAATTGAACCCATGCTTATGCCAGAGCCCTTTCTTGGTATTTTGTAGTATATAAGAAGAACCCCTGCACATTTCTTAGCAGTTTTGTTTCTCTCAAGGAGTGGTGAAAGTGATTATTTGAATCAACCACCTTTAGGTAAGACTACTTTGGAGTAGTCACACATTAAAGTTTCTTTGCTTACTGCTCATCGCACATTCCTCCTGCTCATTAAAGTTTCCCAATAAATTTAAAAGATTACTATAATGAAAAATTTATCTCATACCATGAAGTATGAACACGCCCTTGTGCCATTCCCAGCAAACCATAGGTACACTTTCTGCGAATGTTATCACACCAGCATATTTCTTCCTTGTGTAACTTATCAAAAAAAAAAAAAAAGAAAAACTTCCCTGTGCATATTTCTTCCTTGAGAAACTTATCAAAAAAAAAAAACTTTCCTGTGTAAAGAAGTGGTCATCCATATCCAAAGCAGTGAGCATTTTAGACAATATTTATTATGAATTTTTTTTTTGTGCACCAGCAGGGAGCGCGTGTGACTTTCTTAGAGGAGAAGCCTCATGTTAAAGGAATTATCAACAGCATAAGTTTCATGCCCTGGGAAAATCCATGTTTCGTCACTGGTGGTAGTGATCACGCTGTTGTAATTTGGAATGAGAAAGACGAGAAATTATGGAAACCAAAGGCATTGCACAGAAATGTGCATTCTTCTGCTGTCATGGGAGTTGCTGGGATGCAGCAAAAGCAGATTGTATTGTCTGCTGGTGCAGACAAAAGAATTATTGGATTTGATGTACATACTGGCAGAACAGATTTCAAACATCAGATTGATAGCAAATGCATGAGCATTGTTCCTAATCCATGTGATTTCAATTTATACATGGTTCAGGCAGGGTAAGAAACATTTAAAATTGCAGCCCGAATCTGCTTGCCATGATTATCAGTATTGCTCCTCAATTTTAACTTATTAACTATATTTGCCTTTTATTGATTATAATTGAATAAGAATGTTAAAAAAGCATATATTATTCTTTAATTGTATAGTTTTTGCATAGTAACTACTTGTCTTCCACACAGTATGCATAGCATAGACTGACAAATCAAACTCTTATATGTTCTCCAAGAGATTTCTATTTTCTTTTCTTTTTCTCTGTTTCGGATGAAACCTGAATCACATAAATAATGCTGATTTTGTCACATGAATAGTGCTAATTCTACAAAATCATGCTGCAAGGGTTCTGCTTCAAGTTGCTAAAGACAATAAAAAATAGGGGTTATACTTATCAAAAAAATAAAAAATAAAAAATAGTGGTTATAGGATTTTGGTTATTGAAATGTAAGGTTAACAACTAAGAGACATCTACGCAGCTCCATAAATGAATGATATAAATCATGGATTTTCGTGGAGTATTCTAAAGAGTTTCTCAGAACTGTGGTAACAGGACTTATACATAGCTTGTACATAGAATATACTAGACTTGTGGATTCATGGAGAACTATCAATCTTTTGAAGTTCTATTAGTCACTGTTAATTGGTGATGACCTCATTTAGACAAGACACCAAGTCCTTGAGAGGGCATTGTAAAGTTTTCATGATTAATAAAGCTTCCATTATTTCAATTCCAAGGTTTTTTTGTTCATTGCTATCTTCTGTGTTTTGTAGCTGTAGTAAAAAGTTAAGTTTAAGAAAGGTTGACTAAGCAACTTAAGATGTCTTGAATTATCTAAGTGATATACAAGTGCTTAGGAAATACTCAAGTGCATGACATACGGCTTAGGTAATTCTTCAAAATGATGGCTAATGTGTAATTTTGAATTTTACTGCTTGAGATGGGGGCTAAATTTGACTGTAGGATTGAGAAATTTACAATTTATGGTCTCTTTTGTTCAATAATATATTTTGGTTTTTTCTCAATGAACACATACCATTTCCTTCTGTTGTAGTTTCTTAATCCATGTTTTTACTGCTCAAGTTTTTTAGTTCTAATGTGTTTGCTTCTGCAGAACTCCTGGGAAGCAGCTCCGATTGTATGATATTAGATTGAGGCAAACAGAACTTCATGCATATGGGTGGAAACAAGAAAGCAGTGACTCCCAGTCGGCCCTGATAAACCAAACATGGTCCCCTGATGGTCTTTACATCACCTCTGGTTCAGTAGACCCTGTGATCCATATCTTTGATATAAGGTCTAATGCTCACAAACCTTCACAATCAATTAAAGCTCATCAAAAACGAGTCTTCAAGGCTGTATGGCACCATTCTCTCCCTCTTCTCATTTCCATATCCTCTGATCTGAATATTGGACTACACAAACTCTCATGAAATCAACAGTCAAAATACTTGGGATAGAAGTAAGTTTGTTTTTTGTATTCTCATTTTGTTTTGGTGGTGGAGTTCTTCATTTTGTTTCTAAGAGGAACTACCACCTACCAGAAAATTCCTTTCTGCTTTTTGTTTCTATAAGCTAAAAAAAGGTCTACAAAATAGAAAACTAGCTGCATAGTAAAGGATGCAGTATAATGTATCTCATAACAATGGAGTACATTTTTTAAAGTATAAGCATGAGTTATCTTTTTGCAAAATATTTACCATTTGCCTGTTGTTGAGAAATTATCTTTTTCACTGTTTGCATATTCCAATTATCTAATGTGAAGTACAGAGTCCTATTGAAGAAAAGATGGTGAACTGATCTTATAAGCATGATTTGTTTTTTAGGGAAAACTTTTCCATTTTCTTGTTATTGAGAACTGATCTTCTTCACTGTTTGCATATTCCAATTATCTAACGTGAAGTATAGGAGTTGGAAGTCGAACTGGTGTATCTGCCAAGAAAATCATGGCTGCCACTACTGCTGTTGCTCTGCCAATTGATGGCTGTATTAAACATATTTTCATGTTGACTCTAACTAGGTATATTCGAATGATTTGCTTCCTTGTATTATTATAATATGCTGCAAATATGTAAAGATTAAAGAGGTTATACTGAATATGTAGCTGAGATGGTTGAAGTCTTTTTAGCTTAATCAGTGGTCTTGAGTTCGAGCTTTGGGAATAAAACTGTGTTATGTGGTAGAACTTTACCGTTCTTATGGTCCTTCTCGGCTCGTACGAAGATTAGTCTACCTGCTCAAAACACCTTATGATTTGGTCTTCATGCCAATACCAACTTTGGATGGTGTAAGTAGAGTGGGGATATGGATAATGGTTGAATTAGGTCTCTTATAGTTTAACCAGTGGTCTTGAGTTTGAGCTCTGTGAATACAACTGTGTTTTGTAGTAGATCTTTACCGTCCTTGTGGTCATTTTCAGCTTGTATGTAGATTAGTCTAGGTGTGATATGATTTAAAGATGTTTTTGGTGTGTGAATGAGCCCGCTCAAAACATCTAACGGTTTGGTCTTCATGCCAATACCAACTTTGGATGGGGTGTAGGTAGAGTGGGGGATATGGATAATGGGTTGAATTGGAGTAGCGAATAGGATCTGATAGACCGGGGGGGTGGGGATGGGGCTCACCTCACCTCACCTCACCTCACCATGGCCATGCATGATGCAACCAACCCCCTCTTAGTCTTGGTCATCTCTAGTGGTTGACCCCCTTGACCTCCTTGTTTATGTTGACTCCATGATTTAGATGCTTTGGGATATCAAATCGCTATAACCATGAGAATGAAATGAATATTGACCCTTTTTCATTCTTGATCCACTAACGAGAGTCATTCTCATTTGAATCATGGAAAATGATTCACCACTATCTCAAGAGAATGGGAGAGAGAGAGAGAGAGGGTGAGGATGAGATATTAATGTTTGGATCCAAGGAAAAAGTGGGCACAGTTACTCGAAGATGGGGCCGGTTTTTAGTGATTTTGCTTTTAGAAGATGAGTAGACGAGTAGTACTTCCTGGTAGTTGTAGCCAGCAAGTCGCCGTTTGGACCCTGTCTCTGCCATTCAGCAACAGACACACATGGCCTTCTGCTTTACTTTCCCATGTCTCCTGTCTCCCCCTTTTTTTTCTCCTTTCCTCTTAATTTAGATTTAGATTTAGATTTAGGTTTAGGTTTAGGTGACGTTTATTTTTTCTTGTCTTTGAATATAAGCTTTTGGCGTAATGTTGAATGAGTCTTTATCTTGTCCCAGTATTAAGTTATTTGTTTTTAATATTAGGTAGCGCAGGAATGAAGCAATAGAGATGGAATTATTTTGGGTTAGTTACTGCATAAACAATAGAACGAGTTTGGTTTAATTATGTCAAACAGTTTGGGTTTATTTTCTCAAATTCGAAGAGGCGGGTTCGGAGACGAGGTTTAGAGTATTGTTACTCGTATCACCATTACGATTATATTTTAAAAAAGGATTTTATTATTTTATTTATACTTTAATATAATAATAAGAATAATAAAAATAAGAATGTTTTTAATAAATAATTTATAAAAATTCATAATATTTTATTTATTTATAAATATAATAATTTTAATATAATAATAAAAAAGCAAATATAAAAAAAATTAAAAATTAAAAATAAAAACAAAAATCAAATGTAAATGAGACGGGTTTGAAATTTCGTCCACGAAAATAAGTCGTCTGTTTAATTTTTAAATAAAGCTCAGTTTGAGAATTGAAAAAATAAACAGTCAGATTAGGGATAGTATTCAGTCCCCAAACCCTAAGATTATCGTTCACAGTAGTATATATTGTAGTCTTTTCTTGCTTTGTTGAGTAACAATAGAAGTTTTTTATTTTAATGAATGACTACGAATAGAAAAAATTCAAATAACCCTAAATTTTATTGGAAGCTTTTTTTAAAAAATTGATAAGTCGCTAAAATTTTAAAATCAAAGCAAATTTAATCTTTAAAAATTTAAATAAACTTGCGTTAAATCAAAAATAAACAATCCGTTTATGAAGAATGAAGAAACTATTATTATTATTATTATTATTTTTTTTTTTTTTTTTGAATTATATACATCAGACACCCACTCTCTGTAACAACACTGCAGCCCCTCTAGACCCATCCACCATTGTTTGCTTTTGGGAAAAGTCTAACTATCAATTTGAGAATAAAATAATTTTATATATACCATCAAGAATAAGATTTACAAGGTTAAGTGTCTTCAGGTTATCTTTTAAAATACAATTGTAAATCAGTTAAATGTATTATTATAAATAGGGAATATACTATCACAATTAATGGATATATTTATGATTATTTTTTAGGAGTGGTTTGAACCATATAAATATAACACTTGATGATGTGTATATAATTATTTTTAAATTAATAGCATGATACGTACTTTTTCTTTTGCTTTTCCGGCATATCTTATTTTATTTGTTTTGTTATTAAGTTTCTTTATATTATTAATATATAAAACAAAGGGCCTCTTTGAAAGTTGTGATTTAAAACAATGTTTGATTTTAGAAAATGCAAAGGTATTCAACCAAGAAATCGGAGCTGTTCAACTCAAACTCTAACGGTTTGTTTGGTTCATGTTTTGAAAACAATTCTTTGAAAACAGTTTTTAAAAACATAGAAAATATCGTCTTGGTATTATCTGAAAACTGTTTTTATTAACTTGATTTAATATTTTTTGTGTTTTTCATAATAGTAAAAAACTAGGTTCTTAAACGTGTTTTAATTATTTTTCGTGTCTTTTTGTTTTTGAAAACAAAAAATAGTTTTAAAAAATAAGAACCAAATAAGTCCTAAATTATTATCCAAAACCTAATCCCTCAACTACTGTTTTTGATTTATTATTATGTACAGTTTACTATATTGAAATTAAAGTCTTTAATTGTAAAAAAAATTACAATTAAAAAAATGAACCTTAGAATTTGTGCAAAAGTGTAATTCTCTAAGTAAATTTAAATACAAAACGAATATATGCTCAAATTATAAAGTGACATCACTTAATCGGATTCAAAATGTACCAAATCAATTAGTTACACATTCGACATCCCGTAATTGAAGATTTTTTTTTTAACATATATTAAATTAGTATGAACTAGAGAAAAGGTGTTAAGACATTAGAGTAGGTATGAGTTATGAGATGGTAAAAGGAGTTTTAGACCGAAATATTTTATTTAAAAAAAGATTTATAAAATTAGTTTAAAAAGCCGAAATTAATGCGTACGAAATGTCACATGTCTCATTGTCGTAGATATAATTGAAATTATTAAATTGTCAATTTAGGTGTCATGAATGCTGATAATTTGACTTTGTAATAATTTTGAAATGAGGGGGCTTGTAAATGGGGAGGAAGAAGAGGGGGCAAATAAAGGCTTAAATCTTATTTGTCGAAAACAGCAGTGGTAAAAATTTAAAAATCAAAATATCGCTATCTTGAAACAATGACAATTAATCAATTAATCATTGGTTCGTGATTATGGTATTGAATTTTGAAAAAAACTCTCACTATAAAAATAACATTTACTAAACACATTAGTTTGAACATTAATTTGACTGAAAAATTAAATTCATCATTTAAAACTTTGGTAAAAATAGGTACCGTAATACAGTAATTATAATTGAACCTCTGTTCATATTATTTATTTAAGGAAAATAACCCCTTTTAATCCTTTTTCTATGTCTGTGGATGCCATCAATACACATCATATAATATAATATAATAATAATAATAATAATAATAATAATACGAGAATAGAAAACAAACAATTATCCCTTTGGCTGACTCGCTGTCCTAGACTCATGTCGTCTTTCACTACGTAATTTTATTGAAAAAAAAATAAAAAAATCCGAAATAATATCTTTAAAATAATATCAGCTTAATATTCCTTTGTAGTATTATCAAAACTTTAAACTTAAAATCATAATTACAAATCGATTCCTTTATACCGATTATAAAAGCTTTGAAGTCAGTGAAATTCTAGTTTTGATCATAGCCAGTAAATTTGGGCGATTTATTTTGGGATATTTCATTAATTTTAAAATCTTTTCCAAAGTATTTGAGACATAATTCCCTTTCTCAAAACCTTACTTATTATGCATAATTACTCACTAACAATGGATTCGGCGAATTCAACCTCATTCTGATTGAGTGCTGTTTCAACCCCCACTTCCTTTTCCTTTTTTTTATTTTTATTTATCTCTTTGATGATTTAGGCTTTCCTTCCAATACACTCAACATTTGAGAGTGAAAAAGCAGTTGTGTATATTTATTTCTCTTTAAGTGGAAAAAAGTTTAACTATTTGAACTTCAGATTATGATAAGCTGAAATCGATTAGTAATAAATGGTATTCTAGAACTCGATTCGATTCAAAATTGATTCGATTAATAAAATAATAAGCTCGATTAAACACAGAACAATTTGAATCGAAATGCGATCTTTTGAATTCGATTCAGTGCATAAGCTTTGAATTAAGTTAGAGTATTTCTTGGTTGAACTTAAATAATTGACTCGTTTACACTCCTAAATGGAATAAGGAAAGAAGGTTAATTTTATTTACTTTTTAGGATCTTAATTAAATTTGAAATTTTGTTAATTTGAGTCAGTCTTATGATCTTGAGCTACGATTGATTAAACTGAGTGGATTGAAGTATTTTCTCAAAGTCAAATTCAAGTAATTGTTTGGGTTTAAAGCTCACCAAATGAAATAAGTAAAGAAGGTTAATTTTATTTATTTTTTAGAAATTTTGTTAAGTATCTCTCTTTTCTATTTTTTTAATTTTACTTACCTAGAGACTAGAGTTAGGATGAAAATAAATAAATAAATGAAATCAACCTTAAAAAAATACCATTAGAAGAGTGGGTCCCGGGGGGGCGGCTATTGCCTAATCTGCTCTTTGCTGCCGTCAGGTGAGTAGGGGCAGTTTGGTCTCATAAATTACGGAAACTGGAGGCGTAATATTCGTGGGGACGGCGGGGTCAAATGGTAAATTCGTATTTCGACTGAAGGGTGAAAGTCCAGCGATTGGAGGATTGAATGGGAAGTCAGCGAGTTGGTTCGAATTCAACGCGCTTAATGAGCAGTGGTAAATTAATTTTAAAAAGCGCGTGGGCCCCACCAACGAGAGGGAGTATTGATATTTTAAT
Source organism: Tetrastigma voinierianum (assembly GCA_016808115.1). Classification (NCBI taxonomy): domain Eukaryota; kingdom Viridiplantae; phylum Streptophyta; class Magnoliopsida; order Vitales; family Vitaceae; genus Tetrastigma; species Tetrastigma voinierianum. Next base: position 159,161 of record JAEQBH010000580.1, read on the forward strand.
ATTTTATAATTTATACGACAAATATTACTGTATTAGTATTAGTATAATAGTATTATCAGTATCTGTATACTACACTCTCTCTTTCTACCATTTTCCCGTTTTTTTCCTCTCATTTTTTTTGTCTTCCTCGTCCTCGTCTTCTTCCTCTTCTTTTCTTGCTACCCTTCCCCCTCTTTGTTTTTCTCTTGAGCTTTTCAGTGCCTCCGATCGGCTGGCCTCTGGATCAGCTCAGCTTCGCAAGTGCCTACGGATGGGGAATTGCTGCTCCGACGACGGCGGCGGGAGGTCGGCGGTGGGCGGCACATCCGCTTCTCAACATGATCACAACGACGCCGTGGAGTTATTCCTCAAGTCCCGCGGCTACCGCGGCCTTTTTGTTCAGATCGAGGTTCGTGTTTGTATTTGTTTCGCACTCGTTCAATTCGCTTTCCATACTCCTACTCCTACTCCTTTTTTTTTCTTTTTCTAGTTTGAATCTGCTGTATCAGATTTGGTGCGCGTTGATGATAGTTGTTTGAGGTTTTTGAATGGAGTTGAAGGTTTGGAAATGAATGTAGGAGCCTTTGTTTTTTAAGTGCAGTCAAGTGGTTGGAGTGCCGAGATCTTGGAGACGCGTGGGGGGCGGGAATCAGAATCTCTGAGAATGATTAGCAATTTCGTTTATGTGCTTCATGAGCTTTAACATTTTACCTGCTGGATTCGGAATGGCTCTATATATTAATGTTTAGTCTGGAAAAATCTTATTTCTGATAACGCAATGGGTCGATTGTTGGATAATGCAAAGGGATGGGATGCTTCTTTTTCTCTTCAATCAGGTTGCATAATGCGATAGTCTATGCTAAAACTTGAAGTAATTAAATTGAAAGATCTGAAATTGGAATCCTTATTACTCTCTCTTGCAATCCTCATTTAGGTAATTTATAGCCTATGCTTCATATTCTGAACCATGAAGTGCCAGTTTCTGGTCTTTTCGTTCTCTGCTAGTTCAATTGATTTCAATTTCAATCTCAGTTCAAGATAAGTTATAAGTTAATTTGAAAAGCAGAAGAATTCAGAAAGTGTGGATAAGTAGATCGTACTGGAACTGTGACATAGAATCTCATGCATTTTTAGTGGAACACCTGTCCCTTGCCTTCTACATGCTATAGTGGTCGAGCATACCTCATTGAGGTGGAATTTGGGGGATAGGAAATTTGTAATCAAAACATTGCAGCTTACCTCCTTTGGAATTTAATTATAAGTGTTGAAGAGGAACACTAGAATTTGAACTTTAATACTGTTTGATTGATTTTAGGTGGAAGTCAAGTCAAGTCAACCACAGAATCAAAAGCAAAAAGAGAGGTTAAACAATACTGTAAGATAGGTCTAGTCAATAAGAAGATGTAATGGTATTGATTATCACTACTCAAAAGATAGCATAAATAATGAATGCATTCATAAGGAGTTCTAGGTGACCCCAATTGAGGATAACATGTGGAAATGATCTAAGATAGGTCTGTTTTGTTGTAAAAAAGGTCAATATATGAACTAGTAAGAAGAAATGTGATTCTGTCAAAGGTGCTGAAGGGAAAGAGGACAGAAAAGAAAAGTGAGCTGTGTATTCAATTAGCGAGAAAAAGACATGATGATGTATGATTTAAAGGATAAAATGGTCATAGATAGAGCTAAATATGATGGGTTCCACAAACCAACCACTTATAGAGGTAAGCTAGAATGTATCTATTGATTGCATTGGTTGAAAAGGTTGCTGAAACTTAGATCTTGCAAGTGACAGCACAGAACTCTTGCCACCTCATAGGTATGCATGTGTGCTTCCGTGGGTCTATGTGCTTATATATATTACTCCAGGCAGCTCCTATGGTCCAATAAATCGCCTAAGTTTTAACCCAAACCAAGTATAGCTCAGCTGACTTGTATTTTGACCTAGAGCTAGTATGATTCAACTCAGTGTGACGTTTGCGCCTTTATTTTTTATACAATCTTTATTTAAAGAATTTTAGTACAATTGAAGCTATGATAAGTGATTCATAAGAGCAGGGTGGTGTCTTATCTCTGATGATTCCCCTCCCTCAAATCTAATTATCATGTTCAACATGTTTTTTGTATCTTTATGCTGACTGTGTATAAACAAATTGTTTGCAGTTATCACTGTTTGCTTCAAACTTGCTTGATCGAGATGTGCTCTCCAAGGTCTGTTTGCTTCACTCTGTATAGCACATAAAGGACCTTCAGATGTATTGGTACTAAATTGTTAATACTTGTATGCTTCCTCTTTATTCTCTGCAGTTTTAGAGGTTCCTAGCTTACAGTTGTATAGCTTCTTGACATCAAATGTTTGTTTGCTTCTTCTTTTTGAGATTGCTTTTTTTTTTTTTTTCTGGATTGGTTGCAAGTTTTTGATTTCAGAAGGTCTTAGGGGCATTTTCTGGTCTGTGCTAGGGTTTAGGATTTTTTTTGTTTTTTTCTTTTGGTATTGGTTATGTTTTACGTTCTGGTCTTTCCTGCCTGGGAGAGTGTGGTTGTTTTAAGGTATTGTGGTATTTGTTCTTCCCTCTTTGTCTTGCTAGGCTTTTGGTGTTCGTTGTATTATTTGTGTACTTCGTTGCTATATTCTTTCATTTACCTAAAAAAGAAGAAAATATTAGCTAGAGACCAATCATCCTTGCTACTTTAACTGTTGTACTTCATTCTGGATCTATAAGATGATTTTACCTTCAGCTTTCTCACTTTATTGTCCATATATGCATCCCTATTTTTATTTGTACAAAAGCTCTATTCAAATAGCACCAATAATGGATACTAGTTATGAGATGAAAGTGAATTATCATTTTTTTATTACTCTAAAGTTGGAGTTTCCACACAACATCCCTAGAAATCCATTTTTTAACAATTCAATGTTGCCAAATTATGTAACGTTTTATTCCTTATTAATATTTTGTTGTCATTGTGGTTCTTAATTTTGGGCTCTGTTTTAAAATTTTAGTTTTTTCTCCCAACATTGTTGGTAGTTGTGGTCTTTGGCTGCCATGCTCCTGATATTTGTGATGTCTTGCTTTTTAGACATTCTCCAACTTTAGTTACAGAATCTTACAGTTTCTGCAAAATGGTTAGGCTGCTATCTCATGATTTTTTATTGTTCTCAGAGTGACCCCATGGCAGTTGTCTATAAAAAATCAAAAGATGGAACTCTTGAGGAGCTAGGCCGTACTGAAGTGGTATTGAATTCATTGAACCCCAAGTGGTTCACGAAGCTTATTATTAATTATCAGTTTGAAGTTGTGCAGACCTTGGTGTATGTTTCAGTACTTCCATCTGTATTTTTTTCCACTCAATTCATTGGTTTTGATATAATCTCACTTGAGAAATCATCTTCATCATAGGTTTCGGGTGTATGATGTTGACACCCAGTTTCAAAATGTAGATGTAAAGGTATGTTCTAGTGTTGTTGTGTCTTCTTGGATTTATTTTACTGCAGAGCATGTAATCATTCTAACTGCATTTCTATTATTGAACTTTTACTTTATAATCTAGTAACTATTGCTGAATCCATTTGTAAGATATTTTATAAATGATTCGAATTATTTTCTCAAAGGTACAAAAACTTTGTTGGTACAAAAACTTTGTTGTTCCCTACCGATAAAAAAAAAACTTTGTTGTTCCCTCATGCTCACTCATATTAAGCTCCTTTTATGATTTTCTTCCAACATTTTGTTTCTTTGTCTAGGTTTCATTTATTTTTCTTTTTTTTTTAAATACTTATGTTAAATATTACTAGTTTGTCTCCTAAGTTTTACTATCTCATTCTCAGTCATTTCTCTTTCATCTCAAAATGCACACATCTAAAACAAAAAAATCAGCATTATTTCATCTGGCCCTCTATGAATTTACAATCTTCAGGTATTGATTGTTCTACCCTTCTGTTAAGGCTAGAGGCTTTTTATTATTCCGCTTGGCTGTTTAAAATGTTGTCCCTCGTCATTTTTCCAAATTCAATGGCCCTGTTCTTACGCTAGATCTCAATTAGTTTTTCCTACCTGGCCATTTACAGATCATCCGGTAAGAGATTCTTTTCTTCCATCATTCTTTGAGCAATCCATCCATTATTTTCTTAATATTCATGCTAGATTAAATTTGGCATGGTCCATGAAACTAAAATTGGAATTTTTTGTTGAGAAGATACATACAATTTGATAAATGTTCAATTCTACAATGACCCAGAGATTTGATTGAGAAGTGGCTCCATGTCTCTTGTTTCATCATTACACCCATCACTAGCAAGAGATAGAAATACCTGTGATTTGGAGGCTTATAAATATGGTTTCCAAATATTGAGAAAGGTTGCAGACAGTAGTACAAACTATTTTGCCGAGTAGACGTTGCTCTCATGAAACACGTTGATGCATAAAAGATCCAGTAAGTGACAGATGCTTTTAATTGATGCAGATGCTTAAGTTGGATGAGCAGCAGTTTCTTGGTGAGGCAACTTGTTCATTGTCTGAGGTATGGCTTGCCTGTTATCAAATTCATAATGTCCTTTATTAGTTGAATCACCAAACAATGAGAACCTTCTTGTTATCGTGTTAAAACTTAAAGCAATAACTCAATGACGGTTCAGATCAGATCTGGGGCTCGAAGCACTAACACGGCTCTGGTTTTTCAGTTGTTCATATGATGGACCTGCCAAATCTATCTGGGCTGTACAGAATCACTGTTAAAACGATATTGCACGACCATTAGAGTTCTAATCGAAGACTATTAGCCTCAACATATTACCAACTAGAAAAATTAAATCTTCTAGTTGGTATTTTCTTTTAAAGATGCTCCATCATAGTGTTTTATCTTGCATTTTCTGGGTCATTGGGGGATAATTTACCATATAATAGAAGTTTTGGATCTCTTAGGTGTGATAACCTGAGTATATCTTACTGCTCTCATATCCTCTGCATCTTAAAAAACCAGGATAAATAAATAAATTGTAGGTCAAGAGGCTTTCTGTACTGCTGTGCATTTTATTGGAAGTTAAACTGTATTAATTTACTCAGAAATACTATTTCTCTTCTTTTTTTATGTTCTGTGCAGATAGTTTCCAAGTCAGATAGATCTTTGACCTTAGTTCTTGTACATAGAGAAGAATCTATCAAATCAACCCGTTCACAGAACTTGGGAGAGCTTACCGTTTATGCTGAGGAATTGAGTAGTTCAAAGACTGCAGTGGAGATAGTATTCTCGTGTTCAGATTTGGAATATAAGGATCTCTTCTCAAGAAGTGTATGGACCTGTTGGATCCTTATTCTCTTTCCCTTTGCTATTTATTCTCTTAGATCAGTATTATACGGAATGCTGCTTATGAGTTGGTACATGTTCTGGGATATCTTGCAGGATCCCTTTCTAGTAATATCAAAGATTGTCGACGGTGGGATTTGTATCCCAATTTGCAAGACAGAAGTCATCAAGAATGATCTCAAACCAAAATGGAAATCAGTATTTCTGAACATTCAACAAGTTGGAAGCAAGGTAGAAGCCACCTTCCTCTGGGAGTTAGAATGTGTTAAATAGTGAAATCCAGTATCCTGTGTTGTAACTTGTAACTTTTACACTATCATAGAATGCTTTGTTTAATCGATATGGAGAATTGAAATTCACTAATTTTGGTTGCTTCTTGGATATTGATAGCTGATGCCCAAATAGGAGGACCTTACCTTCCTATTACTGTGATATATGTAACTTATTCTGTCTGAAAATCTATTCTTGGCATTTACATGGTAGATCCCTGTCTATCTCTGAAATCATATGATCATAACTGTTGAATTAATGCATTATGGGGTTATCTGTAATGATATAAATTCATTATTCCAGATTGACAATCATTTGTTTCATGAATGTGGAATACATTATTATTCCAGATTCCTCATCTATCTATTTCTAGTTCTCTCATTATTTTTTTCATTAAATGATCACGCAGGACAATCCATTGACTATAGAGTGCTTTAACTTCAACAGCAATGGAAAACACTTGATTCAGAGTGGGTAAGTGGCCTTCCCTTTTGCCTTCTTACCCATATATCTTCGTCTCTAGGGTGGGATGCTGATTTTTCTTATTCTTTTTTTTTCTTCTTTATTGTGGATGAGTCAGGAAAATTCAAAAATCGCTTGCAGACTTAGAAAAGCTCTATTCTAGTGGGCAGGGAGAGAATTTTTTTTTACCAACTGCTGTTGGAAACAATCACCACAACAAGGTATGAACTATTTGATTAGTTGTGTTTCCATCTTGATTTTAGCAATGTTTTATATTTATGCTCTAGAACTTGTCACAGGTGTTAAAGAGTCAGTTATTTGTGGATTGCTTTTCTGAGACTGTCCAACACACTTTTCTGGATTACTTGGCTGGTGGATGTGAACTGAACTTCATGGTGGCTATTGATTTCACAGGTACTCATGTATGCAATTCTTCCCCTTAGTATTTATTGTTGTGACTGAGCTGATTGACTTATGTTACCATATCTGGGTATTCTCAGTGTGGATCAGAATATCTTTCTATGCAATATGTGCTGAACTTTAGGAGTTTCAAATTGTAATGTGGATGAATGCATATTTGAGCTTTCCAATTTGGGTTATTGGGTATTACTGTGTATGGATGGTATCCTCCTAGCTTGACTGATCCCAGCATATTCTGGAGATTCTCCATTTGCAAAATCTTGTCCTGATTAATTACTGTTGATTTTTTGAATTATTTTCTGTCATTATCCTCTATCTAGGGTAGGGTCATATTTCCATTTATCATAGGCTACCATGTCTGTTCACCCTATTGCTGCAGCAGTTAATCTTGACTCTACATTGCACTCAGCCACATGGTCTCTGCTGTCCTTGTCTTTTTGCGCCCCGTGCACCATGTCTGTTCACCCACCACTTTCACAAGTTTATTCACTTTTATGATTCTTTAACATTCATGTGTTGCTTGTCTTATTAGTATCTTTATTTCAACTAATCTTACTTTATTGACATTTTTACCATTGGTAGTTCTGTGTCACTTTTAGTTAGTATGTACATGTCAGCTAAATAGTACAGTGAATCATCATAGTGCTATACCATCTGCTCACAGGCTCAGGTTGGGATTTTGAGAAGATTTTAGGCTCAGGTTGGGATTTTGAGAAAGATTTTAGTGCCAGTGTTGAACCTCATCGGGTTGGGCCTTGAGCTTGGGGATAAAGGCTAGGCTTAATGTTTTAAAAGGCTATTGAGACTTGCCTGTAAAAAAAAAGGCTATTGAGACTTGCACCTTGAGGGCTATAGCCTCACTTATGGTAATTGAAGTTTGAGGATTAATCCTCATATATCCAAAGGGTTTAAATGGGAATCTGACCTTTGTGAGCTTTTAGGATATATCTAGAAGAGGCTTGAACCTCAATATTCAATGAGTTCTAATAAGTTCTATGCTTTTGTGTGTTTATGTATTTAGTCTTTGTTTAGGTTACACCTTCTACAATAAGGGCTCAATTGAATTCCGATTAAACCTTGAAGGGCAAAAAAGTGAGAATAATGAGACGGAACAATGGAATTTTTTGCGGTTCTACTGGTTGAGCTCATATATAATTATTATCTTATTATTGATAGGTAAGGAAAAATGTTATTGCAATTAATGGATGAAGAAGAAGAATGGGTAAATATTAATACCAAAAAATTATTGGGAGAATGATATAGCAATTGGGTATGATTATATTTCTTGAAGGGTCCTATTAGTGATAGTGACTGTAATGTTGAAAATTATTTGATGAAGCCATGAGAGGGCTAAATTTTACAAGAGAGAAAATTGTACTAAATAAGAAACTATTAGTAATAGAAAATAATTAATTTTATTGTTATGATGTTTATTCCTTTTATCCTTTTCAAATTTCTTGTGTCTTTATTAGTATTTTTTGGGGGGATTTATTATTTATTTATCTAAGTTGAGGCTAACATCTCGATTTGCCGCCTTGACCCTTGAGGTTTACACCTCATTTCATTTGGACAAAATGCCGCAAGTGAATCTTTAGACTTTGAGACATTGCCTAGGCTCAATTTTAAAGGTCCTGAGTTAGTCCTTGTTCCATGAGAACATTCTCCTCAATCTTGTTTTCTTATGAACCATTCATGTTCATAAAGTGTAACTGCAGGTTTTGTGTTGGTCATGGTCATTTAAAGTGACTACAAGATTTGCCCTCTTTTCTCATTGGTCTACTATAATGTTTTGGATTTCTCTCCATGGATCTTCCATTAAATACTTTGAATTCATGACGAAGAGTAAATTCAATGATTTCCCCTATTTTGATGTGCATCACCTTTGCACTGTAGTCATAATCAATTTTAACTGTTTCTTTAGTTTCATTTAGCTCTTATAATTGTCTTCTGTCAACGGACCATGTAACCATGGGATCATGTAGGAGATATTTGATATGGATCTGTATTTTGGGTGGCAATATATATCTTATGCACTCATTCTCAATCCTGTATCAGCTTCAAATGGAAATCCTCGCCTCCCTGATTCCTTGCATTATATTGATCCCTCAGGCCGGCCAAATGCATATCAGAGAGTGAGAAACACGTCTTACAATTTTAGCTCTTATAATTGTCTTCTGTCAACAGACCATGTAACCATGGCCATTATTTTTTCAGGCAATATTTGAGATTGGAGAAGTCTTGCAGTTTTATGATTCAGACAAGCGCTTTCCTGCCTGGGGTTTTGGAGCAAGGCCAATTGATGGTCCTGTCTCTCATTGTTTCAATCTGAATGGAAGCAGTAACTACTGCGAGGTGGAATATTTCTCTAAACCTTGCTTTGATCACCTTGTATAATCCTATCTCTGTTCAGCAAACTTGTGTTAAGCCTGTATGTTGTTCTATTCTCCCAGGTCGAAGGAATTCAAGGAATTATGATGGCCTATACAAGTGCTCTCTCTAATGTTTCTCTTGCAGGGCCAACCCTTTTTGGACCTGTGATTAGTAGTGCTGCGCAGATTGCCAGCCAGTCACTTGTAAATGGTTGGCAAAAGTACTATGTTTTGTTAATAATCACGGTAAGAATTGGGCTTAGGAATCTAATAGAATTTCTTTGAATCGATATTTTAATTTTTGCTATGGCTAACACAAATATTAATCAGTTAACTTTATCATGGAATTGAATTGCTGTTTTTAAAAATGATTAACCATAATCTGACCTTAGTTTCATCACTTTCTTGAGGCTCATTAATGCATTGCTCTAAATTTTTACTAAAACCGTCTCAGGATGGAGTGATAACTGATCTCCAAGAAACCAAAGATGCCCTTGTGAAGGCATCTGACTTGCCATTGTCAATCTTCATTCTTGGCGTTGGAGGAGCTGACTTTAAGGAGATGGAGGTATCTCATTCAAATTATATGCTTTTCTAGAATCGCCTTAGCTCTAGTGAAAGCCTCTGTACTCTCATGTATGTATTCCCACTTCCCTGTCATTTCATTTGTGTTCAACTTCTTCAGGTCTTAGATGCAGATAAAGGAGAGAGACTGGAAAGTTCAAATGGGCGGGTTGCATCACGCGATATTGTCCAGTTTGTTCCATTTCGTGATGTGCAGGGTAAGTATTACTCCAGCTCTGTATCTGTGTGCATGAAAACTTTAAGTTGTGTTTGAGTACACTTTCTGTATTTTGATCTTAAGAACAGAAAAGAGTAATAAATGATCACAGCACTAGAAATTTTTAACAGCTAAACAATTTTATCACAGTTTTTACAATCCATTACTTTTTTAATGTAAGCTTTGAGAAGTATTTTTATGTTATATAGGAATCATTACTATTTTTTGGTTTCAAAAATGGAAAACATTAAAAAGAAGCCCTTGAGGGGCTTGGGTCAAGTGGTAAAGGGAAGTGGAAGGTTCTAGGTTCAATTTTTGATGAGATAAAAAATTTAAGAACCAGAAAAAACAAAAAGTGCATCCAGACGTACGTTTAGCAGATGTTTTGCATTCAAGGGACTAACTTCTCCTCCTTCATCTACAGGTGGAGAGATCACTGTCGTTCAATCCCTTCTTGCAGAATTACCTACCCATTTTTTAACCTACATGCGAGCAAGAAATGTTCATCCAAATACTTGATCGTACAAACAAGTGTACATATAAAAAGCAATTTTCTATTATTGGTTCATTAGGTTTCACCTTGATCTCTTGGTCTCCAACAAGGCCTGCAACAGGTTTATGAAAGGGGGCTCCCCCTTTGCCAAATCTCTTGGGTCCTTACGATGGCCAAGACAGGAGAAGGATTGCAAAGAAGCATTTGAAGTGAATTTAAGGACGGGGTACTATCAAAATCAAATGGGTGAAGAATCTATGATAGGGAAGAAAGAGGATGATGACTGTTTAGGAAATGGAAAAAAAAAGGAGAAAAGATGAAGGGGTTTTTGGAGGGACTTGTGAGGATACAAATGACCAAAGCCTTAATGGGCATGAAGATGAAGACGACTGAAGTTGTGTGTGAAGCCTAGATTCCTTGGTGCATCATTAAACATTTTGAGTTAGTATACATTTCGTGTTCATATTCTATTTGTATAAACTTCTAGAAAATTGGTTATCTTAACGTGATGCTTTAGCTTTGCTTATTTAGAGGTCTCCAATTTGTCTTATTATTAGCCTCAGTTATTTATCTCCCGGGCAACCCCATACAGAAGAAATAGTTAGAGCATGTGTCTCCTTCTGTTTACTTGAGGTTTGGAATCAACTGGAGAGAGGGTCTGTCTCATATTTTCAGGTGACTCATTCCTAAAAATCATCTCCTGTTCTTCTTTTTTTGGGACATCTATTCATGAATATATGTTCTTTATCATCTTCTATTTTTGGGAGAGAGTTCTTTCAATCTTTTGTTTTTTCATTGTCTTCCAAAAACACGTTCTTTTTCTTCTTCGGTAAAAATGTATATTTGGCTGTATGTCAACCTCCTATCCTTGCCCTATACTTTTACGTTTTATTCATTAATGTGCAAGTTTAAAATTATATTTATCTTAAATTATATGGTCCAATTAGTTGTAAATTATTAAGTACTATGTCAGTAAAAAGATGCTTCTTAAATTATCAAGTAATACTTTTATGATATATCAAGGAGCTGTATGTCACAGACTTAGGCGGTGTTTGTTTTTACTTATCTTGAATAAATTTTTTTTGAATCTTCAAATAATCTTAATAGCATTAAGTATTAAGTTGTTTGTTTTTTAACATTAGGTAGTGAGTAGGAATGACAACGAGATGAATTATTTTGGGTTTCCGTCCTACCTCGCTTTTAATGGCATAGGTTTAATTTAATTTTAATCGGGTTTTTAACGGGTTTGGGTTTATTTTCTGAATCTGAGGCGGGTCCAGTATTATTTTCTGTAGCAAGAAAATTAAATTTTCAAAAATGACAAAATGTTAATAAAAATAATAAATTCTTGTGGGTTCAGAGCTTAGAAAATTCTCTTAGATCTCGGATGTGAAATGGTACTTTAAATTCGTCTCGCGAGAAATCTAGTGACTCGAAAAGTTTCGGTCGGGTCGAGACAAGCGGAAATTTTTCGATTTTTACGGGTGATAAGTTCTTTGATGAAACGCGGAGGCAGTTTTGCAATCTCGAAAGTGAAAATGACTTGGGTTAAGTTCGTTAAAATAAAGTGAGGCGAAAATAAATAAATTGTTTCGAGGATAGAAAGCGGACTTGAATGAATGATATGAACCATGTATATACTTGATAATAATAAGGCTCAAATGTTATATTTTAAAATAATTTTTATTATTTTATTTTTATATTTAATATAAATAATAATATCTTTTTATTATATAATGTTTTTAATAAATAATTTATAAAAATTCATAATATTTTTATTTTATGAAAATATTAATTTTAATATAAACAAAAATAAAAGCAAATATAAAATTAAAATTAAAAAACAAAACAAAAATAAAATATGCTTGAGACAGGATTTGGGAATTTTAAATCTCAAGCCCATACTGTTTAATTTTTTAAATGAGACGAGTTTAGGAATTAAAAAAAGCATGAGTTGGATCGATATGGGGTGGCGCATCCCGAAACCCTCCATATTTGTCATCTACTTAGTAGTGTATATTGCTAACTCTTGCTTCTTGTTGAATGATGATTGAGGTTTTTGCATTTTTTGTGGAAAATGAAACTTTACGAATAGAAAAGCGAAAATAATATAAATTTTTATTCGAGAACTTTTTTTTAAAAATTTCGTAATAAATTAGTAAAATTTAAAAAAAAACAAGCGAACATTTAATCTTTGAAAGATTTATTTAGGCTTTGACGTTAAGTCGAAAACCGCGCCACACATAGTCTTCATTGGGTACCGTGAACCGCTAGACAATTTATTAACCAGATATTCTTAAGTCGGTCTTAAAGCACCTTCGCGCTATGTTCGGCCACATCATGACTTGAATATTAGAACTCACAAGAGAATACTTGGAAGGAAGAACTCTATACATGAAGGACCCCGACCCGGATTAACCTCATGAACCCGGAGGACCTCAGAGCTCCGATGGATATAGAAGCTTTCACTGAAAACCGTGAATAAAATCAGTAAATGACAAACTCTACAAATCATAACATATCTTTTAGAAAATAATGCGGACGAGAGTGATAAATTTTTTTTTTTCTTTCTTTCTTTTTTTCTAGACCTTAGATTTTTCGAAAGGGTGGGTAGAGTTTATCTGTTTTTCGGACTTTCCCAAATTGGCGCGATGGCGTTTAAAAGCGAACTGTCTTCAATTCGACCTCCGGTGTTGGGACTCACCGTCCTGACTTCGATCAACACAATATATACCATACTATACATTTATTCATTTTCAATCATCAAAACATTTAAAACTTCTTCAATTCCATGCATTTTTATCAAAAATTTGGAAGCGAAGCCGGGACTTAAAGCCATTTGCCTAAGTGGTTCATTTCAAAATATATCCATATATGCATATATATATGATAAATTATTCGACATATAAAATATGTATTTATCACAATCCACCGGTTCGCATGTCGTCTCTCGATAAACAAACTCCACTTTGCACATGAGGATACTCTGTACTTTGTCTCGGATCTGAAAATATTTTTGGAAACATATGGAGAAGAATGAAATTTAAAAGGCAGAGTGGTGTACATTTTCATTAAGATAACATTTTCGGTATATATCGAATGTCGTACTTATACAATTAAAATCAATTTATGCCTTAAACATTTATCAGCCCAAAGCTTCTTTCTTTGCTTTCTTTATAATAATCTTATCTGATTAAATCCATTTATGCCTTAACATTTATCTCACACTCAAACTTTCTTTCTTTCTTTCTTTCTTTGATGGAGCCGGGATAAACCTTGGCCGAGCAGTTTCAGGATGCTTGACGGTGAGGACAGTCACATTCCGGTCATACGCAACTCTGTTTGCGGAGAAACTCCACGCTTTGCATGGGGTTCTAGTCATAGCACCTTATGTGTGTAAGGATATTCTCCTGACATTTCAAATTCACTCCCTCCAGTTAAACTGCATACAAATCCTTACGCTCCGGTACCTCGGCCGATATCAGTCCTGCTGCAGTCATATGGGGTTAAAGGTAACCGTATTAAAACATTTATCAAGCTCGTTTATCATCCCGTTCATCATTTCTTTATCGTGAAAGCTTCATATATATATATATATATATATATATATATATATATATATATATATATATGCAAATATACGTATGCATTAACACACGTTTTTAAAGCTTTTCATATCTGTACTGTATGCATACATATATAATTTAGTATAAATATATATATTGATGCAAGATAAACACATGTACATTAAAATTTTCATTCTGTCAAAAACTTTTCATTTAAACGATATAACGTTCACATTCAAAACTTGTTTTAACGTAAATCGTTCGACTTTTAAAGCTTCGATTTGCAAAACATCGTTTTTACACTCACTAGTTCACCATTTCGATCCTTTCCATTCCGTCCGATAATCCTTTCACCTTTTCAAGAAAACCACAACGTACATTAACTTCCATTGAATCCACCATCATTCGTTTAAAAGTAGAATGAACAAATTATTGCTAAAACAAGCCAAAGTTTCATTTGAAAAACATTTTCGACAATCTTTACATAGACTTTTCTTTTAAAAATTAAAAGGTCTTTAAAGTATGAAACTCTCCAGATGATCACTTTTATATATCGATGACATCTCTTTAAAATTTTCGATTTTAAAATTCCTTACTCTAAGATTTCAGCCATACTCCTTACCCAGGATTTATTCACCATCTAATAGCTCAATTGGCAGAACATAATACACTGCTCATTTGATGATTTTATGGGCACTTTAGGATACAATTTTGTGAACTTCTTCGGATAAATTTTTATAGACGTCTATTTTAACCATACGACTTGAATCAGCTCAAATCGGATTAGAAATGAAGCGAGTTATGGTTAAAATCTGACAGGCATAGTCAACGAGAAAACAAGAGCATTTCCTGTGCAGGAAGCCAGAACAGTGGCTTACACATGGCCCTACTTTTTGAGAGGAGTAAATTTTTAGGCGGCTTATAATCAGAATTTGACGTGCCTATTTCTATGGGGTTTGATTCTCCTTGAGAATCCTAATTTTAGCAAGCAACTTGAATCACTAATCGGATCAAATAGGCAAGTTATACTAAGTCAATCGACAAATATTAACGAAATGAGCATTTCTGTGCCGAGACTGCTGCCAGAAAAATGAGTAGGAAATGTGTTTATAGCGGCTTTTTTCACTTTCTAGCGCTCGATACAATGCCTTATGCATTTCTTGTGTCTTTAAAATTCCGCTTATCGATTCACTAACAATTCATATTTCTTTTGAAACTTCTTTGTGTTCGCCTCGATTGATATCAAAATCGGCATATTCAGCCTTCATCTGTAAATTTAACATGTACAGAAAATTCAAGACATTAGACATAAAACATCAAACCCTAACTCCCGCCATTAAAGAAACTTCTTTGATTCTTGGTTTAGCACTAATTTCCTCTCATGTACCACTTGTAGAGCACTTGGAAAGCTGAAGAAGAGAAAAAATCCACATCTCCTTCAACCACCTTAGCCTAAACGTTTTCTCCTCCTTCTCTTTCTTTCCTCTCTTTTCTCTCTTTTCTTCCTCTTTCTCTCATATGGACTGACTCTCCTCCTTTTGAACTGACAATTCTTAGTGATTTTGCTTTCCACGCGCAAAAATTGCCCTTTCACACTTGCGAAATTACGCCCGATAAAGAAGGCTCCGTTGGTCCATCTAATGAATCACAAATCCATTAACTTTTATTATTTTATTCGCCAAGCTTTAGTCGTTAAGAAAGGTTTTAATTATTTCTCCTGATAAAATATACCAAAGCATAACAGAACATCACCGGTTTCACCTTATCTTTACGCTTTTATACACGATTAAATGTGAAAATATTACATGGTGTCACAAACTTCCAGTTTGACCATGAAATATTAAATAAATCAGCCATGATGGATTAGGGCTGAAATCTGCAATCGGTTTAAAATCATTAAAATTGTAAATCTAGACAATAGCGTATTATTATCCGAATTACATTCGGATCGCCTGAAAACTATCCAAACGGACTCCGTTTCACTCCGTTTCAGTTTCGTTAGACTCTATAGATTATTCAGGACATTTTAAATTTTATTAATTTCAGAAAAATATCGTATGTTTCCAGAATTTCGATCAGAATCACGCTGTTAAGCAAATCTAATTCTCTTCCCTAAATAATAGTTCAAAGTCATAGGGTGAAATTTCTTAAAATTCATTTACAAACCTAATAGGATATAATAAGAAAAATTACTTTTCCTTAGGGCATTGGTTACAATTTTCAAAAGTCGACTCTACTTTTGAATAGCGTCCGAGCGTTCTAAAATTCTAAGCTACCCTCGTTTCTATCATTGGACCTCTAATGGGTTAGCTATACCCAACCTAACATTCAGTGAGTTGGGGTTTTACAATACAATGCTTTGAGAAGCTCTCAACTTTGGTGGTTTGGAAAATGAGACCATCAGCGCCCCATTTATACTATGGAAGTGTATGAACCTTTGAAGGTTGTAAAATAAAGAAAGTTCTAGAATTCTCTACTATGTACAAGTATATACAAGGGTCTCGAGACTCAGAATAATCTCACCCTTCATGCTCTTCCCACCTTGAATTCAAATATTAGAAACCACAAGAGCCTTGCATTCTTAGCCGAGGAGGTCTGCTTGAAGTCTCTAGAATCTTCCCACCTCCTTGTATATAAACCCACTTGAGATCGATTTATACTTGTGCATTACTCAGAGTGGGATCTCTCTTACAAGTGAAGTTATTGACTCTCCCCGCCTATCTTGTAGGCGTCCTGGATTGATCTTCTTGCTGAAACTTTGCGATCACGCTCTTGGAATTGCCACGTGCGATTAGGTCGACTCGATGGCACCGCATTTGGTGGGTCCCTTTCCATTTCACCAAGTACTCGTGAAGTGAGAATACCTTGTTGCCTTATAGCTCACTGCCATTGTGAAATTATGTAAATAATATGTTTGAAGAATCAAAATTCGATAATCGATTCTAGAATTAACCATGTGAAGTGAATAATCAAATCCCAAAATTTAGAGGTGGTTTATCGAGAACTTCCTTTTCGGTGCACCAAATATGTATATATAGTGTGTTGCATATAGGATATGCTGAATTCGTTGAAATTAATAAAATTTCTAGCTTAGATATGATTTTTCATGGTATCAGAGCCTTAGTTTTTCTGAGAGCCTTTCTGTCCAGCCTTCATTGTTGGAACCTTTCCTGTGTAGCTTTCATTGCTGTACACAACCTTCATTTTTGGGAATTTCTGTGCAGCCTTCATTGCTCCACGTAACCTTTTTTAAGCCATTCTTCAGGCTTCTTTGTATCAGTTTTTTTTTTTCCAGATCTCTAGTTTTTTCATTACTTGTGTAATTCTTAGCCTTCATTGCTGATTTTTGTATGGTCCCTACTACCTTTATTTCTTGATCGTCTATTATTGTTTCATCAGCATCAATCATGTCGGACTCCATCTCTTCAATTGTTGAAGGGAGAAACCCGAGGTTATTATGATGACTGCCAATTATTGACCATCTTCAGTTCACCGACCATCAACTATGGGTATGTGTTCATTGACTCTTTCAGGTGAGACTCTAATTTCTCTTGGATTAAATGCTTCAAGTAATGAGTTTAAGAATGCTTGGATCCTTGATTCTGGTGCTACTAACCATATGACCCATAATCTAAATCAATTTAAAACCTATTTACCTCGTCCAAGCAATAGGAAAATTGTTGTTGTTGATGGAACTACCACTATAGTGGCTGATATGGGGATATCAGGATTACCTGGTTTCTTAAAAATGTTTATCTATGTCTCTCCCCGGCCTCGAGCTAATCTTGTTTCAATACAAAAACTTACCTAAGATCTACGTTGTCGTGTTATATTTGATGCCTCGTTTTGTGAATTTCAGGACCAGGGTTCGGAGAGGAAGATTGGACTTGCCAAGGAGCACAATGGACTTGTAACATGTAAAATTATACCATGATAGTTTTATAACATTTTTTGGGTATAATAAAAGTAAAAGTATGTTTTTCGGAATAAAATAATGCTAAGAATAAAGTAAGAAAAATCCGAAATTAATACAAAAGTTACGGGTGAATTAGTAATTTACCAATTCAGGACCCAAGGGTCATAATTTATGAAGATTATATGTAAAGTGAAAATAAGATAAGTTAGAAGGGCAAATAGAATGAAAATGAAGGACCAAAATGCAAAAGGGGAAAAATTAAGGCAAAAATGTGACAAGGCCAAACATGGCCTTATCTTGGACCAAAAATATCTCATTTTTGGCTTTTGAATAGGGAAAATTCGGTGAAGAGAAGGGAAGAGAAAGAAGAGAAGAAGACAGGAAGAAGGAAGAAGAAAAAGAGAAGAAAAGTCAAGGTATGGAAATCATGTATGGAATCTACATAAGTTTGGAACATCTCTTTGGTATGGAACTACCATAAAACTCTTTTTGTCTAAGTTGTGTAGGAAAAATCTTATTAGAAATGTTGTTAGTTGGTATATATGAGTTTTATGGTTTATAAATGTGTTTTTGGGTTGAGTTGGTTTTGGTTTGGAAGGAAATTTCGGTGAAAATGGCTCAAAACTGGCCATTTCTGCTTCAGCCCGACACCACTACGCCTAGGCGTAGAATGTTTAAATGATATGCAGTTGTGTCTTGTGTGATGACTCTGATTAGAGGTCGTCCATGAATATTATTTCGCACTAAGCTATAAGCTTAGCACGGGTGTTTCATCGGGTAAATGCGAGAGACGAGGAGCAAGCTGGACACTCCCGCATCGACAACCAAGGCGACACACTACTAAGGTGCCCATTTAAAGAGACCTTTTGGTCTATTTTTTTTTTGTATATGTTTTTGCTTTTGTAAGCAATGTAAGTGTATATGTTGAACACTCCCATTTATGGAGTTTGAATATATTTGTAATAAGCTACTATAGAATATATTTCAAGTTAAATGTTTAACGATTACATGAATGAACAAGTTAATGGTATGGTAAAAAGTAAAGATAGTTACAAAGTTTAATTGGTATATAGAGCTGCCGGAGTGTTAGAGGGTGTCTGAGATAGATGGTAATAGAGGTGTGACAGGTTACTGGTATCAAAGCACCCCGACATGGGGGACGCTATAGGACTCTACTTCTTGAGTACATCTAGTAAGCTAGAATTGGTTAAGTCTACTTTGTCTACTTCCTTTTATCTTCATCAAATAAAGATGTCATTTGGTTACATCATAGGTGTCTAGGTCATGTGCCTTTTTCCACATTAAAATTAATGTTTCCTACCTTGTTCAAGGGATTAGATATTCAACCTTAATAGTCACGCCCATACCCCCACTTGAGCGAAGACAGGGGGCGCGGCACGGGACTGAGACTCCTTAACCTACTTTTCGGACATTGGTGGGCCCATTTCATATATAATTTCATAATGAAATATAACTTGTAATACAACCACCGTAGTGGTGTTGAAATGTCCTATATATACATGCATGAGTCCCATTTACTTGTACTTACACAAACTCCACTGTAACACCTCGAATTAGACCATAGTAGTTATTTCGGGTTTTGTGGTTAGCCGTCTATTTAGTGTGCTGAAATTCGTGGGCGGTGTCGTCGAGCATTATAATGCGTGAAGAGTCCAGTCATTTCCACGGGGTGGTTTCCTAGAGTGATCCTTAAGGTTACTATCCGATGAATGCGATTAAAAGGTAAAATGCGGGGGTTGTGATTGATTGATTTATTAATCGATTGACTTAAACTATTGTAAAACTAGAAGGGCGAATGATAAGATCCTTAGGTTTCCGCTCACCACCAACAAGGTAACACCCACCTCTCACTTACAATCTCATCTAGGAGCGATTGATGAATGGTTTTCGATGGAGGATTTAACTTTAGAAGATTTTGTAAGACAAAGAATAATTGAACAATATCAAACGCTCGCTCAGACAATTTGTTTGGACTCTTAGTTTGCATTTAAGATCAAGCACAACGTGTACCAAGAATTTCTCGTTCACACGTTGTCAAGAAGATGCCAAACTAAGGTTTTAAAAGAATTTTCACAAGTGTTCCAATATCATTACAACTCCATTGAAAGCACAAAGAGGATTGAGGGCTGTTACCTTGAAGGGGTGAGTTTCCATCGTTGAGAACCCTATCATGGGTTTAGAACTCCATTAAAAATGAAATTGATCCGTAATTCTTTTGAACACTACTGATAATCGAATTGAAAATAACACTTGATGGCAGGTTGAAGGATATAAAAAAGCGAGTCTCTCAATGAATACCAAGTTATCAAATCAATTGAAAGATTACAATTGCTTAAAAACCAAAATAAGAAGAAAACTAAGTACTCTACTTTATGAAAACCCTAGAAAAAAAAGAGAAAAACACTCCAAAGGTTAGAGCCAAAACCCTAGAATCCGAACTTTTTCAATTGTGCTCTCAAGTGCGCTTAAATACAATCCTCATTAGTGATTTCGAAGTGCTGATCAAAGACGAGCATGCCCTTGCACCAAGATTGGAATTCCGCTCAAATTCTGAAAAGATTCGCGTTGGTAGGTACATTTAGTGTGAATGCGGTACGAAATCAGTACTCCACTGACCTTTGGAATGCCGGTACCGCTACTCTACTGCATGTGGGTACCGGTACCAGCCATTGTGGTACCGATACCACTGCCTCCACAGTTGCCCCTCGCTACTTCGAACTACACGAGGGCCTCCAGGTATAGCCTTCGATAATCTGCGATGATCTCGTTTGTTCTCGCCTTGAACCGCTACGAAAATGTGCACGAGACATCGAACAACCTGCACACGCATAAAAACGGTAGAAAAGGTCAAAAACACCTATTCTACACAAAATGAAAGCAAAACATGAGCTGAGGGGCTTAAAACCCTATATAAATGTCGCACTCTTATGTATCCAACAGTAGTATAAGAAAAGTAAAATTTGTATTTTTCGGAATATAAATGCTAAGTAAGAAAACTGATAAAAACCCGAGATTTATCAAAGAGTTAAGGATAAATTAGTAATTTGCCAATTTAAGGACCCAAGTGGCATAAAATGAAAGATTATATGCTAAATTGGAAATAAGATAAGTTAAAATTTTCAAATAGAAGAGAATAAAAGGACATAAATGCAAAATTAAACCCAAAAATAGGGTTAGCGAACATGGCCTTAACATTAAAGGGAATAAGATCAAATACCTCATTTTGGCTTATTTTTGGTTTGGGGCTTACAGTTTGAAGAGAGAGAGAGAAGATAAGAAGAGAAGAAGAATAAGGAAGAAGGAAGAAGGAAAAGAATGAGAAGTTAGGGCATAAAACTATTTGTGTAAAACTATAAGTAGGGATATTCGTTTGGAATTGTTTGAAACTTTGGTATTGAAATACTTGTTTTAAGTTGGGTTAGGAAAACCTAGCTTTTGATCTGAGAATGCTTTTAGTTGTTTAAGTTAGTTTTATGGTTTTGTTTAAATAGTTGTTTTTGGTTGAAAGTTATAATAAAATAAACTCTGTGGTCATTTGTTTCTACTCGACACCCACCCCAATACTGGCGTGGGAGACTTCGCCTGGCGGTTTATCTTCGCCTGGCGGGCCCCGGATGGGGAGTTTACGAACTTCACTAGGCATGAAGCTTTTGCACAAGGCGTCCCCTACTAGTTCCTCTATTACGTTAAGTCTAACAATGGATCGTTGGGTTAATGAGGATCTAATAAATTGTTCGTCGAAGGGTTCGTCAAGTATAAAGTGAGAAATGTTACGTACCCCTCGCCAGAAGTTGACATTGTTTCACTTGCTTGCTAATGAGATTAAGAATGACATAACGAGTCTGAAACACATAATAGTAATACTGCCAAGACCGGGAATAAGTGAATGAAAAGATAAATTATCTCTGATCTGATGCCCCATCACTCCCACTGTAGTGCTACGACATACATTGCGTGGGTAGGCACATTTTGATCGGTGCTTTGGCACTCCTGTTAGTGCTACGACCTTACATTGCATTGGCGGGCACATTACATTCGATCTTGTACCGTACCTTTGGGTACTTATTATCTTGTGTCACTTCTATTCAATATTACTAAGGTCTATCACGAGACATATATTTATATATCGAATACTTTCGAATAATAGAATACATGAAATTAAATGATAAGAATGTGTGATGAATAAGAAGTAAGCATAAAAATGTATGTTACATTACATGTTGTACCCTCGGGTACTCCCTGTATATGATATATGTTCTAAACTCCTACTAGAGATATGAAAGTTCCGTTACAAGAATTATGTACATGAAAACTTTGTTGTAGAATTTTGTATACGTAAACTTTGACAAATGCTTTATGATATATGTATATTCTGTAAATGTCACGCCCCGATTCTCGGTCCGACCCGATTGGCGAATCTGAACCGGTTTCGGGGTGCGAAAATATATAATTGGACTCTTTACTTTTTTTTCTTTTTTTTTTCTTTTTGAAGCAACATACGTGGGTATACAATTAATTTTGTAA
This sequence comes from Tetrastigma voinierianum, assembly GCA_016808115.1. NCBI lineage: Eukaryota > Viridiplantae > Streptophyta > Magnoliopsida > Vitales > Vitaceae > Tetrastigma > Tetrastigma voinierianum. Next base: position 181,266 of record JAEQBH010000580.1, read on the forward strand.
CAAGCAACTTGTCATTTATATATACAAAGGAACTACCGCCGGAGTGGTATCCATTAAAATCTCTACACATATGCTAAGTCCCAATTGCCTGCAAATGCCATACATGTACATAATTTAATACAAAACATGGAGATCGCGACTTGATCTTTGGTGAGCACCTATCTGCAGATGGCGTACACCGCTGGTGTGGAATGTCCACATCCTCGCTATCCTCTTCGGTACCTACGGATTGAACACGTGCTAAACTTTCGCTTAGTGGGAACATATAAAACTGATAACGACAAATAACAATAATCGCTAGTCACTATCTTTTTTACTTTTACTTTTACTTATGCATATCTTGAAGTCTATTCTTTATGTGACTTCTAACTCTGTCTCATATTATACATGTAGATTTTCCACTCTTGTTTAAATTCCTATCATCATCTTGTTCATATTACTTCGCTTTGTGTCATGTCTTTAGGTTGTAACTCCTTCTCCTACATGTATAGCCGGATCAAATCCATATTAGTAACTTATACATGGTAGCAATTAAGAGACAAATCAAGTCATATCAATTTCATCTGAGGTTTCAATGAGACTAATACTGATACATATTAGACTCTTATCACTATACGACCCGAAGCCATTAATCAACTCCCTTCTTGAGTGTTTCATGATCAGGATGCAGTTTAAAACATTTTGTTTCGTTATATTAAATTTTCAATTTCAAAGTGTAGTGACCGAATCACGACGGCCGTTGGCGGATCAGTGGAGCCGGTTTACTCCGGCGATTTCTAAACATTTATTTTGTCTTGTAAATTTTATTTTTCAAAAGTGTGTGACGAATCAGGCTTGACTGAGTTTGGCGGATATTTGGAGCAGGTTACTCCCGACATTTTCAATTATCTTTCAAAACATGTTGATTATGTTCTTCCATACAGACCTTTTAATTAAGCGAAACACTTCTTTAGACAATCCCATGACATTTACAAGTAATACCTTTTATCCCATTAAATATTACTGTTCATTTAACATCCTTTCATTTATCATTTATCATATCTGCTCATGCATTTTCAATACAATAATTCAGTCTGCATTCGAATTTATGGGATTTAAGCACATACACCATAAAATCCCATTACTCTACAATCATTATCGGTTATTTCCTTTTGACTATTTAATTATGACTACGGCGGATTCAGTTTAATGGTCCACCACTTATTATCGACCGGTAATGTGCATACACATTTACAATTAGGTCTCCCATCGCAGCGGATCTTTGTTTGGTGCACCCCGGAGCATGGTATTACTAATCGGTTCTCCCATCGCCCGCGGATGCCGTTTGGTGCATCCCAGGCCACATCATAAGCGAGATGCGGTTTGGTGCATCCGACCGTGGTATCATATTCCGGTTCTCCGTCGCCAGCGGATGCGTTTGGTGCATCCGACATGTGGTATCACCCCAACCAGTTCTCCATCATGGCGATACCGTTGGTGCATCGACCGTGGTATCGCCGTCTCTCGCCATCAGGCGGATGCACCGATTGGTGCATCCATTAAGTGGGACATTTCTTGATACCATGCACTATCGCACAATGGATGCGTTGGTGCATCCACCCAGTGGATATTAAGTGAGGAGTACCTTTATGACGAATCTTCATTTCATTGCATCCGTCCGGCGGTTCGTCGACCATATCAATTAATTCATTTATAATGATTCGTTCAATGAATCCGTCTTTATCATCATTATTATCATTTAGTTTCAAATATCATTTCAATTCCATATTCACTTTCGTATTCACATTTATGGCCAGTTCCGTTTGATGAATCCCGTCCATGTGCCGTTCACCTTCATTCGGTTTTAAATGTCATTTCAATTCTATTTCGTATTATCTTTCAAAGAATATACTCAATCTATGTACTTATTTCATAAACTCATTCACATTACTCATTCCTTATGCACTCATTCCTTATATTCATTCACATATTCATTCATATTGCTCATTTCATATACTATTCACATATTCATTCAAGTATACTCATTATGTATACTCATTCATAAATATATTCCGCGTATTCATTTCACGTATACTCATTCCATGCATATACTCTATTCGTAGAATTCATTTCATTATACTTATTCACGTATACTCATTTATACACTTTCATCCACATTTTCATTCATGTATACTCATTCATAAATTCATTCGTATACTTATTCACATATACTCATCCATTTTCATTCATGTATACTCATTCCTTAAATTCATTTCACATTATACTTATTCATATACTCATTCATATCATTCATATTCATTCTGTATACTCATTCATGTATACTCATTATAAATTCATTTACGACACTTCTTCGTTTCACGTATATCATCATTGTTATATTTACGGTTATATGTGATAATAATCATATATCCTTAACCACATTATGTGTTCACTTGACATATTGCCTCTCTCATCCTTTCACAATCATGTTTCAATTAAGTTTCTTCATTTTCCATAATCATTTTCATGTTTCATGAACACATCTTTACATTTTTCGTTTTCTACATTTTCCTTGTTTCATGCCTATTACATATATGGCACTTCATATTCTTGTGAACAATGTATGTGGAATCACACCTCTATTCATATATTCTTATTCCTCCTATGGATCACTTTGCTTAGGAAGTGGGACCAATCCATCCAGGATCCATCAAACTAAAGTTATGGCATTTTCATGCCAGCTAATTCGGTTGCAGGATCCACTAGAACAGTTCAGCCATACTAATTTTCCGGGATCTTAACTTCATGTTTTGACTCTAGGTCATTGTATTCCTTTTTAAATATAGGGTTCTAGGGTTCTATTCCAATTGGAATCACCCAATTGAACAGAAACTCAAGTTACGTCAGAAACAGCCGGACTACTCTATGTTCATTTGGAACCAGAATTTGGCTGGCTACTTTGAGTGAATTTTTAGGCCCTTGGAAGGAAGGGATGGGAATTTGGCGATGCCTATTCTTTAAGTTTTGTTCTCCTTGAAGTCTATTTTACGTAGCCACTTGAATCACTCCGTCGGATAAAGAAATGAGCAAGTTGGCCCAAAATACGAAGCGGTGGCAGGAGCGAAGCGACGGGTGTGCCATTTAGAATGTCTGGGGTACTTTGGAATCTGGAAGGGTGTACCGGTACACATTCAAGGTGTGGTACACATGACAAATGTCGAATGTGTGTTTTCTCCTTTTTTTCATATCTTTGATACCCAATCAACTCTCTTTACTTTCATATTCATAAGACCACTTCAAATTCATCTTATGATCTCTTTTCTGCTCAATTTATCATTTCAATCCATATCCTTCATCAAAACCTTTCATGATTTTCTCTCAAAACCACTCTAATATGGGTCTTTAACCCATACAAACTAAGCAAGGATTTTTAGGTTATTCCTAAGCCCTAACTCCAATTCAACGTCATTTAACCTGAATCCCGACCTGAAAGAGGAGGATTCCCTACTTTCTTATTAGTTTGAGTTTTCCAACCTTAATTTCAATATATATTTGGATTTAGGGATAATCTAACAAACCCTAGGTTTGGAACTCATAATCTTTTCTAGGATTCCATACAAAATCCATATGATTCATAATAGAATACATATCCAAGGTTAGTTCCATACTCAAGGTTAGTAGTTCCATACCTTGTTGGCTTGATCTTGGCTCCTCCATCTTGTTCCTCTTCCTCTTCTCTTCTCCTCCTCCTTCACGATTTTTCTCCCTCCTTCCAATGGGAGACCAACTTTGATTCTTTTAAAACCATGTTTACAAGGCCATGTTTGGCCCTCCAAATAAAACCCATTTTTTTTGGGTTAACTTTCTTTATTTGCTTTTTAAGCCCTGCTCCTTCTATTTTATAATTAAATTTTCCTTTATTTCATTTTGACCTCAAATCTTCTTAATCCATGTCTTTTTGGCTTTTGAATAAATTACAGAATTTGTCCTTAGTTTCTTAACTTTAAATTCTCGTTTTAGTGGTTAGCATTAACTAAAACAATCAAGTGCTACTTACAAAATACCTAACAAGTCGATAACTACTGAGGTATATTTCGAAGTGCCATGATAAATGTGGACCACTTCAAGTAGCCTATATTTCCCTAACTGTAAACAGCACAGAGTGTTTCATCCGTGTGATTACCGAAAGGACATTACCAATGGCGTTCCATGTCGGCCAGTGACACAACGATGAGAGATCCACCTGATCATGGGTTTTGTCCTTTGTTTTGTAATATAAATGTAAAGTTTTGTAATAGTGAAAGTTATTTATGTATAAGTAATGGGGACTGAATACCTCTGAGGCATTAACCACCACTCGGTGGTAGTATTAAATTATTTCCTTATGGATTTGTTTATTGAAATGGGCCCTGTGTTAACAGTTGAAGGAGTCCAGTCCGTCTGTTTTTATCTTGTGAGGGCGAGTAGGAGCATAACATCACTATTACAAAACTTTTATATTTACATTCCAAAGCCCAATCAAAACCTGTCAAGTGGACTCCTGTTGTGTTGGCTGGCGAATCACGGTGCCCAGTATCCCTCTTGGTACCTATAAATGAAACACCCATGCTAAACATAGGCTTGGTGGAAGCTGAATAACAGATATGACCCGGCAGAGTGAGATTAAACGTATGATACATATAACATAACCATATAAGCCAGGTTTACATTATAACGAGAATTCTGCAGGTTTTCATATCTCTTGTAGAGTTAGAATAGAATCTTATCTGTGAAGGTGCAGTAGGTACATTCTGAGCAGTAGAAGCGGAGATTACTTATGCTTTTTTGTGTTCATTATTTATATTCTTGTCATATAAATGAGTACATCATAGACCAGTCAATAATGAATGAGGGCACAACCTAATGAGTGCTTAGAAGGTACGATTACGATCTTGAGCAGAGACGTGTTTGCCCACGTATGATATCATAACTATGGCAGGGAGTGCGAAACGCTGAATAGAGACGTACTTGCCCACGTAACAAAATTGCCGTAGCACTAGCAGGAGTGTCGTAGCACTAGCATGAGTGTTGTAGAACTAATTAGAGGTGCCTATTCATTGCTAATCGATTCTTAAGCGGACATACATTATATATATATATATATGTATATATATATATATTACGGGTTTGTTATATTATTCTTAATCATTACTTAAATAAGGGCAAGAAATAATGTTTGCTTATTAAGCCGCCTCGGAGGCGAGTACATAGCATTTTTCATATACTTTTATTATACTTATTGTATTTTATTCACAGTTGCGGAAGAACAAACAAAACGAGATTCTTGAAATAATTTTCGGACCTCAAAGCGACTTTGAGTACTAGTATGACTTTTAGTACTAAAGTACTCAACATACGGACCCGAAAATAGCTTTGAAGTCACGGTACTCAACTTTCATCATCGATTAATATCTGCGGACGGCTTGGCTTTAAGAAATCGCCGATGCTCAACTTTCGTTCTGATGCCGATATCCTGGTTTAAAACCTGTTTTGGTCTAGTGCCTCAACTTGTAATGCCAGTACTCAATATCTACAGACCTTAAACCGCTGATGCGGTGCTCCACTTTGATCTTGATACTCTGCGATTTCTGTAGAAATGGCGGGTTTGCCCTCTTTCATGAGATTTCGACGAAATCCGACATCGACCCTGGCCCGACCAAAACTAACATAAATCACTTTTATCGAGAGATGGGTTCTTCTAACTAAACATAGGCAAAGAGAGTTAGGAAGGTTTATAACCAGCAATCCATACTTTCCATACAAAATTCATACTTATAGGTTTTATACACAATTCCAGCACATATAGGTTCCATATGAATTCCTTACTTGATCACAAGGCTTGAACCAAACTTCTTCTTTTTCTTCCCACTTGAACAGGAACACCAAGAAATGGCTTCTTCTCTCAATAGTAGCTAAGTCTCTCTAAGCCAAATGAAAAAAATGTTCTCATTCCAAGACCAGTTTTTGGTCTTATCCATAATTTGGCTTAAGGCCATGTTTGGCTTATCACATTTTGGAGTTAAATTCTTAGCTCTTGCATTTTAGTCATTTATCTTTCTTTTATTTGCAAATCAACTTATCATATTTCTACTTTAACATATACTCTTCTTACATAATGACCTTTGAGTCCTTAATCTGAAAAATTACCATTTTACCCTTGACTCTTGGATTAATTTTGGCTTTATCCTTTTTCACTCTTAGCACTTATATTCCGAAAAATACAAATTTTACTTTTCTTATATTAAAAAACTGTCATAAAACTACTAGGGTCTAATTTGGGGTGTTACATTTTCATTGCGACATTTGTGAGTATGCAAAACATACTCATGTATCCTTGCCTATTAGTAATAAAAGATCTTCTTCTCCTTTTTTTCTAATTCACAGTGACATTTGGGGACCATCAACCATTCCAAATATCTTAGGATCCAGTTGGTTTGTAACTTTATTGATGATTAGACAAGAGTTTCTTGAATCTATTTGCTAAAAAATAAATATGACTTGAGTCATATTTTCCCTATTTCTTGTACAATGATTCAAAATCAATTTGGTACAAAAATCAAGAAAATATGCTCAGACAATTCTCGTGATTATTTCAATCAAATTTTGTCTCAGTGGTTTCCAAAGGAAGGAATCATACATGAATCATCTTGTATCACCACTCCCCAACAAAATGGGGTGGTAGAGAGGAAAAACCGTCATTTTCTTGAGTGTACTCGAGCCTTATCGTTTTAACAAAATGTACCAAAATCCTACTAGGGAGAGGTTGTACTAACATCAGCATGTCATAAACATGATTCCTTTTAGAGTTTTGGGGTGCAAAAGTCCACTAGAAACCTTGTCTCAATTATAATGGGACATTCAGTCCTCTTTAACCTTGTTCACCAGTTTTAGATTACATCCTTTGTCCATATTCTGATATGAATTGGGAAAATTAGATCCTAGAACTCCAAGTGCATTTTGTGATTACTCATCTACTTTCAAAGTGATATAAATGTTATCATCCACCTACATGGAAACGTTATGTTTTAGCTGATGTTACCTTTGTTGAAAATAAGCCACATACTTCTCTCCTTATCTTCAGGGTTATCTAACAAAGAGATGAGGAGTTAGCCTACCACCACTAGAAATAATCCCGCATCAGGTCATTTCAAATCAAAAAGAAACCACTTCAATTGTTATCAATTTCTTTGGAACAGTTTAATATAATCCGAAGAATCGGTAGAGGAAAAGGAAGAAGATAGTCAAATCTTTGATCAGTTTCGATTTGATCAGGTGTATGCAAGGAAAAGGGACCTAAGGCGACAAGTGAAACGGTCTCAGAGGCAGAGTCTGAAGCAGGTAACAATTCTTGAACATAACTTCAGCTCTGACAGTCGCAGTCCTATAGCTTTGAAAAAAGAAACCCGTGAATGCACAAAAAGGCTACTATATACATTGTCTCACTTTGTGTCTTTCTAGAGATTTTCCTTGAATCATAAAAGCTTCATGTCAACTTTAAGCACTATTCATAGCTGACTCATTGTTTTGAAGTAGTATAGGAGAAGATGGGGGCTTGCTGGAGGGATGAAATGGATGCATTACAACAGAATGAAACTTGGGAGTGGTTTATCTACTTAGTGGTAAGAAACCAATGGCTTCCTGTGAATTGTTCTGCCGGTAAATTTAAGGTGATGGCTCCACAACCATCGAAACTAGAAATTTTGGTTGCAAAGGGTATACTCAGACATATGGAGTGGATTATCAAGAAACATTTGCTTTAGTGGCAAAGATGAATATAGTAAGAATTTTACTATTCTTGACTGTTAATTTTGATTGGGAATTGCAACAATATGATGTAAAAAATGCTTTCCTTCATGGTGAGTTAGAAGAAGAGATTTACATGAGTATTCCACCATGGTTTAGTGAGAGTGATGAAAACAAGAATTGTCGATTAAAGAAGGCATTATATGGGTTAAAGCAGTCCCCACATGCTTGGTTTTGAAGGTTTTCCAAGGTTATGATAGCTAATGGTTACAAACAAAGCCAGAGAGATCATACACTTTTCATAAAACATTCAATTTCAGGGGGAGTCATAACATTAATTGTGAATGCGGATGACATTATTAATGACGAGGGGAATGATGAAGAGAAAAATACCTTGGCTTGATGCTAACTTAAGAGTTTGAAATAAAAGATTTAGGAAAATTGAAGTATTTCCTTGGAATTGAGATGGCTCGATCTAAGAAAGGCATATTCATTTCTCAACAAAAATATGTTATTGATTTTCTCAGGGAAACGAGTATGATAGCTAGTAAACTAGTTGCGACTCCCATTGAACAAAATCACAAATTGAGTGAAGCACTTGGAGAAAAGAAAGTGGACCAAAAAATGTATCAATGGCTTGTTGGGAGACTCATTTATCTTGCACATACTAGGCCAGACATAGCCTGTTCAATGAGTGTAATAAGTCAATTCATGCATCGTCAAGAGAAAATTCATTTACGACTGACCCTCACAGGTCCTCCATTACTTAAAGGCACATCCAGGAAAGCAAATCTTATTCAAGAAAACATCAAATATTGTTTTGGAAATATACATCGATGCAGATTTTGCAAGGTCTCCTTTGGACAAGCGGTCAACTACAGACTATTGTACCTTTCTTGGGGGAAATCTAGTATCTTGGAGGAGTGAGAAGCAAAATGTGGTAGCACGGTCAAGTGCAGAGGCAGAGTTTAGAGCTATGACAGTAGGAGTATTTGAATTGTTGTGGGTCAAGATCATTATAGAAGATTTGAAGGTTCAAAGAAACTCAATTGTGATAATAAATTAGCAATCAACATTGCTCATAATTAGGTGCAACATGATCGAACAAAACACATAGAGATAGATAGGCACTTCATCAAAGAAAAGTTGGATAGTGGGTTAATTTGTACTCCATATGTTCCTACATGACATCAATTAGCAGATGTGCTAATAAAAGGGTTGAAAATGCGCCGATAATATGTTTCATAAAAATATTAGCAAGGTGGGAATGGAAGATCTATATTCACCAGTTTGAGGGGGAGTGTGGGAAATTATGTAAATAATATATTTTAGGAAAGAATAAGGTCAATAATCTGATTCTAAAATCAACTACGGGAAGTGAATAATCAATCCCAAAATTTAGGGAATTGTTTATAAGAACTTCCTTTTTCAGTGTACAAAATATGTGTATATATAGTGTGTTATATAGGCTGTAAAGATTCATTCAGAAATTAATAAAATTTCAAACTCAGTTGTTTTCTTGTACCAGTGCGTCTACCTCCTTATCATAAGAAGGGACTACTGCTATTGGTGCCCTCTTAGATATACCTCAGTTTGGATCTTCCCTGTCTTCATGATACGATTTTAGATGGTTGACATGGAAGACAGGATGAATCTTCAACCTTGGTGGCAACTCAACCTTATAGGACACCTTGCCCACTCATCCCGGTATAGGGAAAGGGCCTTCGTATCTTCTCATAAGTCCCTTGTGCACCTTTCTGAAGGACTTGAATTGTTATGGAAGGAGCTTGACAAGGAATAGATCTCCAACTTCAAACTTCGTATGACGCCTCTTCTTGTCAACCCACTTCTTCATCTTCTTAGCAGCATTCTCTAAGTATGAGAGTGCAATGTCAGTCTGTGACGCCCCAAAATACGGTGGTCCGTTGATCACCCATCAACTGCGAGATACTGTGGATATCATGTAACTTGTTCCACCATTGTATCCCATTGCGGATCAAATTTATAGTCGGACCGAGTCTCAGCACTGTACAAGGAGCTCTATCCAAAACCCAACATGTACAATATACAATCACATGACCCATCCAGGGCCTAATATAACACAATGACCACACCGGGTCTATTTATCCACATTCATATAAAAATATGCAAGGCTATTTTAAAAACAATCCATATGAGTTCAATTACAACTCTTTTAAATAAAGGTACATGCCAAAACTAGTTTGTTCTAAAAATTTTACAAAAAGAATTATAAAGCCTGCAGTTGGCTTTCATCTTCACCCCCTGGGTCGAATGAGAGTCGCCATCGGCGTATATCCCTCACACGAAATGTTTTCAGGTATAGAGGATGGACATGCCCGATAAGTAAATTCATATTAGTACTCCCAGCCAAGTGCCCGTCTGATATTACCTTTAACAATCCACATTCATATCAACTCAATTTAAGTAAGAATATCTGGAATTCTAGGTTGGAATTCTACATCTGTGCTATGAAATGAGATGAGACTACTCATGCCATACCAGAGTCTTTACCACTAACTCAACTCCTTTCAATCATGATGATGTGTGATAAAATCCGTCATTGATGGATTACATCCAATGATCCTTTTCGAAATGAAATCATTTGTTTATAAACCAAAAGATTTTTGAATGTTAAACCTCGAATGATCATTTTATATTCAAAACCATGTGTCTTTTTCGGGCAACGAATTTTCGGGGTCTCACTGCAGGCTCCACACTTTTTGGACTTTCACCGTTGGAGTGTATGAACCAGTACCGAGTCTTTCACCCGAGAGAGTGTCTAGCCCTTCTTGCTATTACCCGACACAAGTTTTTTTTCCATTTCATGCAATAGTGCGACTCTGTTGGACTTTGTCCAATGGTACTGAGCCCACTCATCAATCACCAAATGCGGTGTTTGATTTCAACCATGCACTCAAACCCATGAAATGCGATGTCCCCGTGCATGTGTTATGTGATGAGCCATTGCATGTCAATGTCATGTCACATATGTGATGAATGTCATATGGACAATTTAATTCATACATTTTACCATGTATCATGGACAATTATATTACATGCGGATCTCCCAGAAACAAACATTGATTTAAATGTTAATATATAAGCACACATATCGCGTTAAATCCAAGCAATAAATTAGCAAATCATGTTATTACAAAATTAAGTAATAACAACTTTAACTCTCAAGGCTAAATGGGACATATAAAATTCTCACAAAAACAACTCACCTGACGACCCTAAATGTTATAAAGCGGGTCATATAAATGAGTCAAACTAGCCTTTCAGCTTCGCCATAGCGGTCAAAACCACGGACCCTTAGCAGTTTGGATTATTCTTTTTTTTTAATCCAAATAGTTTCTAAACAATTTTTGGTACATACTATACTCAATCACAAATCAATTCACTAAATCGGCCACAAACAGGCATCAAAACGACCATTAAAGCCGTTTAAAACAGGCTAAGCAACTCCTTAGCAATTCGAATTATTCTTTTAATCCAAATAGTCCCTAAACAATTTTTGGGACAACTATACACAACCACAAATCAATTCACCAAACCGACAACAAACGGGCTGTAAAAAGGCCATTAAAGCCGTTTAAAATAGGCCAAGCAGCCCCTTAGGGCATTGACATAACCAAACTCCCTTAAAACAACCCTAAGGTTGGAAATAAACCAAAGTAGGAAGAACCACTACCTCTTAAAGAGCAGTAGCAAGGTTAGGAAGTCACAAGAGCACCTCCTAAGCCAAAAAAACTTGATTTCCCCAAATCTCCCCCTTTGGATCTTTAGTGAAATCTCTTATTTTTGGTATGTGCACGTAGCCCTTGTCGAGGCGATGAACTTTAGTTGTTGTCTCGACGAATTCCAACTGGTGGAACTCTGTGGATTGTCGAAAGAAGTCTTGGACTTTTCTTCCTCTCCTTCTCTCTCACGTAAAAACAATAGAAAAAATGAGATATTTTCTCTCCCTCCTCTCATTTCTAACTCTATTTGATGTTTAAGGGGTGGCTCACATCGCGCCACGTGTCCGCGATTTATCTGGGTCTGTTTTTGCTCCGAAACGATTTATTTCATCCCGGTTTAGGTTCAAATTATTCTAAAATGAACTTTACTTAAATTATTTCTCACTTTCAAGATTTTTCTTAAAAATCTCGTTTTTAGGGTCCACCAAACACCGATCGCCTCGAAAATCGTGAAAAATCCGACTATTTCGGAATTTAACAAAATTCAGTTGGGTAACTAAATTTTGTGAGACGAATCCATTGGTGAGGTCTGTTTTGTCATCCGAGATCTAAAAAATTTTAGGTATGCAATCTGTACTGTAACGACAATTTACCGTTTTGCCATTTTTTTGGAAAAATTCAAATTTACCCGGGTTTTACAGAGTGTGCTCGTGCCATCCCTTAGCAAGCTTGTAGGCTACTAGACTCTTCCTTGTGTACCCCTGGCTAGGGTGTGAGGAGTCATGGTTGCTGCCTCATGACTATCTCGAACGAACTCTTGTTTGTCGCCTCGCTCCTTTGTAGATTATAGGAGAATTGAGCCACATCCTAGTAACCGTCAGTTAATGATTGCCACTCACAAGTCCTCGAAGTACAACTCTGTGAGGTGCATAATTCCTGTTACGTTTGCCCATTTGTTTGAGGTGAAAGGTGGGAAAGTGAAGTTTTGATCTTATCAACTTAAAGAGCTCTGTCCAGAATTTCCCAGTGAAGCACAGGTCTCGATCACTAATGATGAACTTTGGTAGTCCCCAATACTTCACCATGTTCTTAAAGAATAGCCTATTTGTCTCCTTAGCCGTGTAATCCTTAGGGGCCGCTACGAATGTAGCATACTTGAAGAACCGATCCACCACCACTATGATAGATCCATATCCCTCAGACTTTGGTAAGCTGATGATGAAGTCCATAGTGGCGCTCTCCCAAGGTCGCTCCACTATAAGTAGTGGCTCCAATAGTCCCCTGGGTTGATGTTGCTCCACCTTGTCTTATTGGCACACAAGACAAGTCCTCACATAGGTCCCCACATCATCTTGTATTTGTGGCTAGTAGTAGACAGACTCTAATAGTGCCCTTGTGCGTCGTTGCTCTAGGTGACCAGCCCATTTGGAGTCATGACACTCCTTGATGATATTCTTCCTAATGTTTCCCCACTTAGGCACATAGAGTCGCTTCCCTTTAGTGTAGAGTAGGCCATCCTCTACCCAAAACCATCGTGTCTTTCCCTCACGGGCTAAGATGATGAGACTCTTTGTAGCACCCCTTCCCACTGATTATAATGGGGTGAGGACGCCCTACGAAAAATTTGAGACATTGACTTGATTTTGGCATTGTTGGAATTATTTCAAGCATAGATTCGTAAGTGATATAAACTTGTTTCAAAAAGCCAGAATTATGAAAATTCTTGACTCATATCATAACCACGTAAAACTACCACCATAGTGGTGTTTAAAATGTCCTATACATATATATTTGAGTCCATAACTACTTGTATTCATACAAATATTATTATAACAAAATATTACATTTACATTTGTATTACAAAATCTATAACGCCCCATCCCCAGCCTAGGCGGATGACGGGACGCCACACGGGACTGAGACTCCTTTACCTGATTTTCTGACATTAGTGGGCCCATTTTGAAATATAAATCCAAACTTGTACATATTGACATAACTTAAATCCATGAATTCTTCCAAAAGATATAACTTGAAATACTACCACCATAGTGGTGTTTAAATATTCATATATATTCTTGAGTCCCATTTACTTGTACTTTAAGTTCCATTATTACAAAATTTTATATATTACAATGATAAAAACACATATGGTGGACTCCCCATTCTTTGTGTTGGTATTGCTGGCGAATGCGGGTACCTCCGTGTCCTCTTCGGTACCTACATGGATGAAACACCCATGCTAGAGCTTGGCTCAGTGGAAGTAATATAATATATATATATGACCACGGCTGAGTGGTCCTCGATTCTGATGTGCATAATTGACAGTTCGTATATATGATTTCATATCTCGTAGAATCTGAGACATAAATCTTATAGAATTTGATTAGGTACACTCTAACCGAGCCCGATTACTTGATTCGTATAATTATTTCCATATATCCCACATTATTCATATTCCTATCATATAAATGTTTACTGTGGAGCCGGAATAATGAATAAAGGGACACACAACACAATAGGTGCAGAAGGTGCGATACGTCCCGAAACCCAGGGAGGTCACCAGAAACTATAATCACGATGCTGCCCACATATGAGGTGTCAGTGGCACAAAGCGAGAGTGTCATTAGCGATGAGAATGTCGTCGTACTAATAAGAGAATAGAAACCTTAAGCAGTGTCGACCTCTCCATGTCGAAGGTGTCTCTTCATTCACTATTCGATCTTAAGCAGACATATAATTATATATATTGACTGAGCTTGTTATATTGTTCTTAAACACATTAGCAAATAAGGGGTGAGGTCTAGAGCATTTTTTATATCACTTGTATACATGTACGAACCCTTTCATTCACTTATTAGGATCCTCCATTAATCCAATGAATGATTTCCAGAATTAACAAAAGACAAGAACAAAAGCGAGTTTCGGGTTCCTTTGGCGAGGACCTTCGCGGCGAAGCGATACTTCTTAGAGATCGCCTAGGCGAGCACTCCTTCGCCTAGGCAAAGAAGTGTTGGGCTTGTACAGAGTTGGAGCTTTTGGCCCTTTTTCACCGGAAAACTTCAACCAAAACATAACAACCTCAATCAACTTCAAAACAAAACTACAAAACCGACTTAAACAAACCAAAAACACCTTTATTATGATTTTTCCTACACAAACCTAGACAAGGATATTATAGTTTTCATACTTATAATATCCATACCTTGATCTTCTTGAACACTTCAACTAGTTTCATTTTCTTCACTTCTTTAATTTTGTTCCTTTATTTGATCAAATAGAACTCAAAAGATGGAGAGAAAAGCAATCCCTAATTTGGTTCTCCTCTAAAACCATAGCCCTAAGTCTCTGTAAGCCAAATGGGAAATGTTTCTTCTATAAGGCTATGTTTGGCTTTGTCTCAATTTTGCCTTAATTCTTAACCCTTGCCATTGGTCCCTTTCTTCATCCTATTTGAAAATCAAACATCTAAGTACTGATAACATATCATTTTCTTGAGTTATGACCTTTGGGTGCCAATGACTACCATTTTAACCTTTTTCCCACTTTACTCTTAATTTATGAAAAATACAAATTTTAACTTACATTATACCTTAAACATATAATAAACTACTAGGGTATAATTTGAGGTGTTACAAAATCAAAACAAAATCAAGGACCTACATAAGGTGGACTCCTAATGCTGTGTTGGCCTTGGCGAGTGCGGGATGTAACACCACCCCAGAAATATACCTGATCAGTTTCTTTATGTTTAGGAGTATTTTGTAAAATATAATTTAATTTTCATAATTTAAGTCAAAACGCAAAAAATTGTGAACTAGGAAATAACAACGGTAAATTTTGTAACTTGTGAAATGGGACACAAAAGTCATAATATAAGAGAGATAGTATGCTATTATAGAAATAACATAAGTTGTGGTGCAAATAGAAGGGAGTTTGAGGACCAAAGTGTAATAAAAGCAAAATTAAAAGCAAATGGGATAAGACCAAGTGGGTCTCTCATTTTGGGGATTTTTGGGAGAGAAAAAAACGTCGAAAGCGTGGGTCTCTCATTTTGGGGATTTTTGGGAGATAAAAAAAAGTAGAGAGCGGGAGAAGAAGAAGAAGAAAAAGAAAAAGAAGAAAGAAGAAGAAAAAGAAAAAGAAAAAGAAGAAGAAGAAGAAGAAGAAGAAGAGAAAGAATAAGAGAAAGAAAGGTATGGAAACTATTTGTGTATGGATTGCTATGGGTTTGTATGGATGTTAGTTTGTCCCATTTCTAGGGTTAAGTTAGGAATTCATCATAACCCTAGATTTGTTGAAAATTGGGGTGGTAAAACCCTAGTTTGTATAAGATGAGTATGGAATCCTCCCTTTGAGCATGGATTCTTGGTTTATGATGTATGGATACCCATTTGGGTGTTAGGAAGTTAACCGAACTTACAAGTATTTGAGTTTGGGTTTGGAAAAAACCCTAGTTAATCTCTATGTTTTGTTTTGGTTGGGTTAGAACACATTTGGGAGTTGTTTTCGGTGATTCTTTTGGATCATTTTGGGGTTTTTGGTTGGATTTCTGGAAATAAGGATGAAAACAAAAAATCTGGGCAATTTCGGGGTCCTACGACGCGGCGTAGGGATCCTACGCAGCAGCATAGGTCCACGCCGCAGCGTGGCATCTCCACACCGCGGTGTGGCTGAGAGGCTTTGGAATGAGCCTCGCGGTCTGCCAGAAGGTGTAGCAAAGCTATGCTGGCGAAGGTCTGACTACTTGACATTAGCTACTATTCGACATGGAAATTTTGTGTCTTGTTTTGTTTTTAAGTTGTTAGAACTTGTCTATTGGACTAATGAGGACCACATAAGTGTATGAAAGGGTCAGATTCATGTTTGTAAGGTAAAGGAAAATTAAATGTACCCTGCCCACTTTCAGCGAGTTTATCGTTAGCAAACCCAATATCTTGCCCATTTGATGAATCATAGTTCGAAACACATGTAATTGTAAGACTACCTAAGACCGGATATTGAATGAAATAACCACGTTTATTCACGTGAAATGGACCACGTATAGTACTTGATACTCTACGATTAGTGCATTTGCACTCTCAGCCGTGCCCGACATTTAGTACTTCGATTACTCTCGATTGAATGTGTGACACTCTGTCGGTCTTGGCCTCTGCTTTATGCTACAACACCTCAGTAATGTACCGTATCTTCGGGTATTTATTGTGCTATGTCCTACTCATTTCTTATTACTGGTCTAGGTAGTCAAATAGTTAAGAGTTTGAATAATGAATAAGAGTAAAGTAATGTACATCGTTCTGCTCTGAATGTACCTCGGTACTATACATGCAAGTATAAGCTCTATAGTACTTGCAGTACCTCGTACAAGTATAAACTCTGTGAGTACCTACGGGTACCTTTATGCAGTATAAGCTCTGTAACTCCTCACAGGAGATGCGAACAAGTATAAATTACGCTATAAGTACAAGTATGTGTATAAGTTTGTTATATGAATTCATGAAAAATTCTGATATCTGCTATTGTTATATGCTTACTATAAATGAGTATTAGTACATGTGTATACGTATAAGTCATATGTTTCCCACTAAGCGTTAAGGTTAGCACGGGTTTTAATCGGTGTAGGTACAGAGGAGGACGTCCGCGATCTTTCACATACTATTGGGCAGCCAGGCTAGTAGGAGTCCGTCCACGGTAGCTTTTCTTTCTGATTATGTAAATGTAAATGTATACGAGTTTTGTATATGTATATGTAAATGGGACTTGGGAGCGCCTTGTTGACACGTAAAGCACATTTCACGGTGGTAGTTTTATTTTGTATATGATATTTTGATTCAGTTATAAGACTTGGGCCCGCTAATGTCTGAAAAAGCAAGTAAAGAGTCCCAGTATAGTTTCGCGCCCTCTTCATCCACCTAGGCGGGGGTTAGGGGTGTGACACGGGATGTCCCTAACGACTTCTTTAGAACCTACATGGATGAAACACCCGTGCTAAGCTTCTAGCTTAGTGGGAAACAGAATAACATATATGACCATTTACAGTGATCTTCAATTACAGTATACATGCAGGTGTAAATGTTTCACACATCATTTTATTCATCTCTCCCGTAGGAGTACATAACAGAGATTTCATAATAGAAGGTACCCTTAGGTACATTACAATACAGAATAGAGGTATGCCTTAGCATTCGAGCTGATTCCTTGTGTTTACATATTGTTCATTATTCAGGTACTTTTCATATAAATGTTTATGCACTTTAGACCAAGCAGCGATGAATGAGAGGATGCGGCACAATAGGTACACAGAGGTCACTTCTCTGATCTGAACGAAGTGTTGAAAACGTGAATAGACGTGCATG
This sequence comes from Tetrastigma voinierianum, assembly GCA_016808115.1. NCBI lineage: Eukaryota > Viridiplantae > Streptophyta > Magnoliopsida > Vitales > Vitaceae > Tetrastigma > Tetrastigma voinierianum. The sequence continues at coordinate 199,084 of JAEQBH010000580.1, forward strand.
CGTACGAAGCAGGGAGTGTGTGCTTATTTAGGAGTGTCGTGCGCCTTAAATAGATGTGCAATGTCACCACGAAAGCAGAAGTCTTTGGGTAACCTTTGAGACGAAGTCATAGAATAACACTAGTCCTGTTGTTATCATCCAATCTTAAGCAAGCATATAATTATACATGTTTCAAAGCATTTTATATTGGTCTTAATAATATTCATGTTATACTCTTAATCAATTCTTATGCCTATATTTCAATCATGCATACTGAAATGTTTATTTCCAACTATAATTTCGACCCAGTAAACGAGGTTTTTAGACAAAGTGATCTTCTAACACGATGTTCCCCTATGTCTTAAGTTTCCAATGGCTCAAAATCAAGTCATTTGAACCTTTAAATTAGGAGGTATGGCCTAAACATTCTGAACTTCTCCTAAACAGTTTCTAGGAACAAAATTGTGTTCTATATTGAAATTTTTCTGGGAACAATAGGGACATAATTTGACCATACTTTCTTCATGAAAGTAAGTTACTGTCCTAGGTGTCTAATTTAAGTAGAATTTTGATTCACCTAATTTGGATCAGTATAACTCAAGATATGGTACAAACAACATGAACTACTCCTGTAGAGGGGACAAAATCTGTATTTTCCTGTAAAACTCTTTTTTAGGGTTTGTAGAGAAGGATTTACATCTTGGTCTCTTCTGAAAATTTTTAGCTTTGGTTCTTAGGTTTCATCTCCAATTAGAATCATCCAATTTGGAGGTCCGTATGTCAAGTTATGCCCAAAAAAAAAAAAAACATAGGTTTTAGGGAAGTTTGGATAGCACCTCCCCTAAAATACCTACATGTCTCTTTACACAATTTTGGTCCTTATCACGAAACAATTCCAACCCAAACCAAAAGCAGATCAAAAGCCTGACCTCGAACCAGCAGAAACAAAACAAGAGGAGAGTTAGGATGTGTTTTCTAACCTTGATGTCTTGAAACTGACCCTAACTTCTCCTTTTTTTCATTTCTTCTCTTCTTTTCCTCTTTCAGGAGATCTCTAAGAAAAAAGGGAATATGTGATAATTGGTTGTTACTCCTAAGCAGTATGCCACACAAACCCCCGAGCCACAAATGGAGAATTTCTCTTCTCAAAGATAATTTGTTGTCTTAAGGTAAATTTGGCTCAAGTTTTTCCCCCTTTGCTATTTAGTCCTCCCTCTTAATTCAATTTGCAAATCAACTCATCAAAATTATACCATAACACATAACCTTTTAACTTAATGTCCCTTAAGTCCCTAATTTGACAATTTACCATTATCTTCTTTACTTCTTTACTAATTCCGGTTATATCCTTTTTTTACACTTAACTATTAAATTTTTGAAAAACACAAATTTGACTTCTATTATACCCTAAACATATCATAAAACTACTAGGGTATAATTTGGGGTGTTACACTCTTAGCCATTGGATCATGTTGCAACCCTTCCTTTATAAGATCCATCATCTCTCCCTATGGTTGGCTAGTCATGGATGCTAACTCCGCTTTGTGGCTTAGGGCGTCAGCTATGCGATTAGCTATGCTTGGCTTATACTCCAATGTGTAGTCAAATTCATACAGGAAGTCCTACCACCTTGTCTGCTTGGGGCTTAACTTGTTTTGGGTCTAGAAGTAGCTAATAACAACATTATCTGTCTTCACTATGAAGTGTGACCCCATCAGATAGTGTCTCCATGCCCGTAAAAAATGGATTATCACCGTCATCTTCTTCTCTTGGACTATGTAACGCCTCTTTGTGTCATTGATCTTACGATTTTCGAAGGCTATATGATGCCTCTACTACATAAAAAGCCCTCCAATAGCAAAGTTAAAGGCATCAATGTGTGCCTCAAATGCCTTGGTGTGGTCAGGAAGTGCCAACATCGACTCCTCTATTATTGCCTTCTTTAAGTCTTCAAAGGCTTGTTGACACTTCTCATCCCATGTCCATGCCTTACTCTTTTTGAGTAGATCCCTCAGTGGAGCTGCTCTCACTGGTAGTAGTTGACTAGACTCAAGAAAGACCTTAGTTATGGAACCTTAGTAGGGGGATCCCATTCCTGGATGGCCTTGATCTTGCTTTCATCCATCATTAGCTTGCCATCCTTGATGCGGTGTCCTAGGAAGCCCACTTCACCTTGAGCAAAGGAACATTTCTCCTTCTTCACATATAGCTTATTTTGCCTCAATAGCTTGAACACCTTCCTTAGATGATCGACATGCTCTTCTAAGGTGTTGCTATAGATATTTATATCATCTAGATATACCACCACAAACTTATCCAATAAATGATGGAATATCTTGTTCATCAAAGTGCAGAACGTAGCAAGTGCATTAGTAAGATCAAAGGACATCACTAGGAACTCATAAGAGTCATACCTCGTCACGCACGTAGTCTTTTGCTCATCCCCTTTAGCTATCCTCACTGGGTAGTATCCCGACTGCAAGTCTAGCTTTGTGAAGTACCTTGCTCTACCAAGTTGATCGAACAGATCAACAATAAGAGGAATGTGATACTTGTTCTTGATTATTACCTTGTTGAGTGCCCGGTAGTCGATGCACATACGCAATGACCAATCATGCTTCTTCTGGAATAAGATCGGCGCACCATATGGAGCTTTAGATGATTGGATGAACCCGACATCCAACAACTCCTTCAGTTTTCTCCTTAACTCCTCCAACTTTAGAGGCATCATCTTGTAGGGACCCATGGCAGGGGGTTTTGCTCTCGGCTCCAACTCGATCTTATGATCTTCCTCCCTCCTAGGTGGGAGCCTTTTAGGTAGCTCCGATGGCATCACATCTTTGAACTAGTTGTTGACTGATTTTTACATAGACCAAAATTCACTAATTCTTAGCACTACAACCAGAGATTATTCAATCCCTAGCAGTTATGCCAAAAACTTGTTGAAACTCAATATATATAATATGTTTTATGCTTGTGTAATTAACAATTTTCAATTAAAATCAATTTTGGTCTAAATCACTGCATGTGTACTTACAAGTAATAAAGTGGGATTTTAAGTCCAGAAATCATTCTTAATACACCCCCACCTCTACTAGCAGGCGATGTGCCGGTGACCCCATAGAAACTCCCAGCCGATACTTCCAATGACTAGAGAATCCTGTGAAGTTAAGGCCCAGTGTTGCTTCTTTGAAAGCTTTGAATAAAGGACTCTTTCACAAACTTGTGATTTTACAAAATTTTTGGCGGCCATAATAGCTAAATATAGGACATAATAAGACACACGTAAATACAAATGATACTTCTAAATATGGCAACAACAACACTTCTAGCGAAAAGGCACAGATATCACATTTCATAAAACAAAACTATGTACATACATATGCACAGCATATACAAGTTCAAAGTATTACTAACAAAGTTAGTTCATTTTTTCTTTACAATATATACGATAGTGAGTAAATCACAATGCGTATATGCAGAAGTCTGGAGGACCACACGATATGTCTGACCTGCGGTGTGTACCTAGAAGATAAATTTTAAAATAGGGAAAATAATGGCTAAGAGCTCGGTAGGTGTATGCTTTATAAAATGCTTGCTTTTTCTGAAAATGTCTCAAAATTGTAAAACTATCTTTTACAAAACACTTTCAGAAAACCTTGCTTGCTTTGTTATAAAAGTTTCTAACACTTATCGTAAAAATGCTTGCTTGCTTATCAGTGATTGATTATAAGCTGTATGTAAAAATGCTTATAAATATAATGATCAACCATTAGAGGCCTTTCTTGCTTCTTTGTACCTAGTAAACATATTAAACACATTGTCTCTAAGGTGTCGACGGAAGGTCGTGTCACATCACCTGTCGTAAATATGGTGGAATGCTCCGTCACCGCATAATAGTAGTCTTGTGTATCTCTTGATGGGTCTTACATTTGGTGCTCTACAATAAAGCATGAGCTAAGTTTGCCGACTAGACAAATATAAAATGCAATGAAATCATGTCTTAATTTCCCAGAGTACGTCTGAATACCTCGTAGTAATGCTGGCAAGACTAGAGATTTCTTAAGGCCTAACTACAAAATATAATTTTGCTTGTAATAAAACATATTACTTGCTTGCTTGCTTTATAAAATATGGTTTAACAAATCAAAACCATAAACTTTAAAATGGTTTTAACAATTCACTCATAGCATACAAATAAATAAAACAATTTATAAACAATACTCTAGTATTGAAAAATGAAGTTTATAACACTCACATTTCCATTTACAATAGTTAAGCATGACTTCACAATTTCTCCGCCTCTGCTTTTACCCTACACACTCAAGAGAATACGGCGAAAACATTAATCGCTTACGTAATCACGTAAAACTTAACGTAGGCTTACAAAACGAATATTTTGAAACGGATTTGGATTTTAAGGAAACTTCACACGCAAGTCACATTAGGGTCACACAACATTTATATAAATCCAAAATGACCAAATTACCCTTGAGTACAAAAAACACCCCTTAAAAACCACTCATTTTGGCAAACTTTTCCAAAGCGACCCTAAGCTATCCTTATCCGTTTCAAACGAAATTCGATGGGGGACCACATTACGAGTCAGAGGCCTAGAATTCAAGTCGAAATGACCCAACTACCCTCCCACTCTTCCCCACATACCATTCGGCCAAGAGAGCTCAAAAAATTTCAAATTTTGCTACGATGCGTAATAAATTCAACACTCACCACAAAACACTCTCTTGAGGGTCTAAGCGAGACTTTTAAAGAAAATCCTGAAGAAAAGAAATGACAGTTTAACTTTGGCCAAAAACATGCTTACTAGTAAAATTGGAATGAAAATGTGGTTAACTCTTTGTTAACCACTTCAATTCCTATCAATTCCCGCATCAAATCTAAGCACTTAGGACCTTAAATCCGTGCCTAAATGGCACTCTAAAGGAAAACCTCAATGCTCCCAATGACAAGGTTGGAATTCCAAACCAATCGTATTAAAAATTACAATTATACCTTAACAGCATTTCAAACCCGACCACTTAACTTTTTTAAGCTAGATTTCACTTGGCCTTAAATCATAAATACGCATGGTGGGCATACATGTTCTTAAACCCTAACTTAGGAATTCACGTACAAATCATGCCCAACTAGCAGAAATCAACCACAAAATCAAGCAAGATAACATGCAAGGAGCAAACTGTAGAGTAGCTTTGAAAAATAACCAAGTTTTCATGGTAGAGTACAGCCTTGGTTTTCCTTTGCTTGATTGCCCCGAATGAAGTAACTCTTGCTTAATTGATGCACCAGCCTTGCTCTCCACCTTCAGGACCAAAACCCTTGCAAAAGCCAAGAAATAGTCACCTTCCTCTAAGTGAAGCTCAGGCCAAATTTCTTCCCTAATGGTGAATTTTTGCTTTTAATTGCAAGTCTCGAAAATGACAAACTTCCTTCTTTAGTTCCATAGTTTCAACCTTTCATCCCTCCACTTTCATGTTACGAAAGTGCACAATTCTTTTAGCTTTTACAGTTTCATCCTTAAAACAACTTAAAATACTACTATGGCTCGACTAATTAAGGCCGGCGGGTATGCAGTATGCGATCCCTAAGTTGCGTGCAAGTACATCCTCTCGGGACAGTGTTACAATTCTCCACGATTGTTTTTTGAAAATCTAAAGATTAACTATTCTCACTACTCACGATCATCACTATTTGAACCTCAGAAGTTTCGTAGATGATTATCTTTCTAAAAATAAATTGAATAAAATGTTGAAATTCTAAAAATACATGAATTAGAGAATTTCTTGGACTAAAATAACACGAATGAAATCGAGTGTTATGATCATCACGCAAGTTTAGTAAATATAAAGTATGAGGTTGAACATTGGAATTGTCAAGAAAGCGAGTAGTGTAGCATTGGGATTTCTCTACTCACCTCACATTTTACTCTCCAGCTTACCACATTTCTATCTCTAGTCAATGGGTCTGAAAAGCTACTTATAGGACTTGATCCTCTTTAAGATTTTATGTTTTTCCTTCTCAATACTTCATAGCCATCTCTTAGGACTGGAAATTGTTTGCCCCCATAGACATGATGTCTGACCCTTTAAGATAATTAGTGCCGACGATCAATTGACAGAATTCCCTCCCGCTTTAATTAGAATCTAGCTAACACGGGTTGAGATTATTCCTCTCAGTGCGGTGAAACCTCTTAAGTGTGCTAGATTAGTAGGTAGATCATATTCCTCGGGAACACACTCCTCATCATGAGGGAACGAAGTCGGAAGGTTAGAAACGTCACAGTGATAAACCAGAGTGATCCAAAGAGTGCATTAGTTCAAATAATATCATTGTAAATTACCCCTAAGTGACTGTTCTTTGCTCTCAGGTAGTCCATCTGTGTGTCACTCAGATATTCAGAACAAACACAAATATTCAGAACAGTTCAATGTAGGGTAATACAAGTTAAATCATTCGATTTTCTTGCAGCGACATTAAAATATTACAAAGCGATAATCCACGACAACGATTCTTCCCAAAGGGAGCTTAGCCTTTCAAATCTAGATCACAAATGACAATGACTATTTGATCAAACAAATTTATTGAAATTGTGATCAAAACTGAGAAAATGAATTTAGATTATATTCAGTTCTATTGAGATTCGGACATAAGTGGAAAGCGATTTACATTCATCATTTCGAATCGATTCCAGTCCTGCTACTCTAATCTTAAATAAAGCAAATCTAGAAACAAAACTAAAATGAAAGAAAATAAAAAAAGAAAATTATATACAATGAGACTTGACTCTTCAAAAAAAGCACAAAACTTGATGGCGGTTGAGGCTGCTACACTACTCCCCAGGAGTTTCTATTTATAGGCTCAAGTCTTAATTTCAAAGCGGTGACAGTATGGCGTTCGAAAAGCCCCGAGAAAAAATCCGCACTTTGCTTAAGCTGGCGTCGTGGTGATGTTGCGACATTATTGCAACATCGAAACTTCTATGTTGTGGGTTGAATTTGGCGTCGCGACATTGGCTCATTGTGACTGAATTTTGATGTCTCGACATTGCATATGCAGTTCTGATCATTTCAACTGATGTCGCGACATTGCTAACCTAATGTTGTGACATTGGTTAGTTAAGCTCAACCTTGACTGCTTTGAGCTGATGTCATGACATTGCTGATTTGATGTCGCGACAGTGCATCTTCCCTTCTGAGGGTTTTGTTGATGTCGCGATATTCCTGTGATGTCGCAACATTGAACATTTGATGTTCTGAGGCCTTCTATCAATGTCGTGGCTGATGTCGCGACATTGTTGCGGTGATGTTGTGACATTGACTTGATGTCGCGACATTGGAGATTTGAAGTCTGTAGCCTTGAGTGATGTCGCAACCTATGTCGTGGCATTGTCGCTACAATACAGAATTCTGATCTAACCATTTCAATCGATGTCACAACAATGCAATAACTGGCATGACACTCTTCATACAATGTCGCGACATTATTCTTCTGGTGTTGCGACATTGTTGCCTTTGCTTCCCTTTTTTCTATTTTTTTTGCTTTTCTGCCTCTTTTCTTCAAATTTCTACAAAACATAAATATGGGTGAAAATTCCATAATTTTATATTAAATAAGACTTTTGAGCTTGAAATATACTTGAAAAATTGGTTTAAAAATATATGAGTTTTAGACTCATCACTTGTCCAACACCTTCTTGACTTCTACGGGCATAGGATCAACCGTACCTTCCTTCAGAGCCGCCAAGTAGGTCACCTCATTCTTCTTCAACCCCTTCTCCAATTGCATAGCTAACAACATAAGGGTCGTGCTCTTTCCTTCAATGATAGTAGGGACCATACATGGTGCTTACTCCTCTAAGATAGTCACTGAACGTAAGAAAGATAGGGGCACAACTTTTACATGACGTAGGAAGTCCATCCCGAGCACCACCTTGAAGTCATCCATAGATGTCACCGTGAAGTCGACCTTGCCTTCCCATGGCTCGATCCTCATCATCGCCTCGTGAGCTATTCCTGGTAATGGCTTGGCAGCGAAATTAATTGCCTTGAGCCAACTTGCCTCCTTGGATGTCTAGAGCTTGAACCTGCTTGCCTCCTCCACTGAGACAAAGTTATATGTGGCACTAGTGTCTACCATGGCCTTGGTGGACATCCCATTCACCTTGGCCTCCACATACATGAGTCCTTTACTTTGAGGTAGCTCCTTAGCATGCTTGGCTTTGAGGGCATTCAACAACTGCATTGACCCCATGTGAGCATCGTACTCTTTGCTCGATCCGCCGATCATGCCATTGGGGTGTAAAGGCTCGAGCGTAGAGTCGTGCAGGCCAGGCCGGGAGGCGAGCGGGTTCGGGGGCCGGTAATCCTCTCTTCACGAATCGAATACAATTCATTTTTCTCATTAAAACACATTTCGATGCTCATTTTGTAAAGGATATTTATCTTTATTAAAATATATTTGTATATACTAATTCAACTTAAAAGGGCCCACATCATTTCTTTTCATACATTTCCATTAAATATGGCATTACATGCCCATTTAGTCCATTACCACCTTTATACATTACAACATTATGTCCGGGTTTCAATACCAAAGCATTTACAAAACAAAAATCGGGTTTATCTGGTATGAGTATATTTCCTTGAATGCATGGTCGGGCTTTACTTGACTCAGGTAAGGGCAGCAGTTGAATCGAATCATTGCAGTCTTTTCCTTTGTACTGTTCACTGTTACTGCGATGATAAAACAACACGCTAAGCATTTTCATGCTTAGTGGTTCTATACAGTTCTCTCTTCATTTCAGTTTAAGTAAATCATGCATTTTTCTAAATCAATGTCTTTGTATAATTTTTCAATGACCAATGCGGTGCAATATATAGATGTATACTTTCATTTCGTATACATTCAAATTACAATTCATTGGTCATTTCAATCATGCAGTTTCAATAAATCATTCAAACACAAATCATGCATTTCACAATTTTCTTTTCATTTTGCCATTAAGTGAATTTAACCTATGCTTTCGATGCACAGGATAACGAATCAACGGCACGGTCCCGGCCCAGCCAGTGTAACACCCCGATTATACCACGACATTTTTATACGTGTTTTTGGGTATAATAAAAGTAAATGTATATTTTAGGAATAAAATAATACTAAAATAAAATAAGCAAAACCTGGAATTAATACAAAAGTCAAGGGTAAATTGGTAAATTGCCAATTAAGGACCCAAATGACATAAGAATAAAAGATTGTATGCCAAAGTAGGAAATTGAATAAGTTGATTTGCAAATAGAGGAAAGATGAAGGACCAAATAACAAAAATGGGAAAAGAAAGAAAAAAATGAGTTTTTGCCAAACATGGCCTTATTTTGGAAATAAATATCTCATTTTTTGGTCTTTGGAAGAGAGCAAAAACGGATAAGGGAGAAGAGAAGAGAAGGAGAAGAGAAGGAGAAGAAGAAGAAGAAGAAGAGAAGAGAAGAGAAAAAGAAAGAAGGAAGAAGGAAGGAGACAAGAGATCAAAGGTATGGATTTGTATGGTTTTCTATGGATTCTAGTATGGAACTTGTATGGAATTTGTATGGAATTGTTTGTATGAATTTTTTTTTATGGATACTTGTTGGAGGTTTGGCATACCTCTTTTTTGTGTAGAATCCTTGTTTGGTTGTGGTCCTCAATAGAGGAAAATTTTGTATAGAGAAAATGTTAGGTTTTAGGGGAGATGCTGTCCGTTTTTTTTTAAACCCATGTTTTTGTTTTGACCATAACTTGGTCATCACTCATCCAAATTGAGTGATTAAAAATATCTGGATAAACCAGACTTTTAGGAGAACAAATATTCTTGAAATAAGTATATCCAAATTTGGACTTTCATTGGACCCAGAAAATTCGTCAAAGTGATGCTCTGTTTTCAAGTCAATTATGTTACAATTTTGGGTTCCGGAACAGTTTTAGTATTTAGGCCATAAGTTGAATTTCACTTATTCAAATTGAGTGATTCAAAATTATGGGTAAACTAGACTTCCAGGAGAACAAATATTCCTGAAATAAATATATCCAAATTTGGACCCCATTAGACTGGAATTAGTCAGTAGGGAACAATTAGGTCCACTGAAATACGTCTCGAGCAGTCCCACAGGTGGAGTAATTCCGGTTGTTTAAATCATAACTTGAGTTATACTGATCCACATGAGGTGATTAAAATTTCTATACAAACTAGACATCAGGGAGAACAACTTTCATGAAGAAAGTAATATCAAAATTGTAGTAAAAAATGGACTTAGGAGCTGCCTAGAACTGTTCAGGCATAATTGGTTATAAAAACTGAAATTGTATAAAGGTTATATAAATGTATTGTTATATGAAATAATGCATCATAGTAATACGATTATGATAACATGTGTTATGAAAGTTAAAGCTAATACATATATAATTTTGTTATATGAAAAAGTACGGTTAAATGTTTATAGAGATTATTTGATAATGAATATCTCATAAGTATACATAATACCAGATAATGAATATCCATAAGTATACATGATATCAGTAGTTATTCATGTATATGAGATATTTTTTCTAATACCTGAAAGATTGTTAAGAAAACAGAATAAAACCGATTGCCTGCTTATGAATGGGTAGTTTGATAGATAGGCATGCCTATAGGGATATAGTTCTTTTGCAACCTCCTGATTCACGGATATCAGACCTCGTTTGAGTCGATGACATAAATACCGTTTGGATCATTTTAGCGGCCCCGTTTGGGTCATCTGAGATAGAGATCAGCATCTTGTACGGTGATAGTACCTTCAATTTTATAGTTCTTTCTGTATCCACTTCTAAGGTTTATGCAGGCATGAAACATAAAAGCGAATGACAAGTATACGCAAATGAGATGTATATGATATATGACATGATATGAGAAACATAGCACTGCTATGTGATGATAGTATATGGTTATAAGAACAATAAATAAAGTGTAAAATGACACGAAAAGTACATGAAATATGATAAGAAATGAAACATGTTATGAAAAAGTAGATATGAGAAATGGATAAGTATATGTAAATGTAATATTTGTCATAAGTATGTGCATGTATCTATAGTGAGATGATCCTTATTAGGGGTCATCCACGAGTATTATTCCCACTAAGCTATAAGCTTGGCATGGGTGTTTCATCCATGTAGGTGAGAAGAGGCGGAGGACCAGGAGACCAATCAGCATCAATAGTGAAGTCGACACATGGATGAAACTGTGCTTAACGGTTGGTCTAATATATATGTATTTTTGTTTCTTTTGTAAATAATGTAAATATTGTAAATGTTGAACACTTCCATAAATGGAACTTGTATATATTTTGTAATCCGCTGCTACAGAATATACTACAAGTTAAATGCTAACATTATATGAATGAACAAGCTTAAAGTTTATAAGTTTATAGTAAACGAGAAAAAAATAGCACCCTCGCGACCGGGTGTGCCGGTTGAGTGACGAGACGGTATAAAAAAGCTTTTATAACACGGTGCGGTTCCATTTGGAGCTCTTGTGGTTAAATAAAAATCATTTCTTGAACCACTACCGATGTGTCCGCTCAGGTATGGATCGAATTGGCACATCATTACGCTCAAGTATAATGCTTCTCATTTTATTATATTGGTATACCAATATATCCTTAACTTTCGAGATTTAATGGTTAACATTCTATTAATGGCGCTCAAATCATTCATACTTAATTTACAATAGTGTATATACATTTATATTCAAATACTTGGTTTCAAATACTCATGCAATTTTCATGTACAATTCATTTCACAATCAGTGTATCAAAGCAATTTAACCAAATCAATATAAATTTATCGCAATTAATTTCCAATGATACCTTATTTCAAAATCACTTAAAACATTTTAGAAATAGAGAAATAGAAGTGGAGAACAAACCAGATATTCATTTATAGCTCAAGCAGACACCACAGTATATTCATATAAAACCTTTTAGATTTAGTTTGACAAACAAAACACAAAACCGAAACAAGGAAAGAAGTGTGAAGAACAAACCCAAAAAGGTTGTCGCTCTTCAATTCCTATCCTTGGAATCCCGTTCTTGGGTCAAGATTTCTTGTCACCAACCCCTAATCCATCACAAATATGTCACAATCAAAGAACAACCTAAGAAAAAAAATCAGTTGTGCATTCTAGGATTTTTGGTTAGGGTTGATGTCTACCCAATACACCTTCACTTTCAAAATTTTCTAGGGAAACATAAGCCATATTTTGCTCATGCTTCCTTAAAATGATATCTCTATGAGTTTATTTTCAGTAGGAATTGGAATCATCTCATTTGGATCACCCAAACTCAAGTTATGGCATTTTAATGCTAAACTGGTCGGTATGCCCAGCTTACTCGATTACCTACTATTATTCTCATTTTCAGGGGTCTTAAATCCATAAATTGGTAATAGTTACTTCTACTAATTTGAATCTATGGTTCTAAGGTTTCTTCTCCAATTGGAATCATCCAGTTTGGATCACCAAAACTCAAGTTATTGCATTTTACATCCAGACTACTCTAATTTGCAAAACATAATCAGATTGTTCTTGCACATAACTCCACTTTGACAGATTTCTGGGCACTTTGGGGTTACAAATTTCATACACTTCCTTCAAGTAAATTATTCCCCTATAAGTTTAGTTTATCTATAATTTTGAATCACTCAATTTGGATGAGTGAAACTCAACTTACGGCCAAGCCAAAACAACACAACTACACCCAAAACAGAGCATACTTGTTAACTACCCAAAACTTACCTTTAAGCCCATATTCGAGAGCCTTGGAGCTACAATTTGCTTATGGTCTATAAATTTGTAGCTCTAGCTCCTATGGTTCTTTACCAATTGAAATCACTCAATTTGGATGATTATAACTTAACTTATAGCCAAAACAAAAACAAGGGTTTTGAAATTTTTTTGACAACAACTCCTTTGAAACTTCATCATTTCCTTTATATAAAAATTCATCAACAACAATCCAAACCATAATACACCATGAAATCTTACCCAATACAACCCCAAAACAAACTACAACCTTTCAAAACACTTTTATACCACATTTGGGGTTTATTAAGCTTCGAATACAAGTAGAAAGGGTTGGAGTTTGGTTTTCATACCTTAAATCTTGATTCTCTTTCTTTTCTTCTTCCTCCTTCTTCTTGATCAACTTGTCCCTTGATTACATGGAGAAAAAAATCACAAATCCCTCTCTTCTTCTCTCAATCAGAATGTGCCCTAGCCTTTCTCCCTCTTTCCCTTTTTGCCAAATGTGAGAAATGGCATTTACAAGACCAAAATTGGTCTTAAGCCTTAAGTCTTCATAAGGCCTTGTTTGGCTTGCATAATCACCTATTTTCCCATTTTTCTCATTTTAACTCTTCATTTCACTTTCACTTTCACTTCCTTTCATTTTCATTTTAACATTTACACTCCTCATTTATGACCCTTATGTCCTCATTTGACATTTTTACCAATTTTATTTGGCTCATGTAAAATTTTCGGGTTTTATAATTATTATTATTTTATCAATTTAAATGCTGTAAAAATACAATTTAATTTATTTTATACCTAAACATGTTATCAAACTATTAGGGTATTTTCAGGACGTTATAGAGGGCCTTCCTCTTAGGACATTCACATGCCCAGTGTGGACCATCACATAGGAAACAGTTGGTCTTTGGCTTAAACGCCTTGTGCTTGTCCCAACCCTTGCCCTCTTTGCTAGTAGATGCCACACTTGATCCTTCCTTAGCAGCATTATAGCTCTTGTATCCCTTGTCTTCCCCACCTTTAGCATGATTGCCCTTGAATGGTGGCTTGGTCTTGGAAGAGTCTCCCCTCCGGAAGTCCACAAGTGACTTCGCTATCGCCATGGTCGTGGCTAAGTCTTGGACACCACATCTCCTTAACTCTTGCTCGGCCCAACTCTATTGGTTGTCCATGAAGTTGAAGAGAAGATCTTTCTCATCCATACCAGAAGCCTCAAGCATTAGGAAAGAGAACTCCTTGACATAGTGCTTAAGATGCTTGATCTTCTTATGTGCCATGTAATCCACATCCTCCGGGTAGAATTGCTTCTTGATTTCTCTCTTGAAGTCTTCCCATGTGTCTATGATACATAGAGGTGGCAAAATTGTGACCCGATTGGGCTAGCCAGGTCCGGCTGGGTCGGGCCGGTAGACCATTAAATTATTGGTCCGAAAAAGCCGGACTAAATTTGACGAACCAGCGAATTTTTGTATTCAAAATATTGTTGGCGAACCGATGTCCCTAGTTTTAGATGAAGTGGTTCGTCATTAACTAATGATAATTGCCGACCGCTATTGGCGACCGACGTCTGCCGCTCGTTGCCGGCTGTGGATATTTTGTCTTTATTGATTTTGCTGGCGGTATCCTATATCATAAGGGCCGGCTCGACTGGGTGGGATAACATATTAAGGCGAGGAAGAAAAATAGATTCAATTTAATATAAATTAATATAAATAAATGGAGTTGAAAAAGAAAGGAATGCTTTTTAAGTATGACCTGACACCAATATGTATGGTTGAACCAAATAGATTCCTACTTCAAGCATTGGATCTCCCGTCTCAGTTATCAGTTAAGAGGGGTCATAGAGATACATGTTCACTTTTCTATATCCATGAACCTTCTATGCCACCATAGAGTTGCATTATCAATGTGGTAAAGAGTAGCAGTGCGTACCTTAGTTCCCTCATTAGTTAGTCCTATTACCTCAAAGTATCTCTCCATGTGCCACAAGTAGTTTGTCTAGCTCCTTGGCATCCCGTTTCCCACTGAATGTGTGTGGCTTTAGCACCTCCACCGCTGGTGCCTCATGAGTGGTCATGACCCGAGCCGACAGTACTGTCTTGTAGATGACCACCTCTTGCCTTAACTCCTCTTTTTGTTTAGTCAAGACCTCTACCCATGACTCCAAGGTTGCAAGCATATTTAGGACCTTCATGAACTCCTCATGCAACACCACTAGGACCAAAGAGCCTTGCATTTCCTCTTGAAGGTCTTGGATTTGCACCCTGAGATCCTCCACAGCCTTCTCCATGCTTTCCTCCATCAAGTTTATCCTCGCTTGGTGTTGCCATGTGACCTAAACTGGTCCTTTATTGTTCAAAGCTCCATAAGGCGTCACGAGACTTGTCCTTTGCTTCCCTTCCCACTTAGCAAAGAGGGTCAAGGTCCCTTCGAACGCGCAGAAGCTTCCTCCCACGCGAGGCCGCCATTGTATCCTCCAAGCTACACCCACACGCAACCAAGCTTTGATACCAACTATTACGGACTTAGTCTTCCCACTAAGCTTCCGAGCGGAACTTAGATAACTTGCCCCTCGGATGTTGCTAAGTCAGCCTCCCACTCGCCTTGCTTACTATGCTCGGCTTCTATCTGTGGCTTGGATGCTAAGAGAACTCACAAGATAACATTTAGAAGAAAGAAACTCTATTGAAGGAAGAACTCTATACATTGCTTTGAGAAGCTCTCAACTTTGGTGGTTTGGAAAATGAGGCCACCACCTCTATTTATGGACCTATGGAAATGTGTAGAACCTTTGAAGGTTTTTTACAAATCAAGAGAGTTCTAGAATTTTCTACGATGTACAAGTATATACAAGAGGTCTCTAGAAGACTCTAGGATAATCTCCTACTCTCCATACTCTTCCACACAAGTGTCTTCTCAAGAACCTTCTACATTCTTCTAGAAAAGGGAGGTCTCTCCAAGTCTCCAAGTCTCTAGAATCTTTCCACCTCCCTATATAAACCCCTTAGGGTCATTTATAATTATGCATTCTCAAGTGGGGTCTTTCTTACAAGTGAGGGTGTGACATGTAGCTCTTTTTAAAAGACATGAAATATTGGTATAACTAAAGTAACTTTTGTTTTTCACTTCAAGAATGCATACTGTGAAAAATGTCAAATATGAGCTATTAGAAGATGAATATATATATATATAGCTTTACATGTATAAATTCATTCTCATTGGATCCTAAGAGCTCACGGTGATGTTTATTTTGACATCATAAATTTTGTCATCTGTCGTTTTCTTGCACGAACAAATTCTTTCCATAATTAAAATTAACATATATAAAAGATAATAAAATAAATATTTAGACGTGGCTCCAAATAAATTAATGTATCACAAAATTAAGTAATGAAAGAGAATTAATCCTAGCATCCAAAAAAAAAAAGATTTCTTCCTTTGAACTTGTGATCTAAAAATTAGAGATGAGGTGTTATTTGACAAAACAATTTAAACTTAAGACCTAAAAGCTCTTGTAATATCAAATAATGTTGGTTTTTGTAAACATACTCCAAAAATATAATCTATTGATTCGTGCCACGGTAGGGTAAGCGGAATCAACAAAATTTGTTTTCCTAAGTTCCTCCCTGCTGGTAGTCGAAGCTCTTTGCGACATAGCGGTCTAGAGAGATTAGAACACGGGGATGGGTTTTCATCCCACGAATGATTAGCATCAGTGTTTGAAAATGGTGAGGCTTTTGTTTGGATTTTCGGATTTTTGTTAAAAACAGTGGGGGTTGTATGTTCACTAACTAACTGTAATGGTTTAAAGTGAAATGTGAAATGGTAACTTTGAAGGCTTGGGTCACTAGCTCGATAACATGGGGGTATTAAGGTGTCCTCGGGTTATTTCTAAGCATTAGAACCCAAATGACCTATAGTCAAAGAAATAAAAACCGGATCTTTGTTTAACTATAAGAGCCTAACCCTAGAACCACTCCTATTTAAGTCAAACCAAGTACTAAGCATTCAAAGTCCATTCAGTTTAAACCGGTTTGACGCATAGACCGGTGAGCTATTGGTAGTGCAAGGAGTAATGGGTTGCGTCTGGCGTTGGGCGTGCGGACCTGAGAGCATGGCTTGAGTGTTGACCAAAGGAACAACATTAAATGGCATTGGAAGCCCTGGTTTGGAAGGTATGGAACCATAAATGCGATTTTTGTATCATTTATAGCATGAGGACAACTTGCAATGACGAAACCAAGCTAGCCACCCTCATAAGTATGAGGCTTAGCCGACATCCCCTTGAGTTGTCATCCTCAGCGGGTGTGTTTGGCGACCAGAAAATGAAAGAAAGGAGAGAGGAGCAAATGAAACCCCAAAATGTTTCGCGGAATTGGCCTTAGAAAATAAAAAGTTTGCTTCGAGTTGCTTCAGGGTCTGCAAAATGGGTGGGTTTATGTAGTACGACCCAAAGTGTGAAAATACTAAAACACCTAAAATATGAAATTACATAAGGGCTATAATGGTAATACATCCAAAGCGTGGTGTTTGGGATTAAATATACAAAAATCACGGGGCGTAATTTATGCGGGAGGATTTATTTAGCATAGCCATTTCGCTAGACTAGAAATTGAGAGATTCATATCAACGATTGAATTTAGCTAGCTAAGCGAATTTAGCCAATAGCGAGAATTATGTGAATAGCGAAATTGGTTAATTTCGCTGAGCACGATAATTTAGCTAGCTAGCGAAATTTCGCTAGGATTCTTGTTACCATGATCGACGAATTTTCGCGATCATGGAAATTCTAGGATTGCTCACCTTCCTTTGCATTGCTCGCGCATCTTCTTTTTTTGCCCTTGCATCCCACTTTCCTTCAAATCACTTCAAATTCCTTCATTTTGATGGTTGAAAACCGCAAATCTTGACATAAATAATTTGAATGTATGAACACATAAGAGTACAAACAAACTCGAAATGGCATCGGTGGTACTAAGTGGACTGCGTGCGTCAATTGGCTTAATTGGCGTGATTGGTGTGACAGCCACTATCTTGAATGGGCTTCAAAAATATCTCCCATAAGGCACTAATACCTGACAAATAATTGCTGGTCGCAACAATGCACAAAACAATAATGGGATAAATAAAAATTTGTTTTTACAAGTATATATATGGTTCAAAAAGTGTATGTACAGATAAACTTTACCTTTAGCATGAATAATTTACACCCTGTATGAAAACCGGTCATGAGAGAACAAAAACCATATAAGAACAAGTTTTAGGGCAATGCCAATTTCAAGGAAATCAACACAGTTTCCACGAAATCTAATTGTTCCTAAGGTAACAGTTTAGAGCCAATAAATTGCAAACTGCCACCCTCCCACAACGATAACTCATGTGGCATGCACATTGACTAACCTAAACTCTGGGATTAGCTACACTCTTATTTCTTTGTTGACTACATTGTGGGGTGCGATGCTAAAAACTAGACTTCTGAGTCTAAGGTGTAGGGTCCACCGATGACTCAGAGGCCAATTAAGGTTTAGGGCATCGAGAGCGAAAGGATCCTTGACCACAAACTCTGCGGGCTTCACGGGACTCAGAATGATTTTGAGAATTGAGGCACCTACAATGTGAGCTCTGCCATTCAGGTGTAACGAACAAGTCGATGACTCCTGACGATTAAGAACTAGGGCATGAGAACTGAGCTTTCGCCATATACTCGGACCTGTGTCGGGTTTCAAGGCAAGCGTCAGAGCATTTTCTTTTTCTTCTTTTCTTTTTCTTTTCTTTTCTTTTCCTTTTTTGGAAGACTACATTGGCCTTCATGCATTAGTGAACTAACCTATTGTGGGTCGTCGACAAGCCTAGGGCCGGCACACAAAAGTGAAGGGTACATGAATTTCACGACTGTTAGTGCAGATGCGGTGTGCGGTGTGTGAATTAGCTAAAGGGAATGAGTTGAAAACGCTAAAACTTCAATGGACCAAAAGTGAGATCATGCATGGAATTGTTCTAACATTAGGTAACAACCAAAGGTTTCAATTCTTCAATTGAAGCGATTCAGATTGTCAGTGAAAAAAAAATGATACACAAAACAAAAGTTTCTAAAAATACTTTACTGAAATATAATATTGTAAATAGTATTTGTAAACTTTTGATATAACAAAAATAGCTATACAAGAAAGAAATCTAGCTAAGCATACAAAAAAATATCACGCCTACTATTGGCTGTGCAGATCTAAACAAAATCGGTAAGGAGTTGATAATGTGAAAACCATACGAACATAACTTGAGAAGACATACACCCTCAAAGCACTGGCCAGTTAAGAAAGTAGTAGACATGTCATAAGGGTAGGAGAAGTTTAGGAAGCGGGAGTATGACCACCTCAATCTCGTGGTGGTGGTGGATTTGAGGCTGCTGGCTATTTGTGGCCGAAGATGCATGTCTAAAGACTACTGCTGCTGGCGGCTCATCATGGTCGGGGAACATGCGGGAGGCAAGGGTGACTCATGATACATTTGGAGCATGGTAGCCCCCTTGGTGGTCTCGCTGAGTCCAATCTCGATCCATCGGCCTTTGTGTAGGAGCTACGAACGGACAACATCCACTGCACTGGCACCCACTGAATGCCGGCCTTGAACGTGCACTCGGAGAGTCTTTGTCTTTGTATATGATGGGCGGGAGTGTCGGCGGATCTTTGTGGCGAAGCGGGTGGAGGAGGATGGAGAGGGGAGGACTCTCCCCGACTCCCAGACTCTCTCAGACCTCGGGAGCATGCACATCTCTCCTCTGTGAGTCCTCTGCCTCCTCGTCCAGTACCTCCTCACGGTCCCCTTCTTTGGAGGAGAAAGAAAATGGCATCACCATAGCTACGCTCCATAGTTAGGACTGGGGGCATCGATCCTCCTCTCAATGGGGCTCCTGGAAGCCCAAGTGCTCAGGGACATGGCTCGGCGGTCGTGGCATCAATGGGTGAACTCTCTACTCGGGGCCGGGCCACTTCGGTGGATACTATCTTGAAATGTAGTAATGTTCATCCTTGACTCGGAGGGACCCGGGCAGGAACCTAGAGATCGGAGTGCAGGCCTCGGGATGGCTCTTATTTGGGGCGTAGTCTTAACGTGAGAAGAGAGGCGGTCAGGCGGATGATGTAAAAACATCGAGGCGGAGGGCCTCCAGAAATAGTATGGGTCCAGCAGTGGTGTCTCGAGCAAGGCTGGGGACCTCTCTGCGGAGTGGCTGAGGGACGATCTCGATAACCTCGAGTGGCACACCTTTGGTGACGGGCCCGATGCGCGGCCGATGCCTTAGGTCGCTGCGGGAGACTCCGGACGGTCGTGATGCTGAGTCGGAGGCTCAACGGACACAGCGCTCTGGGAGTCATGGAATGATAGAGCTATCGAACCACGGGTAAGTAGAAGCTACCTCGCGTCGTGAATGGTAGCAATGAGTAATGCTCGATCGACTCATGAATCCTGAATCTAGGGTCAGATTTGTCGGTAGCCGGAACGTCGTATCCCGACTCATGAAATCCCTCGCGTGTGGTCAGGCATTCCCGGGATGGGGTGCAGTGAATAAGGCCTCAGTCCTCGGGGGCGTGCGGGGCTATGGGGTTGCCTCCCGGCTGGCAGCGGGGGCCCATGATGGGCGAGGCTGGATGATATTGGCTCCCGGTCAGGAGAATCTGGGGCCCAGCTTGGAGAAGCGAGGCCCTCTGGATCTCTACAATGACGGTGAAGGGCCGAGGTCCATCAGGTGTCTGGTATCTGAATCCACGAGGGCTCACTCGGGGGCGCATAGGAATGGCTCTGGGATAGGAGCTGGGTGGAGCTGCTCCTCTCGCTCGGGAAGTCTTTGAATCGACCCGAGTCCTCAGGCGGGACCCACCTCTGGTACGGACCATGGTTGTAATCTGAAAGGACACGAGAGGCGGGGCGCGGCGGTGTGCTTTCGGGCCCGGACCGGGACTCACGGCTAGACAGGCACGGGCGGTGGGAACCAGTTTCTGGTGAACAGGGGCTCGTCTTGGGAGCTAAAGAGCAGGCGAGTGGGGACCGGGCGAGGCACGGCCCGAGGCGGCAGCGAATCTGGGCCGCAGGGCGGGGCCGGCGACCGGTGGCTGGCGCAAGCGAGAGGCGGCGGCAGCTGGTATCGGCGGGCTGCGGTGTTCGGCCGGTGCTCACAGCGATGCTAGTCTGGAAGGGGCGTGGCTAAAGGAGGCTTAGGGCTTGGCTGTGCGAGTTTGGGACAGAGGCCCGGGCAGTTCTGGAGGAACCCGGAGTTCGACTAGGAGAGGGGAGAGGAAATGATGTGAATGCGTGTGGTCCCCATACTCCTTATAAAGCCGGTGGAAGCGTAGAAGAGTCACACTTTCTCTATTATATATGAGAGTGAGCAAAATACGCCGCTGCAATTAATTTTACGGCATTACAATATAAACAATATAAAAATAAAAATTATCATATTAAAATATATCTAAAAATCAATAATAAAATAATAATGCTCTAAATACCAAGAGTAGATTACTAAATAAGATTACTAAAAATAAATGACTGTTAAAATTGACCAGATTAAGGCAAAGCAAGGGATTTTTGAATTTCATGATTTTGGTCTTGGTGAACTGAGTATTTGAAAGTCCTTTGAATTACTCATGGGGTCAGGAAGGATCTCCTCAGCCAGGCGGTGGCTGTGCGTGTGATGGCAGATTCCTCATTTGTTGATTTGCTTCTCACTGGTTGAATTTGGGCTGACCAAATTCTCTGCGGAGTATTTCGCGATGGCAATTCCCGAACAAGCGCTTCACCTTGGTTGGCTATTTCTTACCAATTCATGAATGAGTTGGCTTCCCGAACTTCGATCAAGCGAGCGGACTTCATTTGTTCCTTCCACTTCACCTTCCAATGATTTGTCTTTGTTCGAGTGAAAGATGTGACTCGATGTCATGTTGCGAGATGTGAGCTGCATGACTCATTTGACGGTGATGATTGCATTGCGATGCGAATGGTCTTCAGATGGCACATGATTGGGCCCATTTGCTAATGGCTCGGTGTCAAGCACTACAAAAGTCCTCTTGGGTGGTAGAATTTGTCTACCTTCACCAACACATCCTCCAACTATTCCTTAGGAATCTTTGCAGATCGATCGACCCGATGATAGAGTGATGTTGGTAGGTTTAAGCTCTCCCGAACCCTAGCTGCTTATACGGTGTCGCGTTGGAGTTTACTGCCCCAGCCTCCTAAATCTAGCAATGGCATGCCGCAAGTCCACCAATGTTAACTGAAATTGTGGGAATCCTGGATCCTTATGTTGGCGGTTCTTGCTTTGGATTATGGCATTCGATTAAAATGCCCTTTTCTCAATGCCCACCCCTTTTTGATTGTACAAAGATCATGGTACATAGGCAGACTTGCTTGATGATGTCAAGAGGTATGTTAACCTTCCTTGCCTTAGGACTTCTAGGATGCACACTTTCTTTGGGATGCCTTCTTCTTGCTTCTTAGTGCCCCAGGGAAATGGAGGTGGCATGCGGTGCTTCATTGAGTCACCTTGGAAAATGTTATGGCTCCAATTCTTCTCTTTTGGTTTCCTCCAATGGCTTGGGCATTGGCTGATCAACCTCTTTTCCACTCCTCAGGGTGATTATAGCCTTGACCTCATCCATTCCTGAATTGCTGGATGAACCTATCTCATGCACTCATTTTGGATTTGGCAATGTTTGGGAAGGGAACCTTCCTCTTTCCTGTACCTCCAGTATATTGTTGATCTTAGTGATTGAATACTGCAAGTTGTCTATTTTCTGATTAAGATTGCTCTCAAGCCCATCTATTCTCTTGTTCGGTGTACTCTACGGTGTATCAATCCTTTGTGCCAATTGCATTGATCCTTTTTGTTCTTCCACGAGTTCTCACCACCCTTGCTCCAAGTCGGTATCGCTTGCTCAAGCTGGAGAAGTGGATGATGGTGGTAATGGTTGAATGAGAACAATGTGGTTTGGCACATGGGGGCACATAGGCAGGGGGATTAGGTTTCAGGGATGAGTTGGGGTGATTTTCCAATTAGGTGTAGGTATTACCATATGGGGCATTAGGTTGTGACGCATTGACCTACAACATTTGCATATTCTGACATCAAATCCTTCACTGATGGGGCAGTTGGATGATGTTCTCCTGGATTAACAATGGGTTGGCAGCGATGGATGGGTTGGCACGTGCGGTGTTTCGATCCTTTGCACGCGCCATGAACCTCTTTCTTCGCTCCTCCACCTTCTAGCTAGAATTGAAATTTTTGCTTTCATTTCTGTGTCCTCCGAAGGTGTAAAAATTCCTCCCCAGTGTTTGAGGGCCTCATTTTTCTACCTCTCTCGGGTTTGGCTCATCCCAACCCTTGGAGTTTCAGCCACATAACTTCGAGAAATCCATGGCCTCGTCGGGTTTTGTAAAATCACCTCCACACATGGTTTCTAGCAATTGCTTCATGGTAGGGGACATACCACATTATAGAAATGATTCCACTAACATCCCAGTGCTCAAGACCCATGATGTGGACAAGCACTGATGGTATCCATGAATCTCTCCCAGCATTGGTAGAATTTCTCATTGTCATAGGCCGAGTAAGTGTAGATCTGCCTCTTAATTTGTTGGTCTTTGTAGTAGTGAAGAATTTCTTCAAAAATTCAACGAAGATCACCTTGACTTCCTAATTGTTCGACCTCGATGAATTGAGCCAAATCTTGGCTTTGTCCTTGAGTGTCAGTGGAAATGCTTTCAGCTTGAGCAAATCCATGTCGGTTATACCTTCCTTGAAGGTAGTGCATACCTCCTCAAAATCCCTTATATGCGAATGTGGATTTTCATTCTCCATACCATGAAAAGTGGGAAGCAAGGCCTTGGTAGGGTCTCAACGCCCACATCTTCGACGGGAGGTATGATCACGGGGAAGGGCTAACTCTAGGAGAGTGTATATGGTCCCTGTTGACTGTAAGGCTGTTGGATTCAGGTGCCGTGACTTTCTTTGTTCTTGGGTGGGATCCATATTTTTTTCTTCTTTACAGTAATACAGCGACTTCTGACTTTGTTCAAGCGGTATCGCCGATTCTTTGCGGTCTACGAATTGTCTATCCTTTGGTGCATACACTGTACAATTAGACACAACAAAGAACACAAGTAAACTTGCCTGGAGTCGGTGTTAGTTAAAACAAAAGTATTGCGAAACAAAAGCGATTCACGGTGGCGCAGTGAAGAAAACTTCAGTTCTGCACACTTAATTCAAAAGGACTAAAGGTCCTGCGCTTGTAATGTGGATTACAAGTACATCAACTCCTCATACGTGGTTTGGCACCATCCCGACAGCGACGCCGTTTGGTCGTGCGGTAGAATTCCAGCGGAATCAAAATTTGTTTCCTAAGTTTCCTCCTACTACTGGTAGTCAAACTCACTGCTGACATAGCGATCAGTCTAGGAATTCGAACACGGGGATGGGTTTTCATCCCACGAATGATTAGCATCAGTGTTTGAAAATGGTGAAGGGCTTTTGTTTTGGATTTGGTTTTGTTAAAAAGCAGTGGGGTTGTATGTTCACCCGACTAAGCGCAATGGTTTAAAGTGAAATGTGAAATGGTAACTTTGAGGCTTGGGTCACTGCTTCGACTAACATGGGGTATTAAAGGTGTCCCTCGGGTTATTTCTCGCATTAGGGCAAATGACCTATAGTCAAAGCCAAAAGCCAGGATCTTTGTTTAACTATAAAAAACCTAACCTAGAACCACTCCCTATTTGAGTCCAAACCAAGTACTAAGCATTCAAAAGTCCCATTCGGTTTTAAAACCCTAGCATTTGCCTCATTTCAATGAAACCACTTAAATGGCATCTAAAAATATGTCGGTGCATCGCATTAAGCATGCTGCCCCGAACAAACTTTATGAAGTATTGACCAAAGGAACAACATTAAATGGCATTAAACCCTAGTTTGGAAGGTATGGAACCATAATCGTTACCTGTACATCATTTTATAGCATGAGGACAACTTGCATTAACTTCAAAACCAAGCTAGCCACCTCACTCTTCAAACTATGAGGCTTAGCGAAGCATCCGCTGAGTTTGTCGTGTTCCGCCAGCGGGTGTGTTTGGCAACCTAGAAAATGAAAGAGGAGAGAAGAAACGAAATGAAACCTAAAATGAAAGGCTGCGAAATTGTATAGAAAATAGTTGCTTCCAAGTTGCCAGGGTTGCAAAAAATGGGTGGGTTTATATAGTCTGACCCAAAGTGTAGAAAATACCAAAAACACCTAAAATATGAAATTACATAAGAATATAATGGTAATACATCAAAAGCGTGAGTCGTTTGGGATCAAATATGCAAAAATCACCGGGCGACAATTTCGCTATGCGGGGATTTCGCTAGCATAGCGAATTTAAACTAGACTAGCCCGAGTGAGGGTTTAAGCTATCAGCAGGTGAATTTCGGCTGACTGGCGAGTTTCATTGGCATCTAAGCGGCTAAGCTAGCCTAGCGAGAATTTCCCAAGCTAGGATTGCGAATTTTATGAATCTGACAATTTAGCAATCATAGCGAAATTCTAGGATACTCTGCTTCCTTTGCATTGCTCCTTTGCATCTTCTTTTGCCTTGCATCCGCTTTCCTTCAAAATCCACTTCAAATTCCTTCATTTTGATGGTTGAAAACAGCAAATCATTGACCTTAAATGGTAGTGCGCCAAAGACATAAAGTACCAAAACAAACTCGAGAAAATAGCATCGGTGTCTTAAATTGGACTCCTTTTGTATCAATTGGCTTAAAGTGACATGATTGGTGCCAAAAGCACTCAAACCTATCTTGAATAGAAACTCAAATAAGCGCTTTTTGGGCACTAATCATCTATTGGAGACCTATGTCCTTTCTTTCAACCACCTCATTCTATTGAAGTGTTCTAAGGGCTAAGAATTTGTAATTAACGTCAGTCTTTATCATTATAGAGATAATCAAAGTCAACATTATTAAAGACCCTCCTCCTATCAATTATTCTACTCCAAGCAATAAGATGCCCTTTCTAGTTTAGAGTTTTGATAAATGCCTTAATATTTTCAATCCTCGACTTTTCTGCGGTTGGATTTTGGGGTTGGGTGGCCCCAAAATGGTCCATATTACGATCCATGACCTAACTTGTTTTTGAATATAAATTGGCGGGTTAAATGGAGTTAACTAGCAATTAATAAATATATATATATATATATATATATATATATATATAAAACTCTCTCATCTTTTTTTAGAGAATATATTGCACTCTCTAATCTCTACAAAAAAAAAGGAACTTTAGATTGTGGAAATGAGTGGCATTCATTTATGTAATGGTTGCTATTTGATCCAGTGAAGCAAACAAGATCTCCATATTCCGTTGTAATTCTTTATACGGTATGTATCCATTATCTACATAATTTAATTCATCATTGGTATCGAAGGCATTTCTTGTTTGCTTTACGGTGTTGATTTAAATCACGTATTCTCTTATTTGAAGAAATCGTAGTCGTAATAAGAAGATTGACAGGAACGAGCGGTTTAAAATTCAAATATGCAAAATAGATGGATTTGAAAAATTAGAAAAGGAAAATAAAAAAATAAAAATGGTGACATAATCTTGGAAAAGTCTATCGACGGACATTTAAAAAGACCAAGATATTTTCTTCATCTATTGTTTTTTCATTATTTTCTTGCCGAGAAAGTTACCTTTTTTTGTTTAAGGTTTGTTTTTCGTGTCTTGACTTGGGTTCCATTAAGCCTGCAAGAGATTATGCATAGTAACCATGGAAGCGATTATTCCATCTGTTTCCTTTAAGCCAAGCTAGGTAGCACAAAACTTGCTCACATGAAAATAAATTTGAATACTTGGACGATAATAAATATAAAATATAGAAATGAAAGCGGTTTTAAGTTTAAGCGAAACGATTGTAATTTTAAGTATGGCTATGTGTATATATATATATATATATATATATATATATATATATATATATATACTCTCTATATTCTTTCAATGAAATATCAAAATTAGAAATATAGAAGCTTAGTTGAAGTTTGACTTAGTACACTAAGAAGATTATAGAAAGGGTTTAGTTCCAATTTCCACGTATGGAATGGAATGACATGGCAATAAATAAATAATTAAACATCTCTCACCTTAGGTAGCCTTACTTAATTTCTCTGAACAAATCCATACTTCTCTTTGGTGTGATGCCGCCACGCATGTATCTAGAACAGTGACCTCCGCTCTCTCGTGTGCGGATTAGGAGTAGTTTAAAGTTCCCCGTCTAGGGACTGAGAGAGATCAGAAAAGCGTTTTCTCTCTTCTTCTCTACTGCGTTTTTCTTTTTCAAATATGAATTAGTATTATTTTATCAAAATAAGTGATAAAATAATATACTAATAATTATTTAAATTAAAATAATATGATTTTACAATTGGTTAGTTGGACATTATTTTTTGTGCATTACTAAATAACATTACGATTATTATTTTGGGAGAATTAATTAAGTTTTTACGTATATGTATAGAAAATAATGGATTCAACTCATTCGCACACACCTCGAGTCATACGGACTTATGCATGAGATTAGAGTCATTAAGGCGGCGAAAGAGCTGAAAATCTCAACCTAATCAGGCGAGTTTTTAAGGAAGACTTTGTACATCTTGTGAATTATATAATCAAGCTTCATGAAAAGTTCAAGAATTGATTTGAAACGGAGAATTAAAGATGAGTTTGAATTGGATGAAAGTGAAGGTTTTTTGAGAAATCTTTTCAAACGAGATTCACAAAGGCGTTAGATTTCTTATTAGATAAGAAAATGAGAGGGGAAACAAGCAATTACAACTTTTATTTGTTCACAAGTTTGTATTGGTCTATAAGAAAAGTCTAAATGTGAAAAGGGAACTTAGGATCGGAAATTCTTTGCAATAAAAATTCTCATAGTAACAGTGGAAATTTAAACTAGGATAGTTTCTAAGAGAATAAAATGTTTGGATTAAATTATTCAGCTAGTTAAGTTCAGACGTTTGTAAATATTATGGATGTTTAATATTTCATTAACTTGTAGTTGTTTGATATTTTATATATATATAATATAAATATTCATTTTATTTCTAGCAATTTTGAGTTTGTTTTCAATGTTTATGATTTATATTGAATTTTATGATACTTTGTGTACTTGAAAGTACATGTTTTGATAATTATCTTGTATACCTTGCAATTAGTGGCAGTGATAGTCTCACATTAGGGATTTAGAGGATGATTGGAAACATGAGTGACCTTTTGATTCTAAAACCTATATGTGAGTTGACCTCTATCTGATTAATTTGAGACTAGAGTAGATATATGTGTATGGATGAAACATTAATATTGTGCAATTTATGTCTTACCATGGGAACTTCGTGTTTCTACAAACCTGATGTCTTACGCATCGAAACGTATCGCGGAAGGCTTTAACAAGGGTGAGAAAGCTAAATGGTGATAATTATGAGATTTGGAGCATGAAGAGATTCAATATGTCTTTGGAAAATGGCTCTTGAGGTACTGATGTGTCTTGTATGAGCTGAGAGCGGGAATACGATGACATAAAGGGGCCAAGGGAGGCTTATGAAACTGGAAGCCGAAAGAATTCTCTAGCTCGCATAGCGTTGCTCGACAATATGGAAAGATGATATCATCGCGAGAATTCGGAGGATTATGACAGCGATGGACATGTGAATTAAAACTTTAAAGAATAAGTTTGAGGTGCTATCGGTAACCAAACTCGAGATCACTCACGATGGGGTGACACCTACGAAAAGAAATCGAGGATCATTGATAGAAAAGCATTCATTGAGATGTCAAATATGATTTGTGAGATAAGGACACTGGTCATGTGTTAATAGATGAGCAAACAAGTCCAGCATGGTCATTTCAGCACCTCGATCTTGGAGCAAATATGAAGATACATTTGACCTGATGAGAAATATCAGAACAACGGATGATGTGGTGCTCCATATTGAGCTAGGAGAAGAAAGAATTGAATGCTTCGAGCTTAAATACAAACGTGTATGGCTGAAGATCTAGCTTAGAAAACATGGGCGAGCGCAAGTATCAAAGGTGGGTTCCAAGACAAAAACAAGAGAAATCATTTCGACCAAGGGGAGCATGGTAATGACCCGACACGGGAAGGGAAAACGTTCTTTCAAGAAGAAAAACATGGCCAAGATCAAATTCACTTCAATTGTAATACCAAGGCATTTACCTGAATTGCCTAAACTAGAAGGTATTTAGCTATACTAAAGTTAGTGGAACTTTGCCTTGATTCCATTTTCTAACAAATACATATCAGCACAATAGTTGTAGACTAGACGACAGGACCATGTGGGATGAGACAGCCGTGGAATTTCGGCGAATACCACATGAGACAAAGGAAATGGATCTATGTGGGAAACAATGCAAGGATTGCGGAGTTCAAGGGGCTTAGGCACATGCAAGTTAGTCTTGCGAGGGTGGCGAAGACACTGTGCATGATGTTCTCTATGCTTGATGAGTTTGCCGAAATTTAATTTCAGTGTTAGTTTATTAAAAACTAGGTTTTAATATGTATCTTACTTCAAGAACAATATTGAATTGTCTCTGAAACTACTCATTATGGATCTGGTTATGTATTAAATGGTTTTATTATCATGGATCTTTGATTATTATAGATAAATTTAGGGTTATTCTATGATAGCGATCTTCACATAGTGCGAGATTGATGTGAGATTTATGGCATGCTACGGCAGCCGTATTAAATTGAAGCTCAGAATGGAATCAGGCTAATTAAAACCTGGAATCTTGCTAAAATTATGACAAAGTAAATCTGTTTACTTATGAGCACGGCCTGGCTGGTAAAAGTACTAGAAAACCATTTAATTAAAAAGGAACCAAGCGGACTTCCTTTAGTGGTCCATTCAGACATATGTGTGGTCAAATGAATGTGAGAGCAAGGCATGGGAGCTTATTATTTCATACATTCCTGAGATATTATACTCGCTTTGGTATTGTCTATTTGATAAATCATAAATCGGAGGCAATAAGTTGCTTCAAAAACTATATGAGCTTAGTTGAGAATCAATTAGATAGAAAAATTAAAGCAGTAAAGAACAAATCGAGTCGTGAATATTTGTTGATCAGTTTAAGGCAACTATGTGATGAAAAAGGGAATTCAACATCAATTGACTATTCCAGGGACTCCACAACAAAATGGTATTCGCGGAAAGAAGAAATGAAACGCTCCTTGAAATGGTTGGAGTGTAGTACTTGAGCAGAATTTGTCAATCACTTTTAGGGTGATGCACTATTAAGCTATACATTTATATGTAGTGTGCCCTAGCAGTCAGGTTCCACTACTCCATGAGTTATGGACAAAAAAAGCGACTAGAAGTGTTTTAAGACCTTGAGGGATGTATTATGTTCTGTACTCTTACATGAGTGAAACTAGGTGCGGGAAGAATGTATCTTTATAAGATACTCGGAACATTCGAGATGTGTATTTTATGAGTGAACACGATGAGTGGGTCTCACGAGATTTGAATCAGGATGTCACATTCTTCTTAGGGTGTCACGCCCAGATCAATCCGACCGATTGTCGAATCCGAACGGTTTCGAGGGTGCGAAACCATATCTTCAGGACTCACTTATTTTTTTATTTTTTATTTTTATTTTTTTTTTATTTGAACTTATATACATGGTATATAAACAATTTTGTAATAACCAACAATCATTTATTTACAAATGAACACCAGGAGTGGTATATATTAAAATTGTACACATATATGCTGATCCCATTCTATACAAATACCTTTATATACATATCTAATACAACATTAGAGATCGCGAACAGTCTTTGGTGAGCTGTCTACGAGATAGCGGTCTGTTTGTTGTGGAATGTCACGTCACTCTTGTCTCCTCGCCGGTACCGCGGATTGAACACGTGCTAAAGCTTTACGCTTAGTAAGGACATATGAGCGATGTAGCGATAATATGTAATAATCGCCGCGTCACTATCTTTTTACATTTACTTTTCCTTATACAGTGTGAGAGCCTATTGTTATGGGCTTCTAACTCATATAATATTATACATAGCCAGTTTTATCCTTTCGATTCCATATCACTATCCTTGTGTCATATCTTTTACAAGTTTCAATTTCCTATCTTCTACATGGCATATCATATAATATTCAAACAAACATACATATACGATAGCCGTCGAACCATATCAAGTCATATTAGATACATACGAGGTCAAAATTAGACGAATACCAATACATATTAGACTCATTTTACTATAGCGATGGAAGCGCCAATTAAATCCTTGTTTGCAATTTATTTCGTATTTACGGGATGCGGGTTCCAAACATTTGTTCGTTATATTTAATTTTCATTCGGTGTCGCGACCGGATCCGACTTGACCGGGTTCGTGGATCGTGACGGTTACTCGACATTTTCAATCAAAACATTTGTTCGTTTTATTAAATTTTTATTTTCAAAGTGTCGTGACGAATCTGAACTTGACCGATTGGATCAAGGCTGGGCGGTTTACTCGAACATTTTCAATCAAAACATTTTGTTTCGTTTTATTAGAATTTTTATTTTCAAAGTGTATGACCGAATCCCGACTTGACGTTGGCGGATCCAAGGTGGGCAGGTTTACTCGGAGCAATTTTCAATTATCTTATTCAAAACATTTTGTTTGTGTTATTCCATTTAAACTTTTAATTCTGAAAACACTTCTTTTCGGTTCGATCCATAACCACTACAAATTCAAAAAACCCATAACGTTTACATTTAATAAAATACATTTACAAACTTATACCTTTTACTATGTCAAAGTGAATGCTTAAACAATAACTTTTAAATGTCCATTTTAAATACCGACATGTTCGCCTGAGTCCGATGCATTCGCGACGATTCGCGAATCTGCCGCGGTTTACGTCATTCGTGCGATGATTTCGCGTAATCATTACCGTCTCACGTAGCTATAGAAATCGACATCCGCGACAAATTCGCGGGAATCCTGCGCATGCATCGTTATTAGCGTGATTTGCATTCAGTATTGCCGTCTCACATATGGCTATAGAAATGCGAGCATTCCGCAGCGATTCACTTGGGAATCCTTACGTGCGTAGTTCGATGCGGCGTGATTTTCTGCGTTCAATTATTACCGTCTCCACACATATGGCTATAAATCAGCATTCCACGGCAATTCACTTGGGGAATCACGCCGCATTTGTCATTATTAGCAATGTGATTTCGCATTATATTATTACCGTCTCACATGTGGCTATGATCGACATTCCACGACGATTCGCGGGAAATCACGCGCAATACGTCATTGATGCTTGGCGTGATTTAGCGTTCGGTGTGCAGATCTCACATATGGCTATAGAAATCGACATTCCACGACGGTCACTTGGGAATCACGCCTGTCTGTCATCGGTAGCAGCGTGATTTCGCATTCCAATTATCACGCAGTCTCACATATGGCTATGAAATCCGACATTCGACCCAGATTCACACAGAATCTGCCACATTTGTCATTCGGTAGCAATGATTTCACATTGCTTAATTGCGGTTACCTTCATGGCCAAATTCCGGTAGGTGAATCCGTCCGTAACCGGTCATTTATGATATATTTCAAATCAATTTACTTTATCACGGTAATTCACTTATAGTTCAAATACTGCACATGCATATATGTGACAAACATTTCGAATAACCATAATTCAAATCAATATGT
Source organism: Tetrastigma voinierianum (assembly GCA_016808115.1). NCBI lineage: Eukaryota > Viridiplantae > Streptophyta > Magnoliopsida > Vitales > Vitaceae > Tetrastigma > Tetrastigma voinierianum. Next base: position 231,665 of record JAEQBH010000580.1, read on the forward strand.
ATATACTTATATATGTTTCACAAATAGCATTCGTGGCGCGATCATAATCACATTTCGAATTTCCAATTTCACTTTGTATTATCTTTTCAAAGAGGCCCTTCTTTCGATCACATACTCATTCATGTGATCATTTATATATACTCATTCATATGCTCATTCCGCGTATACTCATTCTTATCGCCATTCACGTATACTCATTCCATATACTTATTCACGTATACTCATTCAGCACACTCATTCACCTTATGCATTCATGTATACTCATTCATACACTCATTCACATATTCATTCATTATACTCATTCATAAATTCATTTCTGTATACTCATTCCGCATTATCTCCTATCATTTGTTATCATTTTCTAGTTATATGTGATAATAATCATATATCCTTAACCACATTATGTGTTCATGACCTTATTGCCTCTCATGTTCTGAAATCATGTTTCCAATTAGTTTTCAATTTCATTTCCATAATCATTTCATGTTTCATGAACACATCTTTACATTTTCATTTCTACATTTTCCTCGTTTCATACCTGACCCGCATATGACACTTCATATTCTTATGAAGTATGATGTATGTGGAATGACCCTCATTCATATATTCTTATTCCTCTATGAATCTACTTTACTTATAGGGAGTGGAATAAATCCAATCGGATCGTCAAACTAAGTTATGGCATTTTTCAAGCCAAACTAGTCGGTTTACCCGGATTACACTAGAACAGTTCGTATTACTAATTTTTCCAGGATCTTAACTTCATGTTTGACTCTAGGTCATTGTATACTTTTTAAAGATAAGGTGCTAAGGGTTCTATTCCAACTGGAATCGCAATTCGAACACCGAAACTCAAGTTACGTCAGAAGCAAGCCCGGACTACTTTATGTTCAAAGCTGGAACCAGAATTTAGCTTGCATGGCCCACTTTGAGTGAATTTTTAGAGCCACTTAGGGTCATGGTGGCTATGCCTATTCTTTAAGTTTGGTTCTCCTTGAAGTCTATTTTACGTAGGCACTTGAATCACTCAAATCGGATAAGAAATGAGCAAGTTATGGCCAAAATACGAAAACTGGTCGAAATTGGGAAAGCAGAACAGGGTGTACCGGTACATGTCTAACATGTACCGGTACATGTTGGCCAAAAATGACCAGAACACAATGTGTACCGGTACAAGTTCAAAGTGTACCGGTACAAGTGACATAAGTGCCCAAAATGTGTATTTTTGTTCCATATTTCCATATTTTGATACCCAGTCAACTCTACTCTTCAAACACACATCAAACACTTCTAATTCACCTTGTAATCTCCCTTTCCTATTCAATTCATCTTTCAATTTCCTTATGTTTCTTCAAAATTCTTTCATGAATTTCTTCCAAAACCCTTCTAATATGGGTTATGACTTTTCCTCAAGCAAAAACATGAATATTAATTAGGTTCTCTAAACCTAACCATTACTAATTAACATGAGTCCATCCTCAAGGGGATTCCATAACCATCTTGTGCCATATGGGATTTTACCCACCTTACTTTCCAAAATTTTGGGTTAGATGAAACCTGGCAAACTAGGTTGAGCAGATAAATCATCCTTACAAACCAAGATCCATGCCAAAATCTCATAGAATTCATAATCAAGGTGAGTTTCCATACAAAAAATCCAAAGTTCCATACAAAAAATCCAAAGTTCCATACCTTTTTGGAGCTTGGCTTTGCTTGCCCTTCTTCTCCTCTTCCTCTTCTTCTCTTCTTCTTCTTCCTCTTCCTCTTCTCTTCTCCTTCTCCCATATCGTTTGAGCTCTCCCACAAATTGGAGACCAATTTTGGTCTTTTTAATCCATGTTTGCTAAGGCCATGTTTGGCCCTCCAGCTCCATTTTTGGGTTAAGTTTCATTATTGCAAAGGTCCTCCAAATCTTAACCATTTGTATTTCAAGTTTCCTTTATTTCATTTTGGCCTCAAATCTTCTTAATCCATGTCTTTTAGGCCCCTTTTTGGACAAATTACAATTTTGTCCTTAAGTTTTGTAACTTTCCGGGTCTCTCGTTTCCATGTTTCGCATTTAACTCATGGAACATTCAAATTATGCTTACAAAATACCCTAAACATGTCGAAAACTGCTATGGTATATTTTGGGGTGTTACATAGAGAATGATTTTCCTCAACAAGGTGATATCAATAAAGACTTGTCTTTCACATAAGACTCCATCGTTAAATGATCGACCTTCGTTCGAATTGGGAGCATTTTAAGGAAATATGTTTAACTCAAGTCACGAATGATAATGATCTTGATCAAAATAAGTATTCAGTGAAAGGGAGTACTCCAAGAGCAGCATGATCTGGTCCAAGTGGGACTTGTTTAGGAATAATAGAATGCGTTCTTAGGAACCTAAATTGCGACGTGATCGTGAACAAGGCATTCCCGTCGTCGTTTGACATTGTTGAGGGTGGTGAGAAGCCTTCCGCGGCCATTACGGTCAGATGACTAGAATGTCACGAGGCTCTCTAGGGCCCTAATGAAGCGGACAAAAAAGCGTGGAGGAAGAAATGGAGTCTATGAGATCAAATCAAGTTTTGGGAACTTGTTGATCTTCCGAAAGGAAGCTCAAGGCCGTGGGAATAAATGGGTTCTTAAAATAAGCGGCGTAAAGGCTGATGGCGCAATTGATAAATGGAAGGCTAGACTAGTAGCGAGCTACACACAACGAGGAAGGAATAGATTATGAGGAAACTTATACGTTTGTGAGAGATTCACCTCGATTCGTTTGATACCCCAGCTATAAGTAGCAAGTAGGAGATCTTGAATTACATCGATGGATGTAAAACTGACATTTCTAAATGGTGATTTAGAAATCTATGTAGCAGCTTTGTAGGTTTTATTGCGAAGACCAAGAAAATAAAGTTTGTAGACTTTTGAAGTCCATATATGGCTAAGCGTCTTGAACAATGGTATATTAGTTTCATAATCGATCATATTAAATGGTTTATTATGATTGTGAAGATCATTGTGTATATATAAAAGATCCATGGACAAGTTTATAATTATGTCATTATATGTTGATGATATGCTTATAGGCGGTAATATGAGGAGTAATGTAAGTATTGAAATTAAAGATAGTTTATCATCCCGATTTAGAGATGAAAGATATGGGTGAAAATGTATATTCTTGGGTTAAGATCTCAGGAGATCGTTCAAAGAAATTATTGTCTCAATCACGAGTCATACATCAATAAGATCCTTGAGCGATTCCAGGTCAGGCATTCCAGACCACTCCAAATATAATACTAAAAGAGTGAAAGGTGGTGAAGGTCTTAAGCCCAGAAGAATGTGCCTAAAACTCCATGAAGAAGAGTATATGAGGAAAGTTCCTATACAAGTGCGGTTGGAAGTCGATGTATGCCATGATGTGTCTGTGCCTGATATTTGTTTCTTTGTTGGCATAGTAGCCAGATATCAGTCCAACCCGGGACAGTGCATTGGAAAGCCGAGTTAAAGAAGGATACTAAGGTACACAAAGAAGCGCGCTGCCTACTTATTCATTGTGTTCTGAGAAGGAAATGATGCAATTAAAATGCTCTGGCGATGCGATTGGGGAGAGACTTAGATGAGAGAAAGTCTACCTCTGGGTACATCTTCTTACTCAACAATGGCCATTATATCATGGAAGTAGTAAGCAATCACATAGCCTTGTCCACCAAATGGAAGTTGAATTTTATAGCTTTTTCGGCTACATGAGTACAAGAAGCATTGTGGCTCAAAAGTTTTTTTGATCACTTGGGTGTAAATGCTAAAAGTGTTGATTCAGTCTTAGTGAACTGTGATAGTCAAGCAGCAATAGCATACACAAAGGACCCTAAGTATCATAGCAAAACCAAACACATAGATATAAAGTATAACTTTGTAAAAGACATGATTGCACACAAGAAGGTGAACATGAAGTATATCCCTACGCGTGAAATGGTTGCAGATCCTTGTATGAAACCGATTCCTCGAATATATTTATAAAGCATGTGAAATCCTACCGAGTTCACGTAAGAAATATGATATACTTATTGTAATGTTTCCCAACAATGTTCATGTTGTATTAATGTTCAAATAATAAATATGTTTGTTACAAGCCTACACATATGTGTGAGTGTTTATTTTTTATAAATACACTCTCGATTTATTGAAAAGTATGTCGGACAGATAAAGAGATTAGCCCTCTCACACGGGTAATCGCCTCTCATTAATTTTTAGTAGTTGATGAGAGATGAGACAATGTTAAGCTTATTATCTAAGTGATAATCGAGAGCCAAGCTTAAAATATGAATGTCGCCTTGTTAACAAACAAGATGAGATCTTATTAAAGATTGTAAGTGAATTAATAAAAAAAATTCACTTTATATGTCTATGTTGCCAGATTTGAGTTCTAATGAACATGAAAGAAGTAGACAAGAGAACTCAAGTTAGACATTAAGAATGTATGAACCATTATAAATGCGGTATTAATACATTACATAAAGACATACTCCATGGGAAAGGAGAAAATACCGTATACGTGTTTCATACCATGTGTGCAAATAATGACCAATATAGGTACTCAAAGCTCAGATCTCAGCTTTGATGTGTGAGACCTTTAAGGAATAAGAGCCTTATATTTATACCCTTATGACTCTATTCTAATTCTTAAGACTTAATTTAATACTTGCTATTTTAGAGTGTTACCAAAGGACTATGAGAGATTCAGTCTAACTAGGCACTACTGGAAAAGCAAATTAAATTAAAATTAAGAGATTTGAGAAAAGAGGAAGATCATTAAACGTATCACATTTTGTTTGTATTCACCGGTATACCAATTATAGAGTGTCTATAATTGTGAATACAATATATGATATAAGATTGAGATGCGAGATTTGAATGTGATAAAATGATCTAGGGTGCGCATACTTAAGTCTACTCATGATCTTTTGTTTTTCGAGAAGCTATATTCATAACGGATGTATATGAGGCTCTCAGTATCTTTGGTCACCGATCTATTTTTCTTGTATGAATTGGTAGAGAGTATAAGAGATGATGTTCTCTTATAAGATATTGAGAGAGAGCATGGATCCCATTTCGTGCGAGTGGGAGATGTTGGATTTTAGGGTTGGGTCGCCCAAAATGGGTCCATGATCCATGACCCAACTTGTTTTGAATATAAGTGTGTGTGAGTTAAATGGAAGTGCTTGCGATTAATAAAATAAATAAATAAATATATAAAAAACTCTCTCATCTTTTTTTTAGAGAATATACTGCACTCTCTAATCTCTACCAAAAAAAAAAAGAACTTTAGATTGTGGAAATGAGTGGCATTCATTTATGTAATGGTCGCTATTTTATCCAGTGAAGAAAACAAGATCTCCATATTCCGCTGTAATTCTTTCTCTGGTATGTATCCATTATCTCTATAATTTAATTCATCACTCTGTATATTGGACTCTTATGTTCTTTGTTTACTAACTTAAGTGGAACTTAGAAATATTAAGGGTTTGTTTGTTTATACTTTGTTTTTAAAAATTGTTTTATGTTCTAAAAATAAGGAGGAGCAGAAAAATAGGAAAACATGTTTTGGATTCCAATTTGTTTTCTGAAAAACATAAAAAATACAAAAACAATAAATTTAAAGACAAAAGAAAGAATTTTGAGAACAAAATTTTGATGTTCTATGTGTTTTTAAACTTGATTAAAACCCTTTTCAAAAACAGTTTTCAAAAACAGTTTTCAAAAACATGAACCAAACATACCAAAATATTCTTAGTGTTATTATGCAACTTAAGTTTTTGTTTCTTCTTCAAGCATTCACTATAGATTGAATCCCTAGGAACACTCAATTTAGGCACACTTCTACTTATTTTCTTATTAAATACCATAAATATATCATAAATTTATATGGCATAACGTTACATGGTTTAACTCAATTGTTGCATGCCAAGGAAGAACTAAGATTAGGATTAATTGCATTGGAATTGGAATTATATATCTATAGTGATGTATTCTAAGTAAATACACTTCCTTTTCTTATCCAAAGTATTGCAACTATTTATGAAATATTATACTAAAATTGTTGTTATAAATCTACCTAATACGCTGTCAAAAAAGAAAAAAAATCTACCTAATACTAACAAAATTGGTTCAACCCTTCAATACAAAGAACCTCACAAAGTTTAGGACAAATAGGTATGCAAACATCACAAAGTTTCTCCTTTTAACTCACAACACTATTATCATCAAACATCACATTAGTACCATTTAATTAATTAACTCTTCAAAGATAGCTCAGGATGGCTTGTCTTTATGATTCGTCTAGAACAATCACTATGCAATTACCAATCAAAAAGTAATTTTAACTCTAAATAGAATAAATATTACATTGTAACTAAGATCTCTTAAATTAGCCTAAACTAGCTTTGGATGCATGCTTACTTGACTCATCCTATTCCTACCTAGCTAATGTGAGACCCTCTACCCGTTTTTTATGGTATTCATTTATTATGCATACTTCCAGATTTATTTCAAATAATACAAAAAATTGTACTTAAGGATGCCTTCATAAACTGAGTATACCTCCTTGGCTTTGTTTTCCTTAATTGAATCTTATATGACCTTATTAATTTATGTTGCCAAGTTCGAGCTTCTTAAAGGTTAATTTCCCTTTACTATTAATTTTATTTAAGATTTTTAACTAATAATTTTATCCAAGATCTTCGATCTTGGTTGAAGGATTTTGTTAGTCTCAACCGAGTCATCCTTTTTCATCTTGCTTGTTTCTATATAATATCATGATACTAACATGAAGCCTTTGAGGCTTGGCTTAAGTGGAAAAAGGGCAGGATGGATATACGGGAGAACTACCCCAATCAAGCACTATAATAGGAAAGTGAATAGATTGAAGAAAAAATAAACAATACTTTCATGAATTTTTTTTAATAGGAAAATTCTGAGATCCACCCCAATAATAGAAGTTAATGTGAATATTACTGTAAGCCAATGAGAGCAGAAGAATGCAATATGAACATAAATTTAATGGAAATAGCTGACGGTGTAGTCATGATTATTATTAGAGATTTTGAAATCCATCCAATAAAAGTTGTGGTATGACTCATATCAAGAGGAAAAGGTTAATAGTTCATATTGAGAGTAAAAGGGCCAGCAAATATCAAAGTGAAGTAGCAATAATATTTGCCTATAATGCTTATCTTTTTTTGTTGGGGGATGAAATAATAGATTAGGTGGTACGATATGAGGTATAGTATTTTTATAATTTTATTATATTTAAAGTTATTATAAATAATGTCTTACTTCTTATTTTCTGATAGTAAGTTTGAACCGTCGTTTTAGTTGATGCAGGCACGCTGCTGAACCATGTAAATTTGTGAGTGTTCTTGTTTCCTTTTTCTAATTTGTATAACTATTGTTACTCGAATCACAACAATCGGTATCAAAGCTTGGGTTACGATGGTTGCAATATTTTCTACGAACATAGTCAAGTTCAATAGATTTGAGAATTTCGAAATATGGTAGATGAGAGTTAATGATACGGTAGTGCTAGGCACAGCCGGAAATTCAACACGACCACGATTAAGCCGTGATTAAGCGGGTTTGGGTGAGCCTGCTTGGGTTAGTTGATAAGCGAATTGGCGTTTAGCGTTTAATAAACGGGTCGTGTTCGGGTGAGACATGCTAACCGTTTATAACTTGGATTTACGTTTAACCTTTGTTTCCCTCTTTCTTAGTTTTACCAATGGTCGCGGTAGGCGCATCGAAATTGTGCGACACAATTGAGCCGCGTTAACCCGATTAAGCGGGTTTGTGTGAGGGCCTAAGCGGGTTAGTTGATCGCGGGTCGACCCGTTTAACCGCGTTTAATAAGCGAGTCGTCTTTCGGTTTACGTGTTTTCACCACGTCGCCCGTTTAGATGTAGTTTCGCCGCTGCGTTTGACACTTTTTAATTGGTACGATGAGTATAAGTCGAGTGAATAATATCATCTGCGTGTGAAAGGTCAAATAAAGGTTGCTCCCAACCAAAGTTAATATGAATAAATATGAACTCTTGTTGTTTGCAATAAAATAAAATAAAAAAGAAGGGTCCTTCCAACAAAAGTTAATATGAATAAATATGAACTCTTGTTGTTTGCAATAAAAAAAAAAGACGGAAAACAGAAAAAGGACTTTGGTACGATGACTAGCCACTTTTCACACCTAGGTAAGCAACTAGATCTAGATGGAGTTGGGGAAATAGGGACAGGTCTTATATATTGAAGTCAGGACTGAGGAAACCCTATCTTAATTCAGTACTCTTGCATCCTGACCCCTCTTTTTCTCTTCTGGGTTTGCTTCATATTCCATCCTTTGCATATGTATATATACGCATCTGGTGTTGATTATTTGACTGGCACCCACCCGCATCGTCTGAAAAATTAAGGGTGGTTTCAGAGAGTGCATGAATTTGATAGCGATATACTAAGGGTACTGGTTTCAGAGTAGGGTAATATATATATATATATATAATAAAGGTGGATCCACATGGGAAGAAGCCCCTTCCGTCCGAGGAAGCGGAGGAGAAAGAGGATCATCGTGATATCTTTCCTGTCTACTCAGCTCGCTCCCAACAAGACATGTCCGCTATGGTTTTAGCTCTCACCCAAGTCATTGGAAACACTACTACTACTGATCACAAAATCCCACTCGATCAGAGCCACCAGTACTCCCCATCTCCTATCATCTCCCACCAATCAACCACAACAACTACTCCACATCATGATCAGCTTCTTCAAGATCAAGGTACTCACTCCCATCATATATAGCTTAATTAATGCTTCACTAATTCGTCTTCTATACTACTCAAATCTTTCTATATATATATATATATATCTTTGAGTTATAACTATTGAAGATAATGATAAAATTTAGATATCAAGGCTGATGTTATTGTAGTCGGGATTTCCTGATCTGGCCGGGTATGTATATACCAGTGGTATGGCCATATCTATGGACTCCATCTCGGTCTGTATCATACATACATATAGGATTGGGTTTTAGTTTTTTTCTTTATATATATTTAATCAGAAGAAACGGTGCAAGTTTGACTGATATATTTCCATATTTGTTTATATATGCATCTTATATTGTGTTGTTCCCCCTTCCCAAATGAAGCGATTTGTTTGAGAATACAAATAATAATTATGAAAGTAAAGATATTAATATTGTAGTTGTGTGTGAAACTGTGAATGAATGAAGGGAAGGAGGTGGTGGTGAGGAGAAGACACTATAGAGGCGTAAGGCAGCGACCATGGGGGAAGTGGGCAGCTGAAATACGTGATCCAAATAAGGCAGCTCGAGTGTGGCTAGGCACTTTCGACACCGCTGAAGATGCTGCACTTGCCTATGATGAAGCTGCTCTTAGGTTCAAAGGGAACAAAGCCAAGCTTAACTTCCCTGAAAGAGTTCAAGGCAGATGCGAATTAGGTTACCTCACTAATCGTCCGGACTTCCTTCTGAATCAAACATATCCCCACCAACAACGCCTTATTCCCAACAACCCTGCTGTTCCTCCTCCTCTTCCTCATCACTATGCTCAGCCCCTTCCAGGTGGAGGTGGTGACCTAAATCATGCGATGTCCAGTCTTTATGGTAGAGAAGCTTTTACTATGCAGTCTTTCTCAACTACATCATCTTCATCTTCATATTCATCTTCTTCTTCTTCTTCCACAACCTATCATTCACAACATCATCAGCGAAGACGACGCCAACAACAACAACAACAACCAGAAGATCAAGAAGGACAGCAACAACCACAACTTCTACAATTTTCATCACTGTTTGGAAGTTCTTCTAGCAATAATGATCCTTACAATTACAGGAGAGAAGACTCAAAAGGTTAGTAAAGAGGCTACTTAGTATTAATTCCCAGCGATCTGGCCCTTTAAGAAGAGGTGCATGCAGTAAAACATATGAGTTTCGGTTATGTTTTTTTCCCCCTTTAAGTTTGAACTACCCTTGCTTGCTTCTCCATCTTTCTCTTGAGTTTAAGAGTGAAAAGGAAAGAACCCATACAATGCATGGGAGTGATTTTACCACTACTCCATATGTTTTAATGCAGTGGAGATCCATCTAGCAAAAAAAAAAAGGTGAAAAAATGAATTGTACTTGATTGAAGGTGGTAATGCAATATATATTTATATATATGTCCAGAAAACTATTATATAGAAGGGTGATATGCCTATAAAACTGCTGGACGTTGGAGGTTGAGTTCCAATTTAATTGGAGGTGATCAAAATTATTAATTCATAACAATAACATTTAAAGCTGGCTTCCCCTAAAGCGGAAGTTAACATAGTCATAGTCATAGTCATAGTCTTAGTGTGATGGCAATGGCAATTGCATGTAAACTCTTCACGGATAATTAATGGCTTTTCTTCAATGTGGATTGAGGTTCAACGACTGGTATACATACCCCCACTCAGATGGGAAGTTTTCTATTCTATTCTCCTGTTGAACTCGTAATGCTTAATTTGAACCCACCCCACTGCTCGTGTCTCCAAAGTAAGAAAGAAAGAAAGCTAACTGACAGTATTAATAGGGTATTGATTTAGTCACTATTTAATTTATGCATTTGACATGTACTGTGATTATGAGTACGTCTGATCGATTCGAGGAGTAGATGGGAGTATGCCGGCGCATGGATCCCACACATATGCGAAGATGCGTGAGTTTTGCACATATTTAGTTTTTTATTTATTTTTAATATTATTAAAATAGTTTAAAAATAAAAATAACATTCAAATTAGTGTGTGAATTGTAATATTTATTGTGATATTAACTTAAAAAAATTTTCAAAACATTTATAATAGTATAGTCAATGACTACGACATTAATTTAAAAAAGAATTTTAATGTTGTAATCAATGACTACGGTATTATTATTCACACACTAATTTAAAAGTTATTTTCGTTTCTAAACTATTTTAATAATATTTAGAAAAAAAAAAAACTAAATTCGTCCAAAGGTACAGGGTCATCAAATGCAAGCAGCAGTACTATCAAGATTCTCACAACGGTAAGCTGAAGGCTGAACCATGCATACATATCTTAAAAGTAGGATTCTCAAAATGGCTTGTACCAACAAATACAGTACTGCTATTTCTAATTATAATTCATCTCATCTCATTGCTGAATCCATCATTAATGCTACATTTACTTCACAAGCGTCACTCAATGCCAATTAGAATTCGTGATATATCCTATTATAATCCGTATTCTATATTTCAGTTATGGATTCGAGGCCATATATGATGATGCATTATCGATCATCAAATAAACTCATAGCTTTTAAAATATAAGATGAATTTACACAAGTTTTAAATTTTAATTTTAATTATATTTTCCGTTGATAGATGAACATAAGTCCTAAATTAGAAATGTAAATAAGAATGGAACAGTAGCTCCCTCCACCTATGTATGTATATACTTTCAAAGTAGGAAGGCAATGGTAGGCAAAGGTGGATGAAATTATGCACCTCTCTCGTAGCTAGCCTGCTAGACTTTTGTGAATTGTGATCCTTTTTGTTTAATTGGTTCTCACTCTCAGAGTCACAGTCACAGTCACAGTCACAGTCACAGTCTCACACTTCCCATTCTATTTGCATTAATCTTAATCACAAAAATCACCCTCTAGAGACGTGGGAGAATATTGTATACTTGGGCTTTATATAAATATACCAAAAGATAAAAGGGAGGGCAGTAGAGTACATGGGGGGATGGGTGAGGCTAATGCTTAGCCGATTGTCTGTATAGTGTAATTGTATACACACACAGATATAAAAGTCCCAACAGCAGCAGACTGTAGCGTGGTGGACAGGGGTGAGTCATGAAATTCGGCTGTGAATGAGCTAAATTGATAAGCTTAGAATCGAAAGTCAAAGCGTAGCAGCTCTCTTTGATCTCTCTCTCTCTCTCTTCTGTCTGTGACGCGTTAGTCACACTTTTCATCATGGGTATGACCGTATGGGGTCAGGGTCGGTCCCTGACTCACCCAACCCAAGAACCCTTCCTTGTCTCCACCTGGTCATGCCCATTCATTCATTACCATGTCCTCACGTTTTTAGATTAGTCTCCCATAAACATTCCCCTCACCCACCCACAGTGAGGAACGATTGGGAGTGGGGATTCATTAAACACGTTTAGTCCTCTGATTTAATAAAGATTACATGACTTTTACCTAACCAAAAGCATATTATAGAAAGAAGCATCACATGTAAGATTGCTTGAATTTTAAGTAACGTAAGTTAAGTTAGTCGACAAGATTCTTGGGATTGTTTCTTGAATGAATAAAATATAGCTTTTCCTTTTTCAAATTTCCATCATTTACTTGCCTGCCTGCCTACATTCTTTTTGTAGAAATATGCACTAGTTTATGCCCTTTCTAACTTTGGAGGGGAGCAAACACTCCTTCGTCACTGAAATTCTGATCTCTAGCGGCTCCTTACTTTTTTGTTCTAGATAAAGGAGTTTAATTGATTATATACAAAGCACAGAAGAAGTAGTGCACTAGCATGCGTAAAGTCAAACAAAAGAGCAAAGGGAGAGAACCATCCACCCAGTTGGGCGGCGAGTGGCAAACATCAAGCATGTCGAGGCGCCCCCATTTTAGAAATATCGTTCCTTTTTCTTTTACTCATGGAAAATAAGTATAACATCAATTATTTCATACACGCAAACATGGAAATATGCAACAAAGGAAAAGACCGATCACCATCAAACATATTGATGAAATGATTGTAGTTTAACATCGTCACCAGTTGAGCTTAATGATATAATTATATTATATAGTAAAATTTTATTGTCAGCATGATTCGCCGATTCGTATGAGGATTAGTCTTATCTTGATGAGCAAAAATATTTTTATGTGTACAGATCCACTCAAAACACCTCGACAGGCCAACCACAAAAAACACGACAGGCCGGCCACAAGCCAGGAAGCGACCTGCGCTCTGACTGGCAGTTCAGTCCCACCACAGCTACCAACTAAAAGCGTGTTGACGTGGATTTTTGGGGGTTTACGGGTCAATCACAATTTAGGTTTCTACAAGTGTTGAGATATTATAAATAACATGATAGGGGACCGGGCCAGCTACCCCACCCCCCACACAACCAAGTCCAACAACATGACTTGCGTGGTCCACCCACTTTCAAACTTTGCGGCCACTGGCGCCTCTCACGCTATATAAAATATCGCACTGCGTTCACATCTACTACTACTATTTTTAGTTTTGAGTAAAACAGACAACAAAAGCAATTTCCTTTCTTTCTTTGTACAAGTTGGATCGGATCAGCACACCATGTTGATCATGATCTTCTCAAAACTCCTCCAATGCACAAGTCATGATCATTCTTAAAACGAGAATGTATGAAAAACTCCTTCAATGCACTGCATCTAATATGTCAACGGAACCCCCTGGAGGCTAGCTAAGACTTTCTTCTGCATATTAAATCCATCTCATTTGTCTCATTGAACAAGAATCGTTTATACCCTCTCCCAGCTTTCGCTGGCTCCACCAAAAATGCCTTCCCTGTGTAAGTCGTCTCTATTGTTTGACATTTGCCACCAAAGCCCTGCATCCGACAATTTTTTGCATTAGACAATTTTGAAATCAAGCCGATAGCCATAGATTAACCTGATCATATTCTGATATTAAAGAGAAATAATGTCAAGTGGGTAGCGCATATGGGTAGCGCATGTGTCTTTTTCCCATTCCCCCAAGCATGGTTCAATTAGGAGCGAAGGTCCAACACGGATGATAGACAAAACTTGGAATAAAAATGACCACATGGATTATGCAGAATCAGATTGATACAGCCAGGCCTAAATGGTTCAATCAATAAAAAGTTTAGGTCTAACCAGGTCCTCATGCCAGCCAATATCTTCCATATAAAAAAATATATCAAAATTTCTTAACATAACAATTTTAATAATAATCAAATAATTGTTCTTCGTACTAATATACATATATTTCTTCATTCATCATACTTGGCTCCTACGATAAAATTGTTTTTGTAGTAAAAACAATTTGACAAACAGATTAAGAGGATAGACCTCAACATATGTCTAGACCAATATAAAAACAAAATACTGGCAAGGTTAAATTCAGGCCTCGAAATCCAATTCCTATCAAATAAATTTTACCATAACTAAGAATATTAAAAATAATATTAAGACAAAGAAATGATTAATTGGTTATCAAACTAATTGCAGTAAGCTTTCTTTTTAAAGGGGCAAGGAGATTGCACCATTTTGACTTACTAATTTGTGGAGAAGCACTGCAAAATAGAGCATTTCGTGTGAAATCAAGAAATGTTGCGCAGCCAAAACACAATAGAAAAGGGGTGTAAAACATTAGTATTCTAATCTCAGGGTTTTTCGTTTAAACAGGTGCAAAGTGCAATTTTGACTCCACAAACCATGGTACAATCTGCAGCCTCAGCATGTAAACCAAGTACCAAGACATTCATACTAATGCATATTAGCATAAAGATCCCTTCTAACAAGGAATGAAAGTTTCAGAAAATTTCTCCGAAATATCAAGCTTTGGAGAAGGGAGAAAGAAAATCTGGAACCAATTTTCTGGTCAAAATCAACATAAGCCGGTTCCTCTTTAATTTTTTAAACATATGAAGAAAGGGGCTTAGTGTTTTTCACCAGCAGTCTATACTTAATAATGCGATAATATATACTTCACTATTCTGTCTAACATCTTACAAATTAATAAATAAATAAATTTTAATTATTTTATTTTAAAATTTCTGCATGATAATCTTGTCAGTAAAAGTTTTAAAAAAATTACTAGACATATAAAACCATGTCTTTTACATCCTTAGGTACATCCAAACTACATTAATCATCAGTTTAGCATCAAATGTATTTTCGTGTGTTACATAATATTTATATCCGCACATACATTGTTTTCTTTAATAAAACAACTTCAACATAAGTCTTTTTTTGATAGGTAACTTCAACATAAGTATTATTACTTATTTTATCATTTTGTAGAATTTTTTCTAACACTTTCATGTGTTTTGATCAGGTTGCATCCACCAAGATTTTCTTCTTCCAATTTTCCATTTGATATTTTCAATATTTCCCAAACTTCTCATAAACTTTAATCACCAATATTCTATTGATTTCTGATATTTTCATCCTTTCATCTAACATCCTTTCATCCAACATCAGGAAACAAAATATCTACAATTGGAAATTTACATAAACATGTGCTCTAAGAAATATCTTTATACCTCAGAGAACTTCTAATAATATTCTATGATCATCTCCAGGAATATCTTGTGACTTTAGTTTAAAAGAAGTTCCTCAGCACAAAAAACTGAATCTTTGAGTATATATGATCTTCGAACGCCTGCAATGCTAGTTCAGCAATTCCAAATGTATGCCATATTTCATTGAATGCTTTCAGAGGGAATGTCATGCTAGTGCACATAAAGAATATCATTGAATCCTTGGGGTTAAAATTTGGCTGACAAAATGATAAAGGGAATGCCATGCATTGCAGAAGATCTTTTTTGTTCTCTTTGCATACACCTTGCATATTTTTTTTCTTAGTACAATTTCTTTTACATATAAAAAAAAAAATCCTAGAATACTTCACACCAACTGAAGTAGCAATCTGCTTTTTGTCCAACTAGGAGCTAATCAAGGTACCAAACTGCCTCCTATTGGATCACAGTAGTCACAAACACTTCAGCAAACATGAGAGGATGGCAATCCATCAGCTTCACAGGTAACACTTGATACATATGTCATGCTGAGATCACCATTCACTCATTGCCTATATAAGAGCCAAGTTTGCAATCTGGAAGGGCAGGCCATGAACCTCACTTACAACACCCTAATTGGTTTTGATCCGACCGCTTACTTCATTGTAAGGCACTCTACATCGTAAATCCCCCTCAACTCTCAAACAAGATGTTGAACCTAACAGGCTACTTATTTCTCAATGCAAATTGTCCTTTCTTAATTAAATGTTTGGGAGACACTATTCTAAGCCTTAACGATAGTCACCTTAACTTTAAAAACAAGACACAGGAAATGTGATAAAGGTGTAATACACTCTTACTAGATGTCAATCATTAGATGAGATAGTCGTGCTTGATCAAACAGTTTGTATCAAAGCCAAGGTCCAAAGGCTTATGTCATAAAGTCTCATGTTTGGGATTGTTGGGGTAGAACAATGTCTCTTTGTCGTCCGAGGATGAATCATCTAAATAATGGCATGACTCAACCCACGAGGTGATGTCAAATGTCGTAAAAAGTTTGACCTACCCTCAACAAACACCAATTGTGTTTCAAATGAAAGTTCAATACAACACTGGATTCCCCTCCCAAGGGATGGTGTTGTGACGCTCCGAATCCCGAGGTGTCCTTCCGCCGACCAATGTCAATCCGCGAAAATCACATGGTCTCACATAAAGACCATACATTAAAGAAAATTGTCACTGTACTTCCACAAGACGATACTCTCACCTCAAAATCTAATCAACTATATTACAATACCAAAGAGAGTTATTACATCACTTAACACAACATATATTAAAATTTAGAATTCTAATACATGTTTTACAAATTTCATATCAAAGCCACAATCCGTTTTCTTTCTCAAAAAATGGGCTCTAATTTAGCCGCCCACCCGTTTCTTGAAATAACGCTCCTCGATCTGCAGAGAGCACCCAAGAGGGAATTATCCTACATGTTGTTCTCACCGGCAAACAAGACATATAATGGGCAACCAAACACACTCAAACAAATACAATGATCCTACTGAATCGCCTATACGATAATACATGAGAACACACTCACTCTTCCCACTTCTCGAGCCACCGACCTCTCACGCATGTTTAAACCAAATGCGTAAAAACTTATTTTCAAAACAAAGGCTTCGCTCTCAAACATACTAACGAAGCTTCTGCAAATCTTACTCGACAATCTTCCAGGCGAATTTGTCGATAACCTCGTAAACACCATGTGTTCCTCCGAACGCGGAATCGCACCTCCCAACCCACCGAAAATCTTCACGAAATTCCTTTCACAACCATTTTCTTTTTATTTTCATGTCATGCACTCTCACACCCATTGTCTTATAGTTTCCACGCATACGTGAATTTGATGCCATTTCCAAACAATTCATACACATATATAAATCACGCATATACTAACCGAGACCTTCAACAATCATGTTATTTATTCATAATCAATAACATCTAAATTAGCTCAAATTAGTTAATCAACAATCCACTTTAATGGATCACACACAATTATAATTTTATATAATTCTTAAACACTCATGTGAACACACTAAATTTTCATGCATCGCCAGCCTCTTCATACACACTCCAAAGCTCCATTCATCTTGCCAAAGATTTCGCTTACAACACACGGATCATTTCCATTCAACAAGCAAACTCAGATCGTTTTAATACCTAATATCCGTGTTGGGCCGGTAGTTCGCGGGGCACTTAATAGTTATACCTGCTCACTAGAACCCAAATCTACGGCCATTTCCAATTCAACAACATTCAAACCATAATTTATCGCGATAAATTATAACACAGCCACCTGTAAATTGGGGCCCTCAAGGATCACCAAAACGTGTCCCAAATTTTCAAAGACTTGGCCCCAAGTTTTCGGGATCGATCAAACTACTCACGACTTCATATCATCCAAACAGACACCCGCTTCGTGGGCTGAATTAAATCAAGAGAGAAATTTATCTCGCAGAGTTGTCGAAACTCTACAAAACCGATGCCCACGCATAGCCCCTGCAGAACGCAGTAACTTCGCTTCGCTCTATTTAAAATCGACGATCCTAATGAAATTAGAGAGAAGCGATTTTCTCTCTGTAATTTGATTTTCTCCCACCGCTGGATCTTGCCTCCAAACAAGAAGAGATGCTTTCTTTCATTTATTCTTTATTCATCGCCAATATCACGCCGTTCACATCATCACTCCATTCGACATACACTCATCCCCTTATCCATCCAATAAGATCACGCCACGCCCACGCACTTCCACGCCGCCTCAAGCTCGACCATTCACACCAAACGTGGCAACAATCGCGAGCCCACCAAACGCCTGTGCTTGTCCCGCACACGCCCGCTGACCGAAAACGGTAAATTCCGACCGTCTCTGGACCGACGAAATCTGACGCAGAATACTTCAAAAGACTCGATTTCAGCCGAATTGTCACATCCGGCATCTGTACCGATTAATCAAAATTACCATTTTACCCTTTTTCAAAATAATTTTCTAAGCATGCATGCCTCTTACAACCATTTTCTCGTACTAGATAACTCACGCACCAAGGCTTCATTTGCATACAACCATTTTCTTATATCTAGATATCTTATTTGCATAATACCTCTGTATTTACAAGATTTGCTTTTCAAAATAGCTATTACTCTATCATGTTGTCTTAACTTTATCACAGTAAAAGTTTAACTTAGATGCATTATAGTATTTAAATTCACCTAATAACCATCTCTACTTTAAGGTGGGTCATGTTCCACCACAATTGAAGTCATAACCTTTTTGTATCAAAATGCAAGTTAATTGCTTTTGCAATCAATCTGGATGATCATAGTTCCATACAGACTGAAGCTGTGGAAGGTCGTCCATGCAGTGGTACACATATATCACTAAAGGGCACATGTCTGAAAACACTTGGAAGTCAAGATGAACTAGGAGTGAGGTGATTGTGTAAGGAAATGACATGGCATGAGCAATAATAATTCGTGAGCAACCATCAAATAGGGTTGCAGTAAACTATATATAAGCTTCTGCTTGCAGTATTGATAGTATACTAATGATTGTGGTCAAAACAACAAAAGGCACAATAGGCAAGAAACGCTATGCTAGTAACATCAGTGGATGAAGTAAATAAATACTACAATCTTGAGGCACTGGATAAATTTGTTTAAAATACCAGAAACCTAATAAGAAACCAACATAAGTAAGATATATATCTTTGCAATGTCATATTGATAGAAGTTACCAAAAAATAAAAATTTCTATATGCAATGTAACAAACAGCTGTTTTATATGGAACAATATGGTAAATAATAAGCCAAAACTAGCATGTATACTAAAATTCATCTTTTGACACCATTCAAATGAGTCACAATGACTAATCGATCTGAGAGATTAGAATACAACTCCAAATTTAAAAACTTACCAACATAGAAGTAATCTTGAAAGATCGAGTCACCGATTTGTTACAATAAAGAATGTAAAAGCGGATTCAGTTAGCAATCCAATCAGAGAAGCGTCGGGGGAATGGAAGGAAAAATACAAAATGGTTGCAACTTGCAGCATTCTTTTTGCAGTCCAAGAACCAAACAGAGAGTGAGACAGAGAGTGAGACAACCAAAGAGACAAAAACGAATACGGATAGCATTATTTCGTCAATCACACAGGTGGTGGATGATTAGGGCTTACAGAGAGAAAATAACTGATTCTGTGGGAATTTGAGTGGGATACCATTATACTCGTCAATCAAACAGATGGTGGATGATTAGAGTTTTCACACAGAGAAAATAACTGATTTCTGTGGAATTACGAGCAAAGTTTTTTGAGCAAAGCCAGCAGTGGATAGTTTTTGGACTTCCAAGCCATGGACTCAACATGGGCCTCCAGGAGTTAACATTCGGTTAATCCATATAAATATTGTTCACTTTATCCTTTAAAACATGTCTATTATATTAAGAGGATGCGAGGAGCCCATATTTATATCATATCCGCACCTGCTACAAACACAATAAAGACAAAGAACACCTCTTATGATTAATTAACTATCCCCACATCAGCGTTTTTATATCAATTCGATACCATTCGTAGAATGCACTCTCGCCTAATTACGTAAATATTATCCACTTAATTCAATATTACTACATACAAAGTTTCTCCTGAATCTATCCATCGATGTGTGATGTAACATTTGGACTTCCAAATCCAACCAACCAAGACCATATTTTTGGAGAACCAGTCAGTCTCCAGATCAGTGCCACGACGAACTCAAAAATGAAAAATCGGCCTTGAAAACACGATGACGAAAAAAAACCTTATTAAAATTTTAATTATAAACAAACTTTTTTTTATAGTTAATTATTTACCAAGATTCAGAAATTCTCTAACTCACAATGCAATGTTATTCACAGGTTCTCGCTTCCGATTGCTTCTACGGTTATCTAATGAAAACAATTTTAAAGAAATACTCTATTTGTTTTTAACACATGGTTTTGTTAATGACCTAAGTCAACTTTCATATAAAATCACCATCATAAAAACCATTAATATCTTTCATGAAATTAAAATTTAAATATGACCTGAAGTTAAAAGCAGTAAACAATGAACGGCTACTAAATATAAATGCACAGAGATATATCACATTTAAGTATCCAAATGACCAAAACCAACACATCATGTTTAGTTAAAGTGTTAGAACGTTCAGAGTTAAAACTTGCAAAAGGCATAAAAAAAGGATCCTAGGTTCGAGTTCCAATGGAGCCGGTTTACTACCTTGAAATTATAGTGTATTAAAAAAAAAAAAAAAAAAAAGTATCCAAAACCAAGTTTGGTCTGCCTGAAACCCATCTTTTTATCCACAGCAGAACCAAAGTTCACAAAACAGGTTCCACAGCCCCCAAGGAATCACCATTCCCTGTGATCCAAGGCAACCTGAAAGCTACTTAATTCAAAATCATCCTCTTCTTCTGTGGGGACATGTTCCCATCATTTGTTCCACCACTGCTGCTTCTCTTCAACTCTTTCCCCGTTACCACTCCATTATCTGATTCCAATAGCCCATCCTGACTACTGGTTTCCTTCCAGTTACCACTCACAAGGTTTTCTTCCCATTTGGAGAATCTTCAGGTTTATCCTCTGTGTTGGCTTCATTTTTCTCCTCATCATCCATATTTGATGAGCAAGCCGCAGTATCAACTCTTTCAAAATTCTCTGAGCTATAGTTTCCTTCCTCTTGGGCGTCACATTGCAATGATTCAATCAATTCCATTAAGTCCCTATTAACCTGTCAAACTGGTCCAACAATTTTCATATGTAAACTACATTTACAAAAACAAAAATTCAAAAAAAAAAAAAAAAAGGAAGAAAAATAAATTAAATTGCACAAATGCAAGTTTTGGTCACTGAGAGCATAAGAAAGAAAATCTAAAAAGGATTTTATCAATCTTACAACAACCCCAAACGACTTTGGCACTACCAGTGAAAGCAAAATAAAATCTACTTTCACGTGGACATAAAAGTATATAGGGTAACATGCACCATACTGGTGGGATTTTTCTAGGAATTCAGAGATGTCACTAAGTAAGAAGACACTTCATGACATTCTTTGTGATCTAAGTGCCTGCCCACTAAAGATAATTTCACGCACAAATGTCTACTAGCAAAGGTCCCTTTGCACACAATGTTTGCAGAAGTTATGATACACAGGTGTTGTTTACAGAAGCATCACTTGACACAGTGAGCAGCAGAAATCTGCACAACACAAAAATATACAAAATTGAACAAAATGAACGTAATAAGACAGATTAAAAATCAAGAGGATGATACAATAATACTATATCTTCCTTTACAAACAACACAAAAAATAACATGCTGCATGCCAGCATGGTAGTCTCCTCATCTTTTCTTCATCAAGTTAACCTTACAATGATCCTAATTTGACCAATCCTCAACCTTAAGAGATCACATCATAGAAAATACCAATTTCTTTATGAGTTCCAAAACTCCTGTGGAACTATCTTGTCCGACCATTGATGTTTAATTTGATTCAATAACAAATTGGAAAGAGGTATTGGTTAAATAAGAATAAAATAGAAAAGAATGCAACAGAGAGAGAAACCGAACCTTGTAGAGCTTTTCTTGTAATTCTCTTTCTCTTCACAGAATTTCCAGAATCCACAAGTTTAGCTGATAGGTGGAGGTGTTTTTTCCACTCCATAGAGTGCCTCCCTCCTTGAACAAAAAAAGCAGCATAGCATAAAGCTATTGCCTATGATACATATGTGTGCATTTTCCCCTAAGAAAACAGTCAAGATCTGAGGAGCTTAATAACAGTTGAAGATACAAATAACATCTAATCAATGTAAGCAGTAAACTTTATGATCTGGTTCACATTATTTTGTTCTTTTCTACAAGCTTTGGGGCTTTACTAGAAAATGGAAGATTAAAAACAAGCAAAATAATGGTGAGAGAAATATGACCACATACATCGAAGTCCTAATATGATGGACTTTCCTCCTTTCTGTAATAATAATATCAGTAAGCCTGTTTGAAGCTCCAGAATCTCTGGCAAGGGTCTAGGCCTGTCACCATGTTCATCACTGCAGTGAAAGTTGGAAAAATCACTAGAAGGACTTCAATCAGATAAAAGCCTGCAAACCATACAACCTTGTCCATGGGGCGGGTTCATTGTCGGTATCTGACAAATAAGTACCTGTAAACTATACTCTGGAGCAAGAAAACCTTATCAGTCCATTTAGCAAAAAGAACAACCTAACTGGAGATATGCTTTTTTTGAATATGAATTTTACTTGAATTCCAACTTTTCTCCAACATTTTTCAATCCTGTATATTCCATCATAGCGAACCCCTTTCTCAGGTGCATAGGAAGAATGCTTTTCTTTGTGGGACCTGACCATGAGAAGAATGGATGACATTTCCAACGGTTAAAATATCTGCTTAGCACAAGGCTTATCAGAGAAAAATGTTGCTACCAAAGTCCATAAGAATCATCCAACAACCATTTCAACTATTAAGATAATTATAAGAAACAAAAACAAATTGATGACCCAAAAAACTAAGACTTGACAGACCAAAGAGTAAGCCCCATAATCACATGTTGCAAATTCGATTTACAGATTATTATTTGTCAGCATAGCCAACCTTGTCCAATTGTTACAACTTAAAGTCAATAATAAAATTAACTACCATGTTTTAGCCCATGCAACCACCATTAACAAACTTGCCTTTTGAAAATGATAAATCCAAGCTGAGCTGCGAAATTCATCCTGGCTTTGCTTGACTTTAACTGTCTACCATCCAACATAGAACAAGCTATGACGAGATCCATTAAACCCATGATTAATCAACTCGTTAACTAGTTATATAATAAAGTTGCATATCCACATCTTGAATACACGTAAGTTCCTTTCACATTAGCTTAACTTCTAGGCGGGAGAGATTGTCACCTAAATAGATAAACATGTCCCTAAATTAATGCTGTAAACTCAAACAAACTTCTAATATGTTATCAAAAGATTTTCCAGTCAAATATGTACTTTATTGCCCTAATAAGGTTGTGATTTCTGTTAGGGAAACAACTCTTATTGGAAACAGCATGACTGGACATTTTTTGCTCAAACAATACTGTTTTCAGTCTGGATTAATTTGTTCTCAATGAATGGAAGAGAAAATTGTCAATTCCCTGGTATATAATAATATCATTGAGCTGAAGAAAAAATGAAACTTAACTAAGAAAGGTTTTAACAATGAAATTTTTCATCAGCAGAGAGAAAACAATTGTATGGAATTTTTTTTTTTTTTT
This sequence comes from Tetrastigma voinierianum, assembly GCA_016808115.1. Classification (NCBI taxonomy): domain Eukaryota; kingdom Viridiplantae; phylum Streptophyta; class Magnoliopsida; order Vitales; family Vitaceae; genus Tetrastigma; species Tetrastigma voinierianum. Next base: position 255,311 of record JAEQBH010000580.1, read on the forward strand.
TTTTTTTTTTTTTTTTTTTTTTTTTTTTTTTTTTAAAATATCATGCATGTTTCATCCTGTGAAATGAAGAAGATATCATTGCTTAAAAAGAAATGAGATATGCCCATGTAAACACACCAACTCGAACTGGGTAACCCTTTTTGCAGCTGAGACGGAGAGCCTCATTCATTTTCACAAACCTCTGATCAAATGAGTGCGATTTGTTTGTGCGCTTATTTCCACTTAGATCTCTTCCACCACTGCATCCACACCCATGAAAATGAAAATAAATACCAACAGAACCCTAAGAATAGTATATGGAGATAAAATTATGGAAAGACCATAAAAGCAAAAAGAAGCCATTACCAATTACCATAATCAATTCACCATGACAAACAATATGAAATGCTTAAGTGAGAAGGGAGAGGGCAAATAGAAAATGTACATTAAGTAATTTGGTAAAATGATAAGACAAGATAAGTTTGATTAGGAGGGAAAATTTGAGTGTGGTGGATGAAGCAGAGGGTTGTGTGAGCAACTGTAAGTCCTTCATCGAACAGTCTATTGCACTTAATACTTTCAACTTAGAGTAAAAGACATTATCATATCTATAAACCATGACATCAATAATCTTGAATGACCAATCCAGAAGTAAATTAATCCGAATACTTCTTTTTATAATCATTAAATGCAGTTCCTACATTACTAAGAAACAATGATTTGAAGTAATCAAGACAAGTAGAAGATTTGGTGAGTCAAACAAACCTTCCTCCTGGTGTAGAGGAACCATCTCCGCAGATCCCCATCATCTTCATAACCGCCAGAGAGAGAGCAACTGACTGTGCAACTACATTTGCCGATCTGCCCAGCAATTCCTGAAATATGGGTTCTGTGTACACCATTGTCTGCACCCATCCTGTCCCTCCCACCTCACCAACTAACACACCCTGGTTCCTTTCAGGATCATTCACAGCAAGGATTGGTCCACCGGAAATGATCAGGTAAAAACTGTGACAAATATCTTTCCACTTGCAGTTGGCATTACCATTCTTGCCTGCCCAGGTGTATGCCTTGTCAGGACGGTCTGGTCAGGTCATTTCAAATGATAAACTTTAGGTTGTCCCTCTGTTAACTGATTTTGACATCTGGCCATTCTTACTATGGCAACCGCGTTGAGTTGATGCGAGGATGACCCCGCCATTTAGAGGAATAGTATTGTACTTTGCACAAGTACGCTTCCCTTGCCCAATCCACTTCTGAAAGCATTTTAAGCAGAAATTGTGGCCACATGAAGTCTGAAACAAGAATAAATAAATAAACATCATTAATAAATATAATTAATTTTTCTTTCCTAATCTAGCATCCTTCCTATGTTTCATAAGTAGATAACCAGTCACCAAATCCATACAGCATCACATTATCAATACAACAAAGGGCAGAAAGAAAATCGTAATCGCTTTGTATTTTATTTCAAAAACCAGATTCATATTGTTCAGCTCATACCAATTAAGGCAATTTCGTTTCTGACAAGTCATAGCTATAATACCATGAGAAATGCAAGCTGTCATTCAAAACTCACAAATATTAAATTGGACCGTTCGCTGCATCAAACAAGGACTTGGAGTCTTGCAAAATGTGGCTACAGACATTCTGGTAGTAGGACACCAGGATTAGGAACGATGAACTCTTCAAGCCCTTATTTAACTTGTAGCGACTGTAAATAACCATAAGTTATAAAAGCTATCCAATAACTGAGAGTAGCAGCCTAGCACCCAAAATAAGCACTATATAGGAACTATAAAGAAATCAACTTAATATTCTCCAAAAATTTATGACAAAGTATAAGGCCTAAAGGGAAATCCAGAAGCTGAGAAAAAAGGGAGCAGAACACCAGTGTAATTAAAAGAAGCAATATGCAGGACAACTGGGTCCTGGCAAATAAATTTGCAACCCACTAAATAAAAGATAAGGACATATGAAATAAATTTAAGTGATCCATGCATCATAGATATGTAGCGAATTATTCTGATAGCCAAGATATTATTTTCAGAAAATAAAGCGATAGGCCCAGAGTTTATCTTAGGCGGGTAAATTGGTAAAATTCTGGCAGGGTTCTGGGTCGTTAATAAGAAAGTCAGTGGTCGATGTATAAGATTGGGAATGTGATATCTGAATAGAAAGAGTTAATGGCTTAAAATTCTTATTAGTGGCTTTAAAGTCAAAAAAAAAAAAGGGTATAAAGCTAAAACTAGTAGAAAGGGATAGTTCTCGTTTTGCTCAAATAGAGTTAGAGAGCGAAAATGTGAAGGAAGGAAAGAGGAGAAGAAGAAGAAGAGAAAGAAGGAGAAAGGAAAGAAGGAAGGATTGGCGAAAAGGTAGGGTTTTTTGGTTTGATTAACTAACTGTAAAATGGATTGCTTTTTAGGGTTTAGTTGGGGGGAACCTGCAACACTTAGATTTAAGAAGGATATGGGGTGATAAAACCTAATCCTTGGTTATTTGTGTAAGGATTTGAGGGGGATTTTGTATAGAGGTATGATTCATGTAATTCTGCTTTTTGAAAGCTAAGTTTCATCTAGCATAGATTGGTTGAGTGATGGGTTGGCAAAACCCTAGATTCTTATTTAAGATGTGTTTTGGAAGATGTTTTGGGTTGAATAGAGTGGCTTTGATGTGTGTTTGAGTGTTGGGGTTGATTGGGTTGAGCTTATGGGAAAAAGTTGGGAAAATCGTAAATTCAGGCATTTTCGAGAAATTTGGATTTTTCCTATTTTGACAGTGTTAGTATTTTAGCGTAATTGTCATTTAACATCGGAGTTGAGTGATTCAAGTTGCTGTTTAAACTAGGCTTCAAGGAGCACCAAACATCCCGAAATAGGTACCCTCAAAATCTGACTCTATATGGCCCAAAATTCACTTTCCAGAGAGTATGTTCAAGCAAATTTAACCAGTTTTGATCATAGAATAGTCGGGTTGTTTAGGACATAACTCGAGGTTTCGATTGCTCCGATTTGGGTGATTCAGGTTGGAGGAGACCTTTGGCACCTTATGCTTCCAAATGAGTAATATGGAGATAGGAATCTGAAGGTTTTTGTGTTGAGTGTGTTGTTTGTGTAACCTAGTAATGAGGAGTGTTAAATGTTGATTCTAGTAAGTGTAGAGAGAGTCGCAGGATCGAGGTTTATGTTGGAAAGGTATAAGAATATGTGAGTCGAGTGGTGATAAAGTAATAGACCGCAGGTAATTTTATGTGCTTGGTTGTGAGAGGTAGGAATCTTATGACTTGTTATTTGCGGATCCTTTGGAGTAGCCTCGGGTTTTGACTTCCTTTGAAGACTTGCGGATTTTGAATCCAGGGAAGGTAGGGATCTTATAACGCCTCGCCTTATCTTGTGGTTTGATGTTGTGAATTATGTAAATTAGGTACTTTGGCTGTGTGATTTTAGTGATATATAAATGTATATTTTTATATATATGGAAATCTTTGAATTAAGCTGAGTACGTGATGTTTTTAAATATCCATGTGGTTGAATCTTTTGTGAAATTGACTAAAGCATGACATGGGTGCGAGAGTCGGGATTGATGTAGTGGACACGGAATGATGACTAGTCCATGGTTTGTAGTCAGAGGTCACGGATATACGGGATGTGGGCATATCGCGGAGTGGTAAGTCCCGTGATTTGTCGTTTATCACGGGATGTGGGCATATCGCGGGTGAAGTAGAGATCGGTGATTTGTCGTTGTTTGGGATGATCGGCTAGTCAGCGGGTGAAAGCCCAAAGAGTCGCGATGAGGGTTGAGATGGTGGTAGTATTGCGTTCGTATGTTTCCATTATCAACTTTATTATTTGTAAAATCTTTCATGTTTTGAGATATCTTGAATTATGTATAAATTGAAATGTTTTTTATAGGCATGACTTGTTGTAGGATTCGCACTCTTGAGTTGTCGAGACTCAGCCCCATTATTTACTCCCTTAGATCTTGGTCACGAGGCCAGGAATTTCGTGATATGGAAGTTGGACACGTAGGGTTTTTGAGGGATGGGAGTTTGTATGTCAACCTTAGAGCTGTTGATGTTTGAAATCACGTTTGATGAATATTTAGTGTTAGGTGGATATTCGCGCTATATATTAGACCAGGTTGGTATCTTTTGTGGATCATTGTATATTTGGCTTGTGTAGCCTTAGTTTTGGAGCTTTGTGTAAATGTTATTTTGATCAAGTGTAAAGGCGTATAGTTTTGGGTACGTTGAGGGTTAACTAAATGCTTGGGTATGTGTATGTTTGGAGGCGCGGAGTAGTGTTTTATTTCGTTTGGGTGATTCTTTCAAGTGGAGTTTGAACTTCAGTTGTGAGAAAAATCGGGTGGCCAAAATATTATCATCCCAGGTGGAATTCGGGGTGTGATAAGATACGAATTAATTTGATTAAATCCTGATAGTTTTTGCCATAAACTAATAAAGATAGAGGGACGATATCAATGAAAATGTAAAGACAGCTCCGCTACTGATGTTACCATTCTATCAACCAATACAGGCAATGACAAGGAGAGAGTTGTTGAAATGCAGCATTTCCAGCCTGAAATAAGAACTTCACAGAAAAAAATTGTTGACCACAAGAAGACAAGCCATTGTGAATCCCAATTTTTTAACCAGTCAGAAAAACAAGGGAATTAGAAGAAGCATCCAGAAATATTATTATGAGAAAGAAACTTTACCCAAGCACACGAGACTATCACTGGAATGAGATAAAAACATGACAAAGAATATATCACTAACCAAACAATAGATAAACATAAATCAAAGCAACATAAAAACAGAAATGTAGAATTGTTAGATTGAAAATAGAATTCCTCGACTGTATCGAGAAGTCGGAATAATCAAACAAATCAACACATTTGAAATGAAAATTCGAATCGAAGCGGAAATGCTCTGAAACCAGAAACCAAATTCGATGAGCAGAGACATGCGGGAGAAAAACGATACGAGTGTAAAATCTATGCAACCGAATATAAGAAAAACAATGGATAGAATACCCATAAAAGAAAAGACGCACCGTAACAGGCCTTTCGAGCAACTGCATACAAAAGGAGCAGCTGAAGCTACTGTCGAGAACATTATCGTCAACCGCCGTCTTTCCCTTCTTGTTGACATTCTTTTGCCAAGATCCGATGGTAGAGATATCCCGCCGACGATCGCCTGTCGTTTCCTCGCCTTCTCTCGCTCCGTGAGCGATTCGTCCTCTTCTATTGCTCGAATCGCAGCGACGAGATCGCACGAAGCATCGTCGGCGGTAGCAACAACGGATTTGACGGCGGGAGGAGGCGGTACGTCAATGACGAGGTGGGAACAGTCAGGGCAGTTCCAGTCGCGAATTGAGTCAAAAGTTTGGGGACGAAGGGATAGACAATGGAGGTGCCAGGGAGTGAGGCAGGTTTTGCAGGAGAGCTTCTCCTCGTCAGAAGGCGTGGCTCGGCAGGACATGCACACGCGGCCATGTCTATCGCAAGGTAGCTGGCTATGGTGCGCCATGGGTGATAGGATAAGACAGAGAATGATAAACAAAAGCGGAAGAAGAGAGTCTCAGTATAGATGAGCGCAGCAGCGGTGCTTCGTTTCGCGATTGGCGCAACTGCGAGAGTGCCACTGAATCTCATTCTCAGCCAGAGAGAACGAAGAGCGTTTCGTGAGAGATTTGCTCTGGTGGGATCCCCATGCGCTGGACCTCTAATGAAAATCCATCATCAAAATGACATTTTTATTGAAACTTTCTACCTAGCACTCTTTTCAAATTATTGTTCATTTTTTATTTTTTTATTCAAGTTTTCTTATTAAACTTTAATCTCAAGAGTAAATCGTCCTCCTTATCGAGATTTGAACCTAATACCCTTTCTTATATTTTGTACCTATTTAAAATGATGAATGTTTTATAACTTGAGGTAGTCATGATGAGTATTTTTTAATTTAAGTGAGAAGTTGTAATTGGTAACTCCGATTCCATTTTGTAACTAAACCTCAGTTAATAATTACGGATTTTGCTAAAAAATGAAGTCGAATTTACTAGCTAAGATTTTAACAATGATTTTTTTTTATTTTAAGATGAAAGTTTTTAGGGTGATAAAATTTGTGGCAACGTGAGCTTGTGTCTGAGCGTCACAGTTTTATGAGTTTTGGTTGAATATAATCATATTTTAATCATATTCATTTTGACTCGCCTAATACCTTTAATAAATGTGTCATATTTGTATTGACATGTCTAATACGAATTTGATCCGAATTGATCCATTTAATTATTATATTAATTAATTAATTTATTTAATAAGTTATTTATGTTAAATATAGTTGTAATTATAATTACGTATTAATTTAAATAATAAAATTAATAAACACATTAAATTTAATAGGTTATTTGTGTTAAACATGCATAGATCATTAATTATAGTGTGTATTTTGATGGGGATAAAGAAATGGGCGATATCCACTCGCCAAGCCAGGGGATAATTGGGCTCCATGCAACACCCGGGCCCCTCCATATCGATGGCTTGGAGGCGGGCTAAGCTGGGCGTACGATCTGGATAAATTGGAAGGTCCGTACCCAGCCAATCAACCCATATTTTCAATGGGAAAATAGAATGTGTGCACTTGATATATTACCATCAGAGCCCAGTCCATTAAAGGAAGAATAATAGATCACGCCGGTTGGACATCCCAATAAGGAAGGAAGATTATCCCGAATAAAAATGTTTTTTATTTCGCATCTTAAGTCAGAGTATGGTATAATAGAAATATCCCATCGATGAATGACTCTGTCAACAATCCATTTGGTTGAGCACGTCTACTATAAATACATGGCCGCTGCGTGGTGAAGGTACCGCGCTCTTAGGCATACCCATATGCAACACATTCGCCTCTGGCGGTCGCTCTTCTCTCGGAAAGAAGCGGAGGCAGGCGTCGGGCGACCACAGACACATTTGTCGACCCCATGTAACTGTTCTTGGAGGAGTCACTACGTCCGGGCTGGATCAATGGTCACCGCGGTCTGCCTCGACCAGACTGATCGGACATTCAAGAGCACGCATCTAAGGCCGTGAACGTCGGTCGACGACGGCCCAATGCAGCTCCGGCTGGTCAGGTTGAAAAAGGCATCATCGATTTTAAATAATAAAATTCATTAGTCGTAATCGTATTGACACATGCAATACAAATAATAAATCGGCTAGGTTTGGGTTATGAAATATTAACACGTTATTCATGTAGGGTTAAGTTAAAATATTGACACGATCCTGTTCATTTAACACCATTCGAACATATCGTCTGGTGTCACCTATTTTTCCTTAAAAAAAAAAAAAAAAAACGGAAAAGTTGTTTAGTGGAAACCATATGAGTGGGTGGCTTTCTTTTGGAGTTTTGTCTGGAAATAGAATTGTTTGAAAATAAAAAAAGATAAAATCGATTTAGGAGAAATTATTGACCAAAGTAGTGCGAAATCTTGGAAACCCATGAGAATCTTAGATCATTTGATTCATACTGAAGCCGACAATGAGGACGGTTGTGGACCATTACCCGATCCACGGGCCGGCGCGACTCGCTTTTAAATGGAAGGAAAATGTGGGTTGATTTTCGAATTTTGGAAAATCGGGTCATCGGAGGGCTGACTTTTTGCTTTGGGTCGCCACTTACTTTTTGTTGTATTATTTTATAAAGAGGCAGTAAGAGCAAAACTGATGACTCGGTGTGGAAAAGCGGTGCGAAAGCTAGATTTATGGGTTCGAGGTGAGGTGCATCGGAAGAGTACCTCATATGAGGTAACCCTCCAGGCCGAACTCGGCCTCTACCTAGTGAATTGGGTATGTAGGGCATGTAAGGTCGTGAGATCGGATAGTCTCTGAAATTTAAACATACGGCTTAGACCGGACCCGACCCTGGTGGTATCTAGCGTGGCAAAACACTTTCGACCAAAAGAGCTGAATGGAATTATTATTTTTGTGGTCCACAGCCCACGTATTCTACATCAAAGGTTGCTTGACAAACATAGCAAGCATCGCATTTCACCCGAGCCACAAGCATCATGTGGGGAATTCATTACCCGACATTAAAGCACATACCTGTGATCACAGCCAAGTGCTACATAAGAGATTCAAGTCGAAAACCGAATGCATCACAAATGTCGGAATCAGACACCATGCGCATATGAATACAAATACCAACGACTAAGCATGTAAGGGTCCACCCCAGCCATGTATAGCGAGGAATAGATGGGAGTAAGCCGTACATCATACATCATCATTTAAAACCCGAATATTGGATCCTATACGAAAGAAAGGAAGCGGTGAAAGGAGGTAAAGTGGTTTGCTTACTTTGCTTACACATTCCTTTAAAATCCTGAACTGACCATACATACGATCCTACATTGCCCCCTTCACCTCACTTTGTTTCAAACAAAACTGAACTCGGACCACAAGGCGACTACGGGTTTCTGGGGTAACTAAAACCATGTAGTGATAGATTCGGAGTTGAAACATGCTAAAATAACTAGAGTGCCAAGCCAAGGTACAATCTTACAAAACCGGTTTGATACATTTCTCAACTAGTCAAACGATTAGAAAAATTCTGTTTATTGTCAGAAAATTCCTCACAAAGTTGGGAATCCAGCAAAACAAGGAATCACGATTCAATTTCTAATGACGAACTAACCCGAAACAAAGAAAAATGGCAAACTATCATTCGATCAATAGGAACCCATGAACCGACAACGTTTAACCAGTCAGGCGGTTGACAAAAGATTTCAAGAATTTCAAATTCATCCTTACAAAGTCAGGAATCTAGCCTGACAAGCGTTGATCGATTCTCATTTCGGATAGTGAGAACCAACCAAAACCAACTTGAACCACGCAAGCGCGCTCACGCAAACCTAACCTAAATGAACCGGCTGATACGGTTTTCCAACCAGTCCATAATAGTGAGAGAGGCTCTCAAAATTTTCCAGAACTTTTATAAAGAGGTTATAAATCTAACAAAACAAAGCGGTGATCGATTCTCAGCTCGGATGAGTGAGTGTAACCAAAACCAAACTCATGGCTTGCCTTTTACGCAAACCTAACCTAAATGAACCGACTAATCTTGTTTTCAAACCAGTCCAAATCGTTGAAGGCTATCAAAATTTTTCAAAACTTTTATAAAGAGTCATAAATCTAACAAAACAAACGGTGGTGAGTTCTCAGCTGGATGAGTGAGAACCGACAAAACAGCAAACTCACATATTTGCCTTTCCTGCCAAACCTAACCTAAATGAACCGACTAATCTTGTTTTTCAAAAAGCCAGTCCAAATCGTTGAGAGAAACCTCAAATTTTCCAGAACTTTTATAAAAGAGAGTTATATAAATCTAAAAAACAAGCGGTGATCGATTCGGCTCGGATGAGTGAGAACCCGGCAAAAACAGCCCAAACTATGCAAAGCTTGCCTTTCCTATGAGCCTAACCTAAATGAACGAAGTGATGGTTTTCAAAGCCAGTCAAATCGTTGAAGACTCTCAAAATTTTCAGAAATTTTATAAAAGAGTTAGAAATCTAACAAAACAAAGCGGTGATTGATTCTCAGCTCGGATAGTGAGAACTTGACCAAAATAAACAAAACTACCCAAAGCGCGCGAAGCGGTTAGGCAAGCTTTCACGTATGAGTGAAAACCGGCTCAAATGGTTGAGGAGAAACCTCAAATTTGATCAGAATATCTCTTCAAGAATAGATTGGAGCTAGGAGTCCTGTTCTACCTCTTTACAAAGCCTTGAGGAAGAAGCAAACTAAGCGTCAGCCGAGAATCGATAAACGGAAAAGTGTCTGCTTAGAAAGATCCCTTTTACTTTGATCTTTTTCTCCTTTTGTACTCATTCCCACCTCAGCCTCTGAGCCTACCTGGTTTTTTTCACCTTCAAGCTTTGGAAAGAGCCCCAATCAGTCTCGGAAATAGCTTCCCCATTAACTCTTCTCCTCATTTTCCATACAAGTTGAATATCTTAAGTTTTCATCTTGCTTCACCACTAAGTATCCATATGGATTCATGGTGGGCTGCATGTAACAAGCCAAGGCCCAAAATGGACCCACAATACATCCCAAGGTAAAGATGAACATGGGCTGAACCAAATAGGTTTTGGGCTCCCGAAATCTAAAACAGCGCTCCACAAGGCGGCTGAGCTAACCGGTTGAACCAGATGCCAACCAGTCCATCGGTTGAGGAAAATTATGAAATTTTTATAGAATGTTCCCTGAAGAATAAGGAGACCAAAAAAACGGTGCACCATTCCAGTCGGATGGGAGATAGTTGAAACAAGGAGGAGTGCTCACCAAAATCATCCAAAAGAATTGTATTTGTATCACGTATTGCCACGATAGACCAGTCAAACCCGATTAGTCAAACGGTTGACAAAAATTATGAATCTTTAACAAAAACCTCCTTGGCAAATAAGGAATCCAACAAAACAAACAGTGAACAATTCTGAGTTCGGACAAGGGAGATATGATTGAAACAAGGTCAAGTGCTTCGAATTTGACATACTCTAATAAACTTTGATTGAACTAAAACCTCGAGGGGGCCCCACTTGCTTCCTGTACGTGCAATAACCAAAAAATAAGCCATGATGGCCTCTAAAGTGAACTACATACGCACTCAACGGACCACATACAAACCCTTTGAGGCTCGTGGAGACATACTAAACTGGCGCACAATGATGTTATATATAGGAAACGATGGGTGAGTGCTTCTTCTTGTCTAGGATAAATGCAAGTGTTGAGGGACAAAATTGAGGTCTACAAATATACCCTCTTCAGTAGAGTGAATGAACGAGTGAATCATGGGTGCGAAGTGCAAGCGATGTAAGAGTAAAAATGAACTCAAAGTATGAAGAACGAGATGACGACAATTTTGTCCCCTTACTTGAAATCTTAGAAGACTAATGGATGAGTCACTCCAATTAGAGGACTTAAAGAAAACTAGGCATGATGCACAGGAAGATAGGTGATCAGGGCATAATCCGGAAAAGATAATGAAATCACAGGCGATACCTCGGAGAAGATGAGGAAATCAGGCAAACTATAGAAGTCGGGCCAAGCACCCGAAAAAAGGTTGATTAGGAGTGAGTCTTAGGAAAGGTAGAATCGATGAGTGCCGAAAAGGAATTTGGAATCGAGGCGGAAAGTGCAGAAGGGTGTCAGGGTGAATCTTAGGAAGGTAAAATCAAGTTAGTCTTAGGGAGAGGGAAAAAATCCGGTGATTACCGGAAAAGGTAGGATCAGGGAGGAGTCTGGAAATAGGATCGGCGATGTCGAATGTGGGATCAGGCCAGTCTGAGAATGTGGGATCAGAGGCGAGTCTGAGAAGATCAAAATCAGGGTGAATTACCAGAAAAAATAGAAATCTGGGTGAGTACAGGAGAAGGCCGGGATGAATCTAGGAATATGGGAATCAGAGTGAGTCTGGAAGGTAAAATCAGGGTGGTACGGAAATGGGGAATGCGGGTGAGTACGAAATGGGAGTCGGGTGAGTGCAGAAAATTGGGAATCACGGGTGAGTGCGGGAAAGGTAAAATCAGGGTTGATGCAGAATGGGGAATCTAGGTGAGTGCCGGAAATGGGAATCTGGGTGAGTCTGCAGGAAGGTAGGAATCAGTCTTAGGAAAGGTGGGATCAATAGTATCGGAGAAGGTAAAATCTGGGTGAGTACTGGAAAATGTAGGATTCGGGAGAGTATCGGAAAAGGTAAAATCCGGGTGAGTACGGGAAAAAATAGAAATCTGGGTGAGTACCAGAGAAGAGCCCGGATGAATACCGGGAGAAGGATCGGAGAAGGGTTAGAATCCAGGAGCAAGAATCTTGGGAGAACCACAGTTAAAGGGATAGGGGATCTTAAACTAAGGCTCTAGACGGACTAAAAGCGAATGGGGATGACCTAAAAGCGAGGCACAGAGCATAATGGGGAAACTTAGGATGCTTAGTTGAGATCTTTGACCTTGATGACGAAAGGTATGACGGTGTGGCGTCGAGAAGAGTGCCACAAATGATAAGCGAGAAACCAAGAACTTAATAACAAGGCCCGGAAATAAAGGGGTATGCAGCAGAATGATCTCACAAATGTGGCCAAGGGTGAAAGAAAGGGGTTATGCCTCGATCTAGGGTATCAACGCCATGTCAAAATCTCATAACTACACATGCGGTCAAAGTCAGAGAGCTGAAAACATCACAATCACTCATTCGTGAAAAAATCATCCATTTCATTCCATAAAACTGATATAGGGTATGCCCCAGTGTTCACATCTGATATGCAAGTGCCTTGATGAAAAAAAAGGCTTCTGAAATAAATTTAGAGACGATCGATGCGAGTGAGCGAGCGAGAAAACATATAGGGTGTGCGCGATGTGCACCCTATTGAGTTGACGAATATGCGAATCTTACCCTAGGCCCTTAGAAACACTGTGTTGTACGAAGAAACCCGTGTGCATGTAGAGCATACTCAAACTTTGATGCCAAAACATCTCTAGGTGAAATGGAAATTTGCTTAGGTGTGCATGGGTAGGCCAGAGGCTTGACACGAAAAGATGGAGATATGCCCCGGTAGATGTGAAGCATCGAAGCTAAGATGTTATCAATGGCCCGATTCTGTATCATCGTATCTAATCATGGACACGAGGCGAAGCAAACTGAATGGAGAAGCAATATGTGACCCTCGATACTCTCCCCCGAGAACAAAAGACATCGGCGTCAGTTACTCAATCGATCGTCGGGCACATCCATATAAAATCTTGAAGCAAACACGAGATCTCATAGTCTCAGGGTGGTCTTACGACTCGGACCGTAATGTAGGCGGGGGTGAAAGTGAATGACATGATGGGAAGCGAGCGGAAATACCCTGATAAATCTTTGCCAAACCCTTGTACATGATATCAAATATCAAAGGATCATGTGAGCAAGTATTTCTGACCAACATCGGGTGGAACAAATATAAAGATGACCGGTAGAGTGCACGAAGGACCGTCGCTTAAGAAATTGAGGCAGATGATCAATAGAGTAGAAGAAGGCTGAAATTGATAAGAAAATGATGAATGGATAAAGCGGAAAAAGGAAAATGACGGGGATACAAATGTGGCAATGTGTGACAACTGACGAACAACTCATCCCCAAGAGCGTCAAGTCGAAGCAAGTCAGCATAAGATGGGAGTGGTGATGCGGGTAATGATCACAGGGACTAGTGCGAAGCGACAGACCTCATACCCGATGTGTTACCCCAGTCCATGGAGAAAAGATCGCACAAATCTTTCCCACTCGGCCCTCGGAGGAATAATAAATCTCTCGAGCCTAAATGAGTAAAATATCAAGCAAAACACCTGACTTTTTTTTTGTTTTTTTTTTTTTTTTGTTTTGTTTTGTTTTGTTTTGTTTTTTGTTTCTTGGAGACAGGAAATAGGCCGAATGCCACACTAGCCTGATTCAGCAGAAAGAAATCTCAAACCTCCAAGCCCAGGCCAGTCCCCTCGACCTAAGAATCCCGGATCGAAACCTAGGCGGAATAAGGGCATGTAGACATTGGTAGCTGAGATGAGAGCACGTCATCATCACTCAAAGGAGATAAAAAGTGGAAATGAATAGATATGATAGAAACTAGACTCAAAGGCGAGGCAGTGTGAAGATGCAAAATGGAGGAGAAAGCAGCAATGATGCGAGAAAGAACAAGCGAAGAATGACCTGATACTTATATTGCTCACGGATCGAATTAATATGTAAAAGCACAGTGAATCTGACCCGAATAAGAAAAAACATGCAAATTTGGATGAAAGAATAGGCTATAATAAACCCAGCGTGAGGCTCAAAGGGCTAGCAATAGGATATATCAATGTATAGAATGTGCAATAAGGAATATGGCTACTCATTCAGTGGCCACCCATCCTGCAACCATGATCTCGGCGTAAAACCTCTTGGTGATCCACATTGGCGGCTGTGAACTAATTTCGGAGTCTAAGTTTGTCGACCAAAGATTTGCTCCCTCTTGAGTCGGATCTCGGATGACATAAGGCCGCTACGATCCGATGCGAACTTACCTGCAGGGTCGTTGATTAATCCACGGAGGACCTTGAAGACTAGGTCGCCTTTTTGAAACCTAGAGCTGACCTTTTTCTAAATGCACGAGTCATTTTTTAAGTAGAGCTTTGAGCATGATCGTTTGCCCTCAATCTCCTCTCATCTAAAAGGCTGAGCTGATCATAACGGGGTAGGCCCACTCAATCTCGGATATCGATGCTCTAATGCTATTCTCGAGGATCTATCTCGATTCGATGGCGTGCCTTTCAGTACCATATACCCGAAAAGTAAGGTGTAGCCCGGTTGAAGTGCAGAAAAGATGTCACGATAAGCCTGACAACGAAGGGAGCTTCTCGACCAATCCTTGGAAGTCTCAATCATCTTTCTCCAAAATCCTCTTGATATTCTTATTTGCGGCCTCATGCCCCATTAGTACGTAAAATTACATATGCGAGATGATCGATGATCTTGAATACCATACTCTTGGACAATGTATACGCTTAGCCTGCAATGCGCTCCTCTATCAGGATCAACTCATGAGGGACCCATATCGGTAGATAATGTGCGATCGATGAATTTAGCCACTCTAATTTGCTGTCGATCCGGTATAAGAGTAGCTACCAACAGTGAAGTAATCAATAGCCCTTTAGGATGTACTCATGTCCCTTTAGAAGACTTGGGTGAGATCTTCCCAATATCAATACCCCATGCGAAACGGCCCGAGGGATGTAAGTGCATGCAACTCAGAAGGTGGCACGTGTATCAAGTCTCCGTGCATTTGACACTCGAGACATCCTGCTGTCTTGCTTGGCTAATGATACATCTCCCTTAGTCAGCTTAGTGGCAATCCTCGTGATCTTGGCCCAGCATGTGGCCTCCATGTGTGGGCCACGGACTCAGTCATGAACCTCTCTCATTATTTGATTTGCGGAAGCAGTCGAGGACATAATGTAACGGGCTGTCGGGTGATCTCCTATAAAGGGCATCCACAGCGAACTCGAAATCCCAGTGGCCATTGTCTGATGCTTATCCTTGGGTGTGGGTACATTTGAAGAATTAAACGCCACATGACATAAATGATAAATATCATGATACCATGGTAGCTCCATCACGATTTCAATATCTCGATCAAACAACGGTAAGTGGGTGCGAACACAGTCACCGATGTCGATAGTGCATAGTCACTCCGAGAATCTCGAAACCCACAAAAGCTAAGGTGGCTAATGCATCAACAGCGATTCTGCACTGGGCGGATGTATATATCTTAACTCATCGTCGCGACGGTAGATTAAAGTAAGCATGGTAGGGCTGACTTCTCGTCTCGAGTCCTCCGGATACCTTGGAGTGCAACATTATAACTAAGTGGAATCCTAATGGATCTCAATTTAATGCCAAGATCCGGTATGATCTCTAGGCCCATAATGCAAGCCTCATACTCAACTATATTATTTGTCAACCGGTGATGATCAGAAAATACTAATCGAACTGATCTGGGAATGTGATCACGTTGTGGTGATATCAATAAGATACCAATACCAAACCCCAGGCTGATTAGGCGGCACCGTAATCCTGATTGCCATCCTATAATGCTGGTCATTGAAACAAATTGCTCATCGGAAGATCATCGTCGTCGATCTATCATCGAATCTTTGGAAAGAAGCCGATGATGCCTTGATGCTTCCGCTGCAGGTTTGTGTCACGTCTTGGATGTCGAACTCTGTCCCGATAGAACCCGACCGTCGTAGGCCTACGGTTAGAGCGGGTCGATTGAACAATATCGATGGATCCGATCATTGAGACCAAAAGTATGGAATACTGCATGCATAGTGCCTAAGTCTCCTGGTGAAGCCGATGCTAATGAGGCCTTTCAATCATAAGGTATTTGCACTCGTATTCAATCATCCTCTTGCTTAGATAATAAATGGCTGCTCCTTTCTGAGATCGATGAGGTGACTAACATGCATCCAAGCTATATCGCCGACAAATATAGAAGCGAGGGGCCGCCCCGTGTGGGAAGCACTAAAGCTGGGGAGAAATAAACACTCCATAATTTTCTCGAAAGCATGGCTGGCAATCATCATTGACTAGCCAAATGGTTCTTCCTCGAGATGTGAAAGATAGGTTCGCATATGTATGTTAGTCCCTATGATGAAACGGCCCGATGTATTGTAGTACGCACAAAAGCCTCTGATCTCTTTCGGTTCGGATGGCATGTCAAGTATGGCCTTGGCCTTTTACGGATCGAAACCGCCACCACACTTTCGCTATGATGTGACCTAACGATTTCGAAGTTTCGAAAGGTGCACTTCTTGGGATTCAATCTCAATGCGAAATGTACGATCCTCTCGAAGAATCTACGTAAAGGAGTACGCTAAAGTGGTCACCTTGCCTTGGGATTTCACTATCATGTCATCCACGTATACCTTAACATCTTTATGCATCATATCATGGAATAGAGTAGTAGCGGCTCTTTGATAGGTGGCCCCTACATTTTTCAACCCAAATGGCATAACTCGGTAGCAATAAGTACCCCATTCAGTGATGAAGGAAGTCTTCTCCACATCCTCTAGAGCCATCAAAATCTGATTATACCCGAAAGACCCATCCATGAGAATGACATAGAGTGCTACTGCGATGCATCGACTAACGTATCCCAATGTGGGAGGAAAATCATCCTTAGAAATTTAGCCTTATTCAAATCTCGAAGTCAAACACAAACTCTCTTGCCATCCTTTTAAGGAGCGAGATGACATTGCTTGACCCTCGGGATGCACAGGCCAACGTGGCTTGACACGAGTTGCTTGAGATTTCTTCCTTAACTGCGGACTCCATCGAGGGTGTAGCCTCTAAGTGCAGCAGCGGCTGGTATGTGTGAAATAGGCGGGTGATCTTTGAACTATAGTGGGGTGGCTTTGGCATGTCCTCATACGACCATGCAAATACATACAAGTATGACTGGGCATGTCGATCAATTTTACTCTTCGTAGGGAGATAGGAAGAGCGATCCTAATCTCTGCAGGCTGATCACGGGTGCACGAAATCCTATCCACTCTGTGCTATCGAAGCAGTGTAACTTTCTACAATCCTCAATATCATAATTAGATTCACGATTGACCACCTAGTGGTCATCTGTGTCTCAATATCATTAACATCGTATACATGTCTTTGCGGAAGAATTGGTAGTGCAATCAAAGGAAAATCTTGACACAAGCGAATACTCGAAATACTCATGCCATTATTACCATCGAAATGTCATCAAGGGTGACAAACCCGGTTATCAGTCTTCGAAAGAAGAGGTGGGTCCGCAGTCGGACCCTCAGCAATGATATCATGGTAATATCGATGGCAATGACCCATCATCATCGAACTTAAGCATAAGAAATTCAAACATATCAAAGCGAATCGGGGCTGGGTGAAACATCCAGTGCGGCGGTCTTAGATCCATGTCCATTGCGTCGATCTGGCGTCATAAAGTGTCGCGACATCGGGAATCAATCGCAAGAAACTCCCGAACGTGTAGCGGTGGGGCCCTCGCGAGCTGTATCGAAGCGGCCGGTCTTGCGTCCATATCCATCTCGTCCATGTAGGTATCAGGAAGAGTCGCTCCATCAGTTTCATCCCATTTGAAATCCATGGGTAGATCGTAGTCGGGATCTCCTCAGGAAGCACATGGAAAACACTAGCTCTGTCAGGTGATGGGGGTGCATTTGTCGCGGCCTCAGTGGCTTGGTGGTCTCGAATTCAAACAAATATGTCTTAGAGCATCTTTGAATGCCTTTGAATCTCAGCCATGCTGAAACTTGGTCAGCTCCTGCGTGCGGGGTGCATGCTGTTCCTCTGTGAAGCAGTCGACGGCTGAAAGGTGTATGGGCGAAGGGATAATGGGGATGGAATGCGAACATCACGAGCTCTCACTCTCTCTCTACGCAGTCGTGCCATGTGTCACGCATCATCCGCCGTTGGGATGTAACCCAACTTTATCCACGACCCGACTGCGGGGCGTGAGGCACTTTAGGGAATGGGAAGGCATAAGGCCACGAAACACGTATAAGCCTTATTAAATATTCATCACCGTATCGTACGATCACGCATACATATATATCCACATGCATATTATAATATGCCGGATG
The DNA here is from genome assembly GCA_016808115.1 of Tetrastigma voinierianum. NCBI lineage: Eukaryota > Viridiplantae > Streptophyta > Magnoliopsida > Vitales > Vitaceae > Tetrastigma > Tetrastigma voinierianum. The sequence continues at coordinate 273,481 of JAEQBH010000580.1, forward strand.
TCAAACATCAATGGAGAATAAAGTCCGTCCACATGCAAATCGACATACATTAAACGAAATTATCCCCAGATTACAAAACATACTAATATTCAATCTTTGCTGATGACACAGATTAAATAGACAAAGATTAATACTATAAGCGAAGTAGTACAGCCTTAACACGCCGTGAAGGAAAGGTCGAGGCGGGTTCTCAGGATACGAAGAAGGAGGAATTGTGGTGCACGAAAAATAAATTGAGGTATCGGTCTCGAGTGATTAATATCATATAATCTATACCCACATCTCTGACCAATGAGATATACATACATATAAGGAAATTTCAATATAATATACTATATATATATATATCACATTGAGACTATATAACGATACACTCACATATGTATGCATGCACACACATGAGTTTCATATCATCACATTATCATCCATGATAATCGAGAACTCTAAGCCCGGATACATGCTCCCGTCACCTGAGCCGTCTGACTCTCAGAATCGATGTGGCGCCCCAGAAATGCTCGGCCCGGGGTCCTTAACTCAGTTGACATAAACCAACAAACCATGGCTGGCGCCCGAGAGAAATGCTTTCGACCGGGGTCCTTAACTCAGTGACTATCCTGCCATAATCCGTAAGTGCAGCCTGAGTAGCATGGCTCGACCGGGGACCTTACCTCCGGCATCCCAGGAAACGCTCAACCCGGGAACTCATGTCCATAACCATGAAGCCTATAACATAATCCTGATCAATGCCCCGGTGCTGCATGATCACAGTCTGACCCGTGGTGGGTATGTCCCTCTTGTAGTTCCTATTACAATCATTGAAAAATACAATACGCTGCATCCATCATTATAACAGTCTCATATGCAGATATACTTCATAACAACTAAATAATTTAATTACCCATAGTAAATAGCATTTCAATAGTAATAATCATGTCATTGATGATGGAGTGTAGCTTAATGCCATAGGTATTTATGCATTTCATGCCCAGATGGTGTGTTATAAACTATATGATATCAACTCAACGAATCGGGTCAGGCGCTTCTACACCTCGAGAGTACATACTGGCGTATTTGTCAGGACAATCTAGAATAGAAAAGACATAATCAATATCAAGATTGAGGTTTAAGTAACTCTAGACTCGATTAGACAATTCGGAGGCTAGGCTAGATATAAAGCACATCTAAATTCACCCAGAAAGGGTGACGGAACCTCCCTAAAAACTGGACTTAACTCCTGTAAAACAAGTCGAACACGCTAAATAACATTTCCAATATACACGATCAAATCAAACCGGGTCGGACCACCTGACTCTGATTTTGTTGGAATGATCGATCAACAAATAAACAATTGTATTCGCAATATACACGTCGACCTTACTACTTCGCCGGATCATACATTCACAAATGTAATTCAACGTGATCCAAATCGGTGGACATATTCAACATACATTATTGAACAATTAAATCGATTATCGGATAAATACACGATTAGAGTTCCCTGCGTTTTGGGTATAGATTCTTTATCGGCTTTCGAATCACGAGAGCGATCACTGCGAAGTCGAAACTACGGAGCGGGGCGAGCGTTACATCAGACAGCTTCCAGGAGTCCGCCGCATGTTAAACGGTGGCCAGGAAAATCCGGGTAATTAGTGAACCACGAGCACACACACGAAGCCCTTGGCTCGGGGAACCGTGCCGCGTGGCACCACCGGGAATTTCGGCCGGAACCACAGCGGATCTAGAACCGGTTAACTCAAGTGGCGCTCGTTCACCATCGACGGCGGTGTCAATGGCCGGGGTGTTTCGTTCCGGTTGAGATGGAAGCTCGTTCCACCTTCTATGGTGGGAACCGGGGATCAGATGGATGAAGATAAAATCTCGCCAACGTTCAGATGACGTTAAAGCTTTCAGATGACAAATATTAAGAAGTATTATGGTAGGTGTATTTCTTTACAAAACCAGCGAATAACGGATGATGAGTGTGAATAGGCAGAAGATATATACAATGTGGGTCAAGCAGAACAGCAAACATAGGCAGAGATCAAACATGAATGGGATGGCCGAACAACTGGGAGCCGTGTCGGACGGCTTGAGATCATTAACCGGAAATAGCTGGGCTGACGCTAGTGAGGTGGCGCCTTCGTGAGTGTCGGGAGAGAGAGGGTTTTGGTTTGGTAGTTTTGCCCCCTTTCAATTTGGCCCTTAATCAACTTAAGTGTGTTACAAACTAAATCCGATAAATATTAAAACAATTATGGAAATAATTTAAATAGCAATTCTGAGTATTACATTCTCTCCCCCTTGAGAAAATTAGGTCCTCAGATTTAGGAATAAAATATACCTTATCATTGGAACAAGTATGGAGTATGACCATTGTGCATCTTGCTTTCAGTTCGAGTGCACTCTCTTGATCGAATGATCAGCCATAGGACCTTAACCATCGAATGACTTTCGATCGGAGTTGTGAACTTTGGTATCCACGCGATAGTTACGGGTACGCTCCTCAATACGATAAATCCTCGGCTGATCCTCTACTTCTTGGGCTGTAGCACATGTGAAGGATCGACACGTACTTCACTCAAACACCGAATCTCATGAAGGCGTAGGATGAATATTGGCGAAATTGGGTGGCAACTCGATCGATAGCTACATCCCCGACTCTATCACAATCTCCAGGCTAATTCATGGCAGTGCCAACTTCCCCTTCTTACCAAATCTCATCACGCCTCGCATCGGGGAAACCTTTAGGAATACATACTCACCCACACCAAACTCCACATGTTTCCTCTTAGGGTCTGCATATCTCTTCTGTCTGCTGAAAGCGGTCCTCAACAGATCTCGAATGATAGGAATCTTTTTAGAAGTGATTTGGACCAATCGGGACACCGCTAACTTCCTTTCACCAGCTTCTTCCCGACCAAGCTGTGATCTACACTTCACATATACAATGCCTCGTAAGGCGCCATCACAGGCTCTAGCATGATAAGCGTTATGCGCGAACTCCACGAAAGTAAATGCTACAATCCCATTGGCCTCCAAGAAATCCATTACGCATCCTTAACATGTCTTCCGATGTACGAATGGTTCTCGGATTGTCCATCCCGTCACGAGGAGGTGAAAAACGTGCTAAAAAGTCCATCAGTACCAAGCTCCTCTGTGGGTTTCACTTGAAACACAAAGTGAAGCGGGGCCCTCACATCGGACACAATCGGCCCAGGATCCCATGAAGACTACAATCCTATCAATATACACCCTAGCATGCACGGCTACGGAAAAGTTTGTCTTCCACCCAGGTAAAAGTGTCTAGACTTAGTCATTCGATCGTATGTCACCCAGAATGGAATCATACCTATGAGAAGTTCGAGAGTAGCCCGATCCTGAAAGTCCGTGGTAATATTCTCCATTTCCGCTCAAGATGGGGTATTTCTGGCAGCCAGGGCGACTTCGTGCCGAGTTTGACTGTGAGCAAATTCGAGCAACGGATCTGAAACTCCTTTACATCATGCTTCACACCACTCCACCCAGTAGTTACCACTTAAGATCATGATACATCTTAGTGGAATCGGGATGAATCTTGTAAAACATATGATGGGCCTCTTTCATAATCTAGTTTGAGTTCATCAACATCGGGGACGCCTGACTAGTACCCAATCTCGACGTGCCATCATCCCCGATCAAAATCATTTGCCTGACCTGTGAACCTCGTCCTAATCTTCATATTTGTGGGTCTGTATTTCAGGCTATTTTAATTACATCCGGTAGACAGGTTGACTACGAAATGTGTAAAGTACTCCGGACTCAACACCTCTAATAGTAAATACGATCATACAATTCATACAACTCCTTAGTCAAATGTCGCTTCTCTGCACTAATGTGGGCAAGACTGCCTGATGACTTCCTACTCAAAGCATCTGCCACCACATTAGCCTTACCCGGGTGATACTGAATTGTACAATCATAGTCCTTAAGCAACTCCGATATCTTCTAATCTCGTTAGCTCCTACGCTGAAAAATAACATATTTTAAACTCTTGTGATCATTTGAAAATCTCACATGTCACCATACGGTAATGTCTCAGGATCTTTGATACGAGTCATCGCCGCCATCTCCCGAGTCATGAGTGGGGCCAATTACATTCGTGCCTCTTGGTGCCTAGAAGCATAAGCAATCACCTTATCGTCTTTGCATCAATACACACCCAATCAGGCTGCGGAGCGTCACAATACCTTGTATAACCTCACGAGTACGAGGAAGGTAATGCCAACAACTGGGCGGAGGGTCAGACAATCCTTCGACACGGCTTCGCCTCTGAGCCTCTCCATCATTTGAAACTTCACATTCTTACGGGTTAGCAGGTGTCAAAGTGCGGCGATCCTCGAAAAATCCACACGGCTTGGCGGAAATAATATAAATTTAAACCCGAAACTTAGAACCTGTGATCCACCGTGGTTGGTCTCGCCAATCCATTCACGCCTCTATCTTCTTAGGATCCCACTTGAATACCTTCCCTTGATACTACATGTCAAGAGGCTACATCCGGCCCAAAAATTCACACTTGGAGAATTTGGCATATAGTGCTTTGCTCCTGAGAGTCACGCAATACTAATCCTTAAATGCTCTACATGTTCCTCCTCACTCAGAATATCTTTTAAGATGTCATCAATGAACCTGATTACAAGCGATCCGAGGAAGGTTTGAACACTCACATTCGCCAAATCCATAAAATTTGCCGGTGCGTTAGTGAGTCAGACATCACTAAAGGAACTCATAATGGCGTACCTGGAATCTGAATCTTTTGTCTTAGGAACATCCTCATGTCTTATTCTCGATTGATGATATCTGGCCCAGTAGATCAATCTTAGAAAAACATGATGCACCAGCTGATCAAACAAGTCATCTATTCGGGGGAGCGGATATTTATTACGTATTGTCGCCTTGTTCAGTTGTCTGTAGTCTATACATAGCGCAAGGAACCATCTTTCTTCTTTACAAATAACACGAGGCACCGGGAGAAGTCTGGCGACAAAACCTTTGTCTAACAAATCCTGTAACTGCTCCTTCAACTCCTTCAACTCTGCAGGTGCCATCCTATAAGGTAGCAAGGAGATAGGAGGCTGATGCCGTCTGTATCAATGCAAATTCTATCTCCACAATCGGTGTGACCTTAGCGAGCTCCTCTGGGAAAACATCGAAATTCCTGGCTTGATAGGGACATCATCGACTTTACCTCCATCACTATGATGTCCCTTACAAGAGCAGAGATAACCACAGCACCCGTGTAACATCACTTTAGGCGCCAATGGTGAAATTAAATTAGAAGGGCTGAGTATGCTCACCACAAAACCCCGAACTCTGAATCCACAGGTCCAGGAAAATCACTTGTTTTCTCTCGTGATCTAGGGTGGCGTAGTGTAGCTGACTGATCCATACCCCGAATAACCTCGAAATCCATCATCAACAAAATAAGATCAGCGAGAAGGTCTGCCTACTCTGAGAAATCGGACGCGATGGAAGTAAATATACGCCTCACAGGCGTCGCACTTTCGGAGGGTAGTGGCGATAAGCGGAGTCTCGAATCACAATTTGGTGAACACCAAGCCTAAATGCAAAACTAGGAGACTGCAAAGGGTGTGTGGCACGGATCTAATAATAACACCCTAGCCTTAGTATATGAATGGAATAGTACACGATGACGGCGTTGGCCTTTGGCGTCACGAGGAGATGATGTAAAAACTACGCCTACGACCCGTCGGTGGTAGGAGCTCGAATCACGACCACAGACCACTACCCCTAATCTGCCTCGGGAGCTCTACCTCGTATCCACGGCCTGTGAATGTTTATCACTAACGCACACTTTGAAGGGCCCAGGCGATCCCGATGAAGCTGGGCGACGACACTGGCTAAGCGAGACCTTGGGGAAAAGGAATTTGCTGTTGGGAAATCTAGGACATGGTTGGCCATATGGCCCAACTCTCCACACCTAAAACAAGCTCCACTGGCCAGCCATCTGAGACACGTGCATCGCCTGATAGGCACATCTTTGATGCGAACTAAGTATTTCTTTGTGCCAGAGCTGAACTCGTCCTTGAACTATAGCCCCGGCTGGGCTCAAGCCTTGTCGATCAGAGCCTCTATCAACCCATACAGTTTGCGTCTACTATTCTTGTGACCTTAGTCCTAAGCGCTCTGTCTGCTGACTTGTACCACCGAAGTACTCTGTACCACCATAATGCTGCTTGGCTGACTGGTGTCTTGGTTGCTCATACGTGCGGGTCTTCTTGCACCATCCTTAAGATACCATGAAGGCGAGAGAGGTGGTCTCATCTGTCTCGCTCATCGGTGACCTCGGGCTACCGCCTCATTTGTCACCCAGGATATGAAATGTGGTCGGGCCGGGTGATGCTCTTACTCGTCTTGCGACCTCATTGCAAGCCCCAACTCCGGAAGCCAAAATTTACTAGGAATGTCCCATGAACTGCGGGTGTACTCCACTACAGACATATCATCTCTCTTCAGCTGCTCAAACTGTCTCCGGTACTCTTGTCTCATGTGAAGAAATGTAGTTATCTTCAAATCTCTCCTGTTGAGCCCATGTCATACCCTCGAAAGCGGCTTGATGTAATCCTTGTACCGCTATGATGCTAAGCCCTTGAGGAGAAACCTGTCATCTCGATAGTCGAGTCTACTCGGATCACTCTCGGATCAAATGTCTCTTCTCACTTCGATCCCGGAAAGTCCATTGGGTCACGGATACCCCATGAATGCGGCCTCATTAAACTGGTGTCTTTGGAACAAGGAATGTGATCTGGGTCGAATCACAGTCCGCTGGTTGAAACTGTCGCGACTGCTTTGCCAGTGATGCCTCTATAAGTTCTTTGGAGATTTATGCACTTTTGATCATACACATAAAAATGCCTCCATGAGTAGGCTGGCGACCTGAGCATCTCTTGTGGCAGGCGTGCCTAGGGCATATTAACTGTGGCTCCTCGGCACATGGCTCATCGATCAATTACTGTCAGAGCTGGCGCGGGGCTACCGAGTCTCCTTCGTCCTCTTCGGGAGGCGGTGGATTAGGGTGAAGGGATACCTCATCTTGGGCCTCTGGGCCTCATCCTTAGGGCGTGCAGGCTCGGCGGTTTCTTTGTCGACTGCGACATCGGCGGCCTAGGCTGCATTAACCCTCGATTTCCGTCTCATACTGAAAAGTAAACACAAGACTATCAGATAACAACAGACGCCCTAACGGACGAAGCAGAAACTAGATGCAATGGTGACAGGACAGGACCAGAACTCGATCCTAATTCCTTGATCTTTGGAAACTTAGATTCTAGGCCGTAGGAAATGAACTGTGTGCTGCGATACCAACTGTCACGACCCGACTCACAGGGGCCGTGGCCAGGCCTTGGGAATGGGAAGGCATAAGGCCAGAGCAGTAGCAAGCCTTATTGAAATATTCTTATTATCTATACGATCTTTGTCTATACATATATATCCACATGCATATTTATATTATGCTCCCGGTCTTGAACATCGATAGGAGAATAAAGTCGATCCCACATACACTGTCGGCATACACAAAATGAAGCGAATTATCTGAATTACAAAACATACTAATATTCAAAGTCTTTGCGATGACCTTTTTAAATTAAATAGACAAAGATTAATACTATCATAGTAGTACACATGTAGCTTAGCGTGAAGGAAAGGAATTCGGCGGGTTCGAGATCGAAGAAGGAGGGTGCTTGATTACTGAAAAATAAATTGAAATTTGTCGGTCTCGAGAGTGAAGTTAATATCATATAATCTATACCCATCTACAACCAACGGGATATACATACATATAGAATTTCAATATAATATTATACTATATATATATATATATATATATATATATATATATATATATATATATATATATATATATATATATCATTGAGACTATATAACGATACACTCACACGCTATGTGGCACATGCACCTGTCAAGTTTCATATCATCACATTATCATCACAATAATCAAGGAACTCTAAATAGGACCCTATACTCCGTCACTACAACCATACGGCTCTCTCGAATCAATCATATTTGCCAAAAATGCTTTCGACCCCGGGGTCCTTAACTCCAGTTGACACTTAAACCAACAAACCATAGGCTGCCACAAGGAAATGCTTTCAGCCCGGGGTCCTTGCTCAGCAACTATCCTACCATAATCCATAGCGGTAGCCCTAGGAGTAGCTGACGGGACCTTACCTCGGCATCCCAGAAGAAACGCTCAACCTTAGGGAACTCATGTCCATAACCATAAACCTATAACATATCCCGATCAATATGCCCAGGGTGCATAGTCTTTGATGCAACCATCGAGGTGGTATGTCCTCTATAGTTCCTATTACAATCATTGAAAATCTGATACACACTTTCGCATCAATCATTATATGATTCATATGCGAGATATACTTCACCAACAACTAAATAATTTAATTACCATAGTAAATAGCATTTCGAGTAGTAATAATGTATCGTGATGATGGAGTGTAACAATATAATTATTTATGCATTTTCATGCGGATGGTGTGTTATAAAGCTATGTAATCTTGACTCGAAGGAGGAATCGGGTCGGGAGGCGCAATACACTCATTTGCCACACAGTAGGCATCGGTTCAATCTAGAATAGAAAAGACATAATCAATATCAAGATTGAGGTTTAAACTTAACTCTAGACTCGGCTAGACAATTCCACAGGCTAAATAGATATAAAAGCTTCAATCTAAATTCACTAGAAAATTGTACATTTGAGAACCTCCTAAGCTGGACTTAACTCCACTGTAAAACAAGTCGGAACACCTTTAATAACATTTCCAATATACCTGATAAATCAAACAGAAATTTGGGCCACACAACTACAATTTTGTGCTAGGCTCGTCCCAATCAACAAATAAACAATTGTATTCGCAATATACACAATCAACCTTACTAACTACTTCGGATCATACGTTACAGTAACTAATTCAAGCGTAGTCAATCTGATGGACATATTCAACATGCATTATTGAACAATTAAAATCGATTATCGGATAAATACGATTAGGTTCCCACACGTTTGGTATAGATTCTTTGCTCGAAGCTCGAATGCGGAAGCTGATCCTGCAAGTCGGGAAACTACAGACGGGGACGAAACGTTACTGTCAAGGCATACTTCTGAGGTCGTACTTGGCCAAACGGTGTGGGAAAATCCAAGGTGAGTCGGAAGTGGTTTCCAAGGCACACACGAAGCCCGCGCTCAGGAACTTGGCCGTGTGTTGCCACGGGGGCTCGGCCGAGACAGGATCTAGGGCCAGAAGTTCCCGACTCCGACGGCTCGTTCACGGTCGGCGGGCGGTGTCAATGGCGGTGGGTGATTCTGGGTTTGGTGGGAGCTCGATTCCGTCTATTTGGGGGTTTGGAGGTCGGAAAACACAGAAATGGGCGGTTAGAGAGAAAGTGGCGATCTTCCTCGCGTTCCGTGAGAAAGTGGTGGCAGTTTAAAGCCCGAAGCGGAGGTTAGTCGGCGTTGCTTGGGAGGAGGAACATTTTGGAGGTGGGGTCGGGCCTTGAGGTGGCGGGAAATGGCGGAACCGGTCGAGGCGGCAAGGCGAGAGGCCTTCTTGCGTAGCGATTCAGGCGAGCCGGGCCAGCCTAGGCGGATCAAAGGGGACAAAGTTGGCCCAGGTGTGGGGTTGCCTTTTCCGGTGTCGAGACGACCGAATCAGTAGCTGGAAATGGCTGGGCAATAGTAAGTGGCGCGCCGTGAGTGTCGGGGAGAAGAGAGAAGGGTTTTGGTTTGTTTAGTTTTGCCTCTTTCAATTTGCCCTTAATCAGCAAATTAATATTTTAATAAATCAAAATAAATATTAAAACAATTATGGAAATAATTTAAATAGCCAAATTTACGGGTATTACATTCCATAAGATATGTCATGATCAACTGTAATATATTAAGCTTCGTGCGGCCTATTTGGCGGCGACCGATCCCAGACCGGGCATATAAGACATGCCTCGTCATACTAAGCACCAAAGTGCTCTTTATCTTTGGTCGAGATGACATGGGTACCATGTCCTGCGGTCATCCTCTAAGCTAACCTTTGAACCGTCGGATGTAAGCCGGTCGAATGTAGGTCGTCCTCGTGTGGTTGATATGCTTAGTTCGAGAGGAAGTAATAACATCTCACGGTTGCTTATCGTGATAATCACTCATGTATGAACTACCTTCGATGAAGGGAAGATGGTATAACACCCGCCTCTCATGAATCGAGGGCGACCAAGTAGGTTAAAGGATGATTGGATCATCGAACTGAAGATTATGGAGTATATGGCCAGGACGATCATGACATGTGTCGCGAGTGTACTCGGCCCATCCTCTGAGTCCCATCATAAGCTTGGCGATGTGTGGATGGCCCAAAATCGGATGGGTGAAAATCCCTAAAGCAATGGCGAGTAACCGGTGGACAAGCGTTTAGGCGGAGTAGCATTATCGGTAAGGCCCAGTGGCACCGCCATTTGAGCAACAACATCAATGAATAAGGGGCGAACATGGCTTAATCCCTCGGGTGGTAAATCATTGTACAGGAAAATGTTATGCATGTAGTATCCATTTGTTAGAAAGTGGATCGATCCCTCTCGAAATTAGTAGTAGTATCAACTCCAATCGACTAAGAGCTGATCAACATATGTGTCTTGGATGAGGCGATAAGCTCGAATGGAAATGCGGGCACGAGGTAGTGCTTGTGAGTTGGCGTAAAATTTCATCTTCCTCCCGAATCCTCATCTCTAGCATCAATGCCGGCAAAGGTCTATCAACGGTGGGGAAATTTGGCTGCCCTCCATCCTCGTAACAATGCGAACATCTACATGTGCGGCGTACTCCTCAGGAGCAGAATGAAAGTGTGGGAGGAACATGTTATGAAATATCTGCAGGCGATATTCTTTGTGCATTAGGGAACATCATGCGGAATCAATCTAAATGGTGAGCCTGGCCACGGGTGTATACACTAAATCGAGGTTGCATACAAGGCGATTAGATTTAGAGAACCTCTAAGTCTCATCCCAGCATCCATGAATATCTCATCTACTTGAATCTTTCGATCAAATGCTTACCCAGGAGTGGAGGTACAACTCGATGTCATGAGTGGGTAGCGGGTTTATGAGTCATTTCAAGGCGTCCAAATCAGCCAAACCACTGATCAATCAAGTCTGAATAAGCGTTCCTCGATTGCATCACGATATACGTATCATGACCGCTCTCGATGATAAAAGCATAATGAAGATCTGCCACTGAATCAGGGTGGGGTAAGTGCATGTGAGTGGTGGTCTAGGTGGTAATGGAATAATCAAACCCCCTTCAACCAATCTCTGAAATGCTCGGCTCAGTGGCATCAGAGGTTATTGTAAAGCACTGGCCGGCTCGGGTGGAGCGGTCTTTCTATGCTGGCGATGGTGCATGCAGTGGCCTGCGAGGCGCACATGTAGCATATACTGGCTGTGGTGGCTGATGTAGGAAAGTAGGCCAATAGGCACGAAAATTAGGTGATGCAATGCGGCCAGCCACATCATCCCAGTGAGACGTCTGAAAAGCGTCTGAAACGGGTGAGCGTGGGGACTGTATACTTGTCATGCCAGTAAGCCTGGAAACATCAGATAGTGCAGGTCAGATCTGGCTTCTTCCCTTTGGTGAAGGAAGAGTGCGCCCCCGCTAATCCACAGATATGCCCTCCTCCCGATGCCATAGGGGGGCTGAACCCGATGATCAAAGTTTGTGCGGGAAGCCCGTAGGATGCCTATGCGAGCACGAAGGCTACGCGTAATCATCGCGTCTGATTAGGCTATGAGGGCTACATCTATAATCACGTGCTATCTTCTCCTCCATCGGGAGATAAGTAAAGTAAGCGTCATCGGGCCTGCACGGGGGCCTCCGACTCTCTCAGGGATACGTCCACTCACGGTATTAAAGAATATTGTCCCGATAAACTCTTGTCGAATCGCCCGTATCCCTAAGCCTCGAAGTCTGTGATGCAAACCCAGCCATTGGCCCGGCTTCCAGCGACAGGAGGAAAAGCATAATCATGCATGCCTTATCCAATCTATGCGCATAACGGTATTTGTGGCACTGAAGTGAATGCGGGGCACCACACATCCCGAGTGTACCTCTCGATGTAAATCACGGAACTGTTGTGAAGGCGCCCTTTGGAAGGCCGTCATATCGAGTCTGACCTATAAATCCATAGGAAACATGCGGAGACTGATCCTCACTCAATCCTATCGTCTGGGCTGAGTGTCATCAATGTCGGTGCGGGGTCCACAGCGAGAATGTGGCATGGTCAGTCGACCATGTAGAACAAAAGCTCCGACACAACGGGGCTGATTGAACCGGAGTGGTGGTGGTGGAGGTGGGCGCTATAGTCTGGCAGTACGGTGGGTCCGGATAATGGTGGGGGTGGTGGAGGTGGGCGTGGCAATCCTGCGTATAGTGGGTCCAGGATGATGGTGGTTGTGGTGGAGGTGGGGTAGAATCATGCGGGAGTGCTCCCGAGTGGCAATGAGGTGGGCGATGCCCATCAATCCTTTGTCCAGTCGATATAGCATCCGGAGAGATGCCATGGTATCGGTAATCAGTGGGTGGTCGACGATGGCGTGCGAGTCCATCCTCTATGATTTGATCTTATGTTCCTAGCCGGCGTGGATGCGAATCTCTAACAAGTCTACCTAAGATCCGAATCAGGCACAAAGACCCGGGTCGCTCTTAATCAATAATCTGGAAGAAGTAAAGAGGAAAATGTGGAGTCCATGACTATCAATCGAAATCAATCCCGATTATCACGATCCCACAATGAAATCCTCGAAGGAATGAGGCGACATGTGATGTTAGCATCTAATCGATAAATGGCTCCACATGCAGGGCCAGATTACGACATGGTAATACCTTTAGGGTAAGATGGCTCGAAGCTAACAGGGAAGAGGCAAGTCCTAAAGGCTATATGACCATACCCACACGGATACACAACAGAGATCCTAATCAATAATCAATCAACACTCCACAAGGACACAGACACCTTAGTATCCATGAGAATCTAAGCTCCAAGGGCTATACAAGTCTTCATTGCTCGGACATCTGTCATCTCCATAGTGCTCCCCTTCATTGATACTAGCCCTTATGCTAGACCTATTCAAACCCCTAAGCTTGGTCGAAGGCAAAACGATTTAGGAATGACTCCCAAACGACTCAATGATCAATGATGAATAATCGACCAAGACTAGTGATTCAGAAACAAGGGGATACAACCGTGCCCCACAAACACAAGCGGCAAGCAGTCATGCAGGGGAAGGAGCAGTCATGCAACAAACAATCATGCACAAAGAGTAAGCCTATCACAAAATTTACACACATTCTGATCCTCTAAGCCTAATCCCAAATGTTATATCTAGATATCGATCAATAATGAGAAAGCATGCACTATAATCAAAGGTGAACACACAAGCATAGACAAATCACAATGTAGACTGAAATACCAATCAAGTGTATGATCATCAATTATCTATGTAGCCCTAGAGCTTACCGATCGGAGAGCCGTGTGCTCCAGTAAGGCCAGTTCAGTTGAGTTTGATCCTCTTATGAAACCCAGGAGATTACGGTTCGATCCCCAGCAAGTCGCAATTTGGACCATTGCCGATCTACGGGCGGTGGAGCTAAGCTTTTAAATGGAAGGAAAATGTGGGTTGATTTTGGTTGGAAAACCGTCCTCGAGGAGGACGGCTTTTCTTCAGGTCGCCACTTACTTTTGTTGTTATTTTATAAAGGGAAAACCAAGTAAGAACAAAAAGCCCAATGACTCCAGTGTGGAAAGCGGTGCAAAAACTAGATTTACGGGTTCGGAATTCGGGTTATCTGTCGGAAGGTACCTCATGAGGTAGCACCCCTCAGGCCCCGGAACTCGGTCTCTACTGAGTGGTGGGTATGTAGGAGCATACAGATTCACATATCAGATAGTCTCCTAGGCCCTAAACACAACTTAGATCAGACCAACCTAATTGGTATCTAGCATGCTTAAAACACTCAGCAAAAGGGCGAGAATGGCGTGTGCTGTGGTCCTGGCCACGCGCTACATCAAAGGTTAGCCCAGCCAAACACTTAAGCATGCATGCCACCCAAACCTGAAAGCATCTATGTGAAATTCATTACCCAACATTAAAGCTTTACATACCTGTGATCCCCTAGCGACGCTACATAAGAGGTCGAGTCAAAAGCTCAGATCATCACAAATGTGGAATCCGAAACACCAATATGCGCATATGAATACAAATACCAACGACTAAGCATGTACCAGAGGTCCCTAACATGTATAGCAGGAATAGATAGGGCCAAATAATACATCATACATCGTAAACAAACCAAATATTGGATCCTATACGAAAGGAAGCGAATTTGAGAAAGGAGGTGACGGTTTGCTTACTTTAGCACACATTCCTTTGGAAATCCCACAAGCTAAACCATACATCTGAATCATTTGCCCTACCTCACTTTGTTCAAACCAAAACTGAACTCAGACCCTAAAGGCAGCCTACAGGTTTCCTGGGGTAACTAAGAGCACGCCATGATAGATTCGGGATTGAAACATGCTAAAATATGGGGCTGCCCATGAGCTGTCTTGCAAAACCGGTTGAATCTGTTCTCCATAGATCCAAACGATTGAGAAAAATTCACGAAACATTGTCAAAAATTCCTCACAAAGTCGGGAATCCAACAAAACAAAGGTGCGATTCCGATTTCTAATGACCAGAACTAACCCAAACAAAGAAAAAGTATCAAACTATCATTCCGACAAATGAACCTAATAGGCGGGTGGTTACATTTCCCCAACAGTCAGACGATTGAAAAAAAGATTTCAAGAATTTCAAAACCATCCTTACAAGTCAGGAATCTGCTTTGCAACAAGCGGTGATCGATTCTCAGCTTCGGATGGTAAACCAACCAAAACCAACAGACTACGCAAATTGCCTTTCATAAACCCTAACCTAAATGAGCCGTGATCCCTAGTTTTCCAACCAGTCCATATCATTGAGGCTCTAAAATTTTCCAAGAACTTTTATAAAGAGTTATAAATCCTAACAAAACAAACGGTGGTCGATTCTCAACTCAGATGAGTGAGAACCAGCAAAACCAGCAAATACGCAAGCGCCTTTCACATAAACCCTAACCTAAATGAACCGACTAATCTTGTTTTCAAACCAGTCCAAATCGTTGAGAGAGGGTCTCAAAATTTTCCAGAATTTTTATAAAGAGTCAGAAATCTAACAAAACAAACGGTGATCGATTCTCAGCTCGGATGAGTGAGAACCAACCAAAACCAACCAAACTCATACTGCCTTTCCTGCAAACCTAACCTAAATGAACCGACTAATCTTGTTTTCAAACCAGTCCAAATTGTTGAGAGAGGCTCTCAAAATTTTCCAGAACTTTTATAAAAGAGTTAGAAATCTAAAAAAACAAACGGTGATCGATTCTCAGCTCGGATGAGTGAGAACCAACCAAAACCAACCAAACTATGCAAACTGCCTTTCCTGCAAACCTAACCTAAATGAACCGACTGATCTGGTTTTCAAACCAGTCCAAATCGTTGAGAGAGGCTCTCAAAATTTTCCAAAACTTTTATAAAAGAGTTAGAAATCTAAAAAAACAAACGGTGATTGATTCTCAGCTCGGATGAGTGAGAACCAACCAAAATAAACCAAACTACCCAAACTGCCCAGCAGAAACTGTTGAACCGACTGATCTGGTTTTCAAACCAGTCCAAATCATTGAGAGAGACTCTCAAAATTTTCCAGAAATTTTATAAAAGAGTTAGAAATCTAACAAAACAAATGGTGATTGATTCTCAGCTCGGATGAGTGAGAAACAACCAAAATAAACCAAACTACCCAAACTGCCCGGCCGGCGTGGCAAACTCACGTATGAGTGTGGCTTGGCTCAAATGGTGAGAGAAACCTCAAATTTGATCAGAATATCTCTTCAAGAATAGAGTGGAGCTAGGGTCTATTTCTTACCTCTTCCACAAAACGCAGAGAAGAAACAAACTAAGCATCCAAGCGAATCGATGCTTGGAAGAGTGTCGCGAAAAGATCCTTTTACTTTGATCTTTTCTTCTTTTGTACTCATTCCACCTCAGTCTCTAGGCCTACCTGGTTTTTCACCTTCAAGCTTTGGAAAATTTGTCGATCTCGGAAATAGCTTCCCCATTAACTCCTCCTCTTTCCATACCAAGTGTTTGAATATCTTAAGTTTACCATTGCTTCACTACAAGTATCCATGGATTCATGGTGGGCTGCATGCTGGCAATCCAAGGCCCAAAATGGACCCACAATACATCCCAAGGTCAGATGGAGCTTATGGGCGAACAAATAGGTTTTGGGCTCAAAATCCGCAACGGCCTCCACACAAAGTAGGCCCGACTAACCGGTTAGACAGATGCCAACAGTCCATCCGGTTGAGAAAAGAATATAAAAATTTTTTTCTAGAATGTTCCCTGAAAAATAAGGAGACCAACAAAAAAAATGGTGCACCATTCCAAGTGGATGGGGAGATATGATTAAACACAAGGAGGGTACTGCAAAATCATCCAAAAAAATTGTGTTGTATCGTATTACCTTGATAGACAGTCAAACCGATTAGTCAAACGGTTGAAAAAATTATATGAATTTTAACAAAAACCTCCTTGGCAAATAGAGTCCAACAAAACAAGCATTGAACAATTACGAGAGTTCGGATGAGGAGATATGATCGAAACAAGGTCAAGTGCTCACGTTGACATACTCCTAATAAACTTTGATTGAACTAAAACCTCGAGGGCCCCACGCTTCCTATGCACGATGCCAATAACAAAAAAAAAATAAATAATTGACACTCTAAAGTGAACTACATCGCACTCGACGGACCACATACAAAACCCACGAGGAGGCTCGGTAATTTAGCGCAAAAATTTTTAATGGTGTTATATGAGAGCGATGGGTGAGTGTGACACCCAGCTAGGATAAATCACAGTGTTGAGGAAAAATTGAGGGTCTACAAGGCGACATTTAGATAAATCAATTATGCGTCTCGACCACAACGGCGACATTTAGATTAAGTATCAAATAATAAAGTCGATCCCAACGGCGACATTTTAATTAATTCAAATGGGTTGTCCCAACGGCGTTGGTGAATAAAATTTGATCCGCCACTAGGGCTTTTTCTTCTCAGCTCAGCCCTTCTCTTCTCCTCTTTCCGATCAATTTGTTTTTTTGCTCAGGCTTGATCTGCTCTTCTCGGTGGTAGCCTCCTCCTCCTTCGTCCATACATTAATCCATTTCGGGTAACACTTTTGGCTTTTAAGAAAAGCGTTTTATTTAATTTTTTTCATGTGTTTCTATGCAATGCTGTTTGAAATGCGCAATGTTAGGAAGCGATTTGTTTTGTTTAGGTTTACGATTGGAATTTATAGTTGCATGTTCTGATTTGTGATCTTTGTTGGTGGTTAGGATACATTTTCTAAGGAAGCAATCATATTTGGAAAAAAAGGCGAATAGATGACCTTTATGCTTGAATGTGCTTAAACAAAAAAATGGTAATGGAGAAACTTGTAAATGTGAAAGAAAAAATTTCCAGATCAGTCAACATTGACAAAACATGTTTTATATTTTTGGTTTATATTCTGACGTGGAATCAATGAATTTAAGACTTGCCAATGTATTTAGGCGAAGCCCCATCAAGATACTTCTTATGGTCTAAAGGCAACAAAAGGGATCTGAGTTAGAGCCTTTTTTTTTTTATTCTGTGCGATTACCAAATGGCACCATGTTAACTAGGCATGTGAAGAGATTCTTGAAAAAATGTGTTCACTTTTCATGTAGTTTTCCACTTAATTCATTATGCACTTCATTACAGTAAGTTGGGCTGCTAAGTCTTTTTTTAGATGGAGCCCTTACAATGATAGTACTTAGCTTCCATTCTTTTACTTCAAGAGAACAACAGTTCATTATGTCCTTTGAGCTCTTTTGACTTGGAAATAGTAAAGGCCCAACAAACAACGACTTGTCTGTATTTAATTATTTTCATGTGTTTGTTTTGCAATGGTGGTTGAAATTAATGATGTTAGGAGATGATTTGTTTTTTTTTTCTGGTTCTATTTCGGTTTCTGTGTTATGAACTTTTCTCCTTTATGAAGATTGGTTATGTTTGTGATGTTTGTGTACTTTTTTTCTCATTTCGTATTTACGTTTCCTAGTGTGGCTGATTTTAACAAACGAAAAAAAAAATATAAAATACTTAATTGAAAAAAATTAATAAAAATAAATAATTGTGTTTTAGGTATGATAATAATTAAATACTATTTTAATAAATTGTAAATGTTATCATACTTAGACAATTAGTTTTTCACAATGTACAGATCCATGTATTTTACCTTATTTACTTGAATATTCTCAAATCAATGATTGAAATACAAGTAAGGGAAATCAAAAAATAAATAGAGCGGCCACTACCCTTTATTTGAGATATGGTCCTCAAAATTTTAAGCCACGGCTTTATGGAGTGATACACAAATCCTATAGATAGACCACATATTTGAGGAGCAAAATTAAAAAAAGTTATCAACAAAGAAGATAAGAAGCAATTGGTTAAATAATCAATAGTGATATTATCATTATTATGGTTTTTTTTAACACTTAATGGGTTTGGAATGTAGACATTTTCAGACTCCTTATGAGATTGACTTTGGATTTGTTTGTTAATGTCTCACCATGCCATGAAAGAAGATACGACCCTGATAAGTGATACATAAGTTGAATTTTTTGGGTGATAAGTAATGGATGTAGCATGTCATGGCTTCTCGGTGTCATTATATTTGCTCCATGGGCCCTGAAGCCTACACCCTTAAGATGGCTTACCAAATTAATATGAAAGCTCCGAATTCAAGGCCTCTAGTTATAAACTAAACTCAAATACTATATTAAATTATAAAATTTTCTAAAATCTCAAACTCTAAGAAATTGGTTGTAATACGATTATTATTTATGGAGTTAGAAAATGAAGAAAGTGCTTAAATGACAAGAAAAAAAACATGCTGAAATATAAATAGGAACAAAAAAAAAAAAGACAAAATGTCACAATGATTGAAATTGTGGATACTCTGATTGTTTTCTTTATGATAAAGTTGATTTGATAACAGACTAATGACCTCTCATATTATTTAATTCATTTGGGACCATTTTGTACAGGTCAAATATGTCTGTTTCAACAATTCCCGTGATATGTTACTATAATGGACAAATAGTGAGGACCAAAACAGATGTTGAATATGAGGGGCGAAACTTTTATTAGCCTTTGAAGATCTTGGTTGAATGCGTTTCCAACAATTGATTGATATGATGATGATATAGAAAGTGATGGTGACAAGCGAAGGTTTCAAATTCTTGTACTCATTTTGTAAGTATCATCTTAGAAATGGAAATAGGTTCCAACCTTTTCGGTCACGGGATAATGATGGTGTGCGCGAAATGTTGAATCTAGTTTAACCACTGACAACCATTGAGAAATTAGGCGTATATTAAAAGTTGATGATCAGGCACGATTGAACAATCTGTTGGTGGCCATGTAGATTTATTTGTTAGCGATAATTACAATGTTGCACAATCGACTATGGTTGGGCTAGTGGAGTGCGATCTGGGATATTGGACAAATGGAGATGATGAAACGGTCACGGATGAAGGTAATGATTAATATGATGAAGATGTTGAGTGAAATTGATGGAGATGATGAAGATGTTGGCGTTGATGGACACCATCCTCTTCCGAACTTTTAACCAAGTTTTGGGAGAATGAGCAAGGGATATGTCTCAGCACAAGCACCCTCTTGGTGTATCCAAATCTGAGATGATGAGACATTGAGTGAGTCATCCCACACATTGGTATCCTTACCACCAGCACCTCGATTTCAACATAGAAAACCTGGATATTCTTTGTGCAAGTTATTTGGACCATGGGTGCAGCGTACTACCGGTTATTCAAGCGGAGAATTCGTTATTAGCCAAGTTTTTAATTCGAAATCTGATTTGCAAGAGGTTGCAAAGATTTACTCAATTACAGCACACCAAGAGTATGTCGTTGTTGCATCCTCAAAAAAATTGCTCGTTTTAAAGTGTGAAAGGCCGGAAGAATGTCACTTTATCCGCGGAAGCCCCGTGCAATGGTTGTAGAAAGATGCCAGTTGTTGTTATCCAACAAATATATCTTTGGGATGCACATACTTGTGTCAATCGCGTTTGAGCAGGGACCATCTGGCTGGAGCTAAAAGTGGTTCTTGATCGTATAAAGGCAATAATTAAGGCACAATTCACATTATCTATGGCTACTATTCAAGCAAGTGTGATGGAGAAATGAGGATATCAAATATCATACAAAAAAGCGTTGGATGGAAAGCATAAAGCAATTAGACAGTTATTTGGTGATTTCTTTCAGTCATATATAGAGTTGCCACGTTTGTTCTTAGCCATAGAGCAAGCAAATCTTGGATGTATTGTTATTTGGAAAACATGTGAAATTAATATGCCAAACACTGAGATATTCCAATGCGTGTTCTGGTAATTCAAGCCATCTATTGAAGGGTTCGAACATTGTCGTCCCGTAATGAGTATTGATGGTACACATTTATATGGGAAGTATAAAGGAAAGTTATTGATTGCTATGGGGTGTGACGGAAATAGTCAATTGTTTTCATTGGCATTTGCAATTGCAGAAGGAGATAATACTGATAGTTGGGGATGGTTCTTGGCATGTATAAATCTGATGACTGATGTATGAATTTGCGTTATGTTGTGAGCATCCGATTATCATGGCGGTAATGGCGATCCTCATCTTGGTTGGGTTGCACCATCAGCCTATCACAGGATTTGCATGCGTCATTTTGCAAGCAATTTCATGACCCGTTCAAGGCAATTTTGAAAAAATTTGATGTATGGCCGAGTTTGCGATGCAGAACTTCCGAATTCAATAAGCATATGAATACAATAGGGAGAATTAGTGCAGGCGATGGCTAGAGGCTATCGCTCCGAGTTATGGGCTCTTTCACCGCGACCCGGAGGTGAAGATATAGTTAATGACAACCAACATTTTAGAATTATTTAACGGCGTGCAAAAGGGCTCGTAGCCTACCGATAAGCGCATTAGTATAGTTGACCTTCTTCGGTCTCAGCGGATTACTTTGTTCTGAAGGAATTAGGTGCTAATAGATTGGCTCTGCTTTGCGATTCACTTAGTATGTTGATCGCGATCCGGGCTCATGTTGTTAAAGCTGGAGTTCGATGGAAATTGTGCTACGACCATATACGAGGGCTTATTTCATGTCAAGTCGAGGTCGAACTCGTCGCCTCGGCCACATGAAAAAAAATGCACATGTGGAAAGACACTGATATATGGGTTCCCATGTAGCCATATGATAGCGGGATCATCGACATCATTTGTGTTGATTTTTCTTTTGTTTGTGAGGCTCACCTACTTAGTCTAGTATGACCACATTCTGGCGGTACTCATCCAATATTCAATGAGATGGTGACCTCTTTGGTGAATTAAGCTTGATTGTACCACTTGATTCAATGCAACACACGGGAAGTGGACGTCCTAGATCAACCGGTTGCATAATGAGATATGGGCTGGGAGGAAAACCAGATCACATGGAGTTGTCTGAAACAGCTGGAGTCCACCAATCGTCGTTCTTGTAAGAACAGAAATCAAGTTTAGTAATTGAATGTGTACGAATATATGAATGTAGCTGTTCCCATTATCTATGATTTAGTCCTCCTTCTTTGTATTCGGCACGCATTAAGTACAAAAAGATGAATGAGAGGTATGTTTTCTTAGTCCTTATGAGACTGACCACCCTCTTCGCGAGTTTTTTGATTTATCTATGAAATGGTATGATAATGATGATGCAAGATTGTTCTCTTTTTCTGGAAGTTTCATTTCTCCACCTAGATTTATGGTCGCGTCATTGAGTTATCTACCAAAGGTCCTGGTTGGTCACATTGACATAAAATGTATGTTTTGGTTTTCTTGTCCTTTATTTTGTTTTACATTTTATATATTTTCGTTATTTTGTGTATGTGTTGTAAGAGGTTGTGATATGTGCTGATTTTGTGTTTTTAGGTCCTTGTTGTGTAGGTGTTTGCCTTTTTCTATATAGACTAAAACCCCTCAAATTAACATAGTTACAAGAGCCTTACACTTCTCTTGCATCTATGTCACTTTGTATAAGTGTGCTTGATAAAATAATATTCTCTTAATGTTCATGATTTAAAAATAAGGGTCAAGTCTATGACAACATAGTGCATCAGGTCATACAAGTAATAAAATACGAATGTAAGTCAGTGTCATTCCCACAGGAGATTGGAACCGAATTAAAGATCAACTACCGACTCACTAAAATTCCATACTATTTGGATAGAACTTATAGTGAAAAGTTTATCTAAACAAAAATTAAAGATTCATACTATTGAATATTATCAAACTAAGCTAAACAAAAGTAAATGAATAAATAAATTTGTATCTATAAAGATGAGTTGAATCGAGTTTCTGTAGAAAGCAGAAATTATCAATTAAATCTATTAAATAAATCAATTCGGAACACTAAGTACTACTGCATTCTATATATGGATCTGGTTTTGTCCAATATTTCCTAATTGTTGGAATGGGATTTCTCCATATTCACTGTTAGATATCCTTGCTTCTCTCGAAAACAAGATCAAACCCCTTGCACGTATTCGAATTCTCTGAGATCTAGGTATTTTCTCCATGATACTTCACACCCGTTTCTGTTGTGTGGACCTTTGCTTTTCCTTCGGGATTTTCGCAAGTTTCTACCACTTGGTTGGTGTCTCAACCTCCGGATCTGTGGGTTAGTCCTTTCCTTGATTAGATCTATTAACACGGGGTTAGGAGCTTTTGCTTTATATTAAGGTGAACTCGATTGTTTATGTTGTTAAATACACCTCGACTTCAATTATGAGCGAATGAGGATTTATCAGCATGAACTCTCTCAAAACCAACAGTTTATCAATGGTAGTCAGACATACTCCCAAAAGAATGCTCTCAGCTCTCGGGAATCTGTCTGCGTAATCACGGGCGTCACGGATATCGAGAAGCCGAGATACATTCCTCGGCGATATTAAGTACTACTGTGGGAACTTATCAGTTCAAGAACCTCAATTCAGTAAAAACAAGCCCAAGTGTAGTTCTCCATATTTGTGCTTAGGAAAGAATTTGTAACTAAATGTAAATAATATCGGCCAAAGTGCGCTCGGTCTTGCATTGCGAATTAAATGAACACCGTCATATGCAACCAACATGTCCTTAATAGCGAAAAATGAATTATAAATTTGTCTAGATTTCATAAATTTTGACTGATAATTCACAAGAAAATAAATAAAATCAGCTCTGCTCGTCTACGCACGATTCGCGAGATTCAAATCAGAAAAGAAATAAACTAAAAATGAAAATAAAATCTAATCACTATACAATGAGTTCCTCTTCTTTCCCCTTTTCTGGGTAGTGAAGACGGAAGCTTACTTTACCATTCTAAAGTTGTCTATTTATACTGTAAAAATAAATTGGGCCGAATCCCCAAAAAGCTCTAGGTTGAATTTCCCAAAGAAAAAGCCCATATCAGCATTACAATAACGTTTGATTGATGTCAGCGACATGAATTCACCAATTACGCCGATTCCGTTACGACCTTATTTGCTTTTGTTGCGACTAGTTTCTTACATTGCTTTCACGATGATCAGTGCTTCCCTTCGTTTGTATTCGCGACTTTCTTTACTTTCGATGTTTCTCGAGTGTTGATGTATACGCGACCTCGGTTTCATGTTGCGACATTGTTGTCTTTCTCTTCTTCATAAGCTTCGAGTTGCGACAACAGTTTTAGGTTGCGACCACCTTTCTGTTTGTATGATGATTTCATGTTGTGACTTTGATTTCTTGGTAGCGATTGTGTTGGAAGAGGTGATGTCTGCCTTCGCCAGGTTTCATTTTATGTGTGACCTCATAGTGATGTCGCGACATCTTTTAACTGCCCATTTCTTGCTCTGCAGTGTGACTCGGTTCTTTATTGCAACGAATTTCCTTAACTCCCACCTTTATTCTGAGTGGGACCTCAAGGTTATATCACGCGACCTCATGTTGCTCTTTCTGGTTGCATGTAGTCCCAATTGCTCAAAAGTAGTTGCGACCTTGATTTATTATGCTCATCTCTTCTTCAGTTCGCGACCTAAACGAGTGGTCATGACATCGTTTCTGATCCTTGATTTGTAAATGGTTGCCGCTCTAGTTCTTGGCAAGGGCTTCGGTTTGGCTTCAGGTTGCGACCTCCTTTCAACCTCTATTTTCGTCTTTATGTCGCGACATAAGAGTGGTGTCGTGACATGAAATGGAGCCCTTCATTTAAAAACTAGTTGCAACCTCGTTCTCTTGCAAAGACCTCTCTCTTGTGGCTTCATAGACGAATCCTTGTCACGACCTCGGAGTGATGTCACGTCCTCAGTTGTATTCATTTTGGTGTCAGCGACATCGGGTGATGTCGCGACAACTGGATTCTTCTTTTGGATATTGCCTTTAGATTCAGGCCACATTTCTTTTATCGCTTCTTTCCTTGAAATAACGACTTCACGCAACTTTTAGGACTTCCATTTCTTCCTCGAAAATTTGAATTTGGTGATGTCGTGACTTGAATTTATTGACAACTAAGCTTCTGTCGACCAGATTTTCGATGCAACTTCAATTCCTGCGTAGGGTGGTTTATTCTAATTTTCTTGCTCGAGATTTTAGCTTTGGCTGTGTTATCTGCAAAAAATGAATTTGAGTAAAATATCCACATTTCTTGAAACTAATCAGCATTTATCATAATATGCACGGAAAAATGGATAAAAATCCTAATGAGTTTTTGGACTCATCAATTACAGACTTAATATTTTGCTTGTCCCCGAAGCAAAGAAAAGAAAGAGTGTTTGTCCTCGAACAAATAAGCTTAAAAATTTTAAGGACATTTTACGATCCATTCCATTCTTTCTCCATTCCACGCTTCTAATCACGGAAATAAAAATACGGTATCATTTTAAATTTGATTTCGATTCAAGAATAAAGAAATGGTATACTTCTATCACAAATTTCTTGATGAACTAATGTTAAACAGTTTATTCAACAAGATCGCTTGTTACGTGTGTGTGTGCGGTCTTCGATCCTTTTCTATTCATGTTGAATTTAGTTAATCTTAGGAGTTTTTGGGTATTTGTCAAAGTCCCATAAGCTTTTTTTCATATTGATCTCCACTAATGTAGGTAAATTCAACCTTCAAGATCAATGAGGTCTTTCAGGCTTGTAATGTTGGGCTTATGTAATTTGGTAGGTAATGGGAAAAATTTAAGTTGCAAATCACCAAGTTTCCACTTTTTCTCTGTACTTGTTGCCTTCAACTTTCACCATTTTTCTTCTTTGTACTTGTTGATTCTCCTCAATCTTGGCCTGATTCTTCTTTTTGAATTCTTTTTATGGGATTTCAATTTCCATATGCTCTTTATTCAGGCCAGTTCCTTTGTTCTTGAACTCTTTTGCTTTTTTTTTTCTAAGGTTGGGAATAGTGCAATGTTTTGTCTTCTTAGGCTTTCTATTACTCTTAGAGAACTTTGGGCTAGCAACTCCCATACCAATTGGTATTAGGGTACTAGGTGTTAAAACACCCCTACGAGCTTAATTGTTCAAGGGAAATAGGCCACAAGACAAAACTTATTCCCTTTTTCAAAAATTTGCATCTTCTTCTTCACCCTTCATTGTAACATTTAGGTGTTCTCCCCAAACTTGTTTCTTTCTTCTATTAGACACATATCTTTGAAATTTGGATAAATTGGGCTCTTTCTTACGGGATTATTGCAAGGAAGAGATTTTTAGTTTTTCAGTTGCTGTTATTTAAGAAATAAGGCTTAGTGGCTCAAAATCAAAGACAGAGACTATGCTTTAGCATATATTGAGTAAACTTGGAAAAGCTCAAGCAAGGATGGCCTCCTCCTTCTGTTAATTTGTTTTCACTAAGATTTTGCCTCAATCAATGTCCAGACAAGTTCTAGGACTATGGACTCTCAATCTGAATTTCGAGAAGATGTTTTTTAAATTCTCTCAAAGTTTCATAAAGTTTTATTGACCCAAGTGTCTTATTTCTTCCA
The DNA here is from genome assembly GCA_016808115.1 of Tetrastigma voinierianum. Taxonomy (NCBI): domain Eukaryota; kingdom Viridiplantae; phylum Streptophyta; class Magnoliopsida; order Vitales; family Vitaceae; genus Tetrastigma; species Tetrastigma voinierianum. The sequence continues at coordinate 299,748 of JAEQBH010000580.1, forward strand.
AGACTTGTACTTATTTACTATCTACTTACATTATTTCAACCAAGTACTTTGTTCCATCAGCAATAACCATTTTCCGATTTTTGCAATCTATACTGAATTTAAACAATGCAGGCAACACTCCTAATTTCCAGTTTAATAATTCATGCCCTTATTCTTCCTGAAATTCTGTTCTTGAGAAAGAACATAATTGTTTATTTGATTCATGCACAGAAAAAGGCATTTATTCTTTTCATGCTAAACAGAAATTGACACAAAAATAAAATTTAATATATTGATTCGTGAACTAAAAAACAATTAATTTGTAGGTCAACAAGAATTTTTATTCAAATATCAACACATTTCGATATTGTACAATCTGCTTTCCCTAAAAATAAGACTATAACTAAATCAGAGAAAAACTTTCTATTTCTTTATCTAAAACTCCATTTCTTCCCTCCGAAGGTTGTAGCTTCCGCTCCATTTGGTTCACCAGACCTTGAGCTTGCTCCAAGAGTGATTCGGCTGTTAACAAGGTTGTGCAACAAATTGGCGCCCTTCCTCCCTTTTTCTTTGGAGCTTCTCGGGTTGATGGGTTCTAATTAACCCTTCTTCCAATTCCCTTCCCGTCAACCACTCTCTTGATTACACAACGTTTTATGGAATAGTGAATGGAATTGGTTTGTTTTCCGACTCCATTCATTCATGCTTTCTGTGTTTACCTTTAGGAACTCTTATTTTCTCTCATTCTCCCTTATCTTCATTCTTTTTGCTTATTTTTCCCGTTGTTCTCCCGTCCTTTTATAGTGATTTTGCGTCTCTTGGGAACTACAAGAGCATTTATTCTTTCTTTAGATTTCGATGCAGGAATTGAATGAGGTTTCTTGAATTCATGCTTCTTGGCTATTTCCAACAGAGGTTTTGGGAATTTGGTGGAGAATATTGATCGTTTTTCTTGGGTTAATAAATTCCCTCGGGTTATTCTCTTTGAAGCCAGGCAGACCAAACCAATTGTTTAATCAAGACATTGATTTATGTTTCTACATTAATAATTATTTATTTCAAACTTTTGGATGAGTGATGCAGAATTGAAAGGTTTAAGTTAATTTGGAATTGACCTTGAAATTGGAGTGGATCGTTGGCTCAATTTATTTCACGTCATCAGATTTTTAAGCTTTTCAATTGATGATTTTAAATGAGTTTTATTTTTAATGTTGGGGCCTTGAAATGAGGTTTTAAACTTCCTCTTTTATTGAATTTTGGACTTTAAGTCGCAACTTGAGTTTTGTTGCGGAGCACGAGAATGTGGTCCTAACGGGGAATTTTTATGTCACAACTTTCTCTTTTCTTTCCTTTCTTTATTTAAGTCGTGACCCCAGTTTCACTGTTTCAACTTTCTTTTCTGTTTTATTGTCTCTACTTCCAGCATTTTTGGTTGCAACTTTTTGGATTGGTGTTGCGACCCCGGAAAGTTTAGAGTACTCCTAAACAATCGATTCCGCAGTGAATTTCAATTTATTTAAGTGATCAAGACAACTTGACCATTTCATCTTCATCATGCAAATATTGACAAATTCATACTCTATACTTCACATTCAAAATTTAAGCACCCGAGAATAAAACAGATTCCCCCAAACTTTCCAATCATGCCATATCGGAGACAAAATTTAAATAAAATCAAGAAGAGTATATCCGCCCGCGGATCCAGGTCCAACTTGATCGGCTGATCGAGCAGGAAGTCGAGTGCGATATTATCTATACTATATCTTGTATCTTGGGACTCTCATTGACTTCATTCTTTCTGAGCTATGCACATGCACAGCCGTATACAAACAATTTACGTAATAACAAAAATCATTTTACATATACAAAAGAACTACCACCCGGGTGTTATACAATCTATACATATACGAGTCCATTTACTTATACAAATACTTGTATGTACATTTCTAATACAAAACATCGAGATTGCGGGCGGTGGTGAGCACCTATCTACGAGTCGGCTGCTTTGTGATGTGGGATGTCACATCCTCTATCATATATTACGCCTGTACCTGCAGTTGAACACTAGTTCAAGCTTTGCGCTTAATTGGGAACATAAGCATGGACAACCGCAATGTTGACCGTCCGCAAGCTTATACATATGCATTTCATATAACTATACATATTCATATAACTTTTATTACTTATCATCTTTACATTCTTATTGTCCATGTCAATCTCTTCCGGTACATGGTCTATGTCTTTTAGCATATCTTTTATCTATACTTTTACAGTATTCCTGTTTCTATACTTTACATATTCCTATACTTCTCATCTTTCAAGTTTATGACTTGGCCGTTCCATGTACTATTACTTATATCATTTCTTAGACTGTGTCTATATCATGTCTTATTTCATGTAGTGGCTACAAGCCCATGCTATACTTTTCATTCCTAATTTTCATACTTGTACTATCGTATACTTTCATGTACATTTGTACGTTCTTATTCTATCATATACTTTGTGCTTACGTATACTTTATGTACTTTTCTTGTGTTGGCTTAAAGCCAATACTTTCATATCATATCTTTATTTTCGGTATTGCGATTTCTATCTCATCTTTCATATCTCGAAGTAGGACTATAAGACTTACACTTTTACTATCATATGTTTTCATATATGTTTCATGTGTTTTCATATACTATACTTTTCATATACCTTTCTCTTTTCTCTACTTTCTGTACTTTACTTGTTCATATCCTTTTCGTGTACTATACTTTGTACTTTCTATATACTGCATTCATGTACTATTTTCATATACCTATATTCATGTACTGTTCATTTAATATCCTGTTTTCATGTTATACTGTTCATATGATAGTCATATACTGTGCTTTTCATCTTATACTGTCATATACTATACGTTCATATGATATTCATATCATTAGCACTCATATCTTGTACTTTTCATATACTTTTAGGTATCTTCCCGTACTTTTCATATCTTTCATCTTATACTTTACTTCTTGTTCTTGTCTTTGTCTATACTTTTTCATCGCATAGCGGTCTTGTACTTCTCATATCATGTCATATATTCTATACATGTCATTTCCTTTTAGGTTTCGTAATACATAAATACCTTAGAAGCGGATGCAGGAAATAATTGCTTATGTACCGAAAATTACTATCCTTTGTCTGAGAACGATGATCTCTATCTGTTATAGGAAGGTATCATCCTTGTACAGAGACGATGACTATGCCATAATGCTATGTAGTGACGCTTCGGGACCACGAAGTGATCAAACGGGATGCATGTCATTACGACGGCAGGCGCCGATATGCGTATGCGTATCACAGTACTGCTGCAGCAACTGTGTCCTTATAGGCATGCCTATCTATCCCTCCACTAGGTTCTAAGCAGACAATCCAGATATTTTTCATATCACATTTTCTGTACATATTTCATAAGCATGAATAACTATTGTTATCATGATTTCTTATGCAATATATACTATCATTACTTTAATCTGTATTCGTTCTCATATCTGTAGCTTCATATTACGGTTCTCATATTTCTCTATAAGACATATATTCATATCTTTTTCTATCATTTAGTTTTGTCTTCGTATCATATATGTAATCCTATCATATATCATGAATGTGTCTATGCACTCTTGTATTTATATATTCATATATAGCTTTCTATATTCATATCTCTTTATATCATTTATACGTTTCTATCAGGATACTTTCTATATTTCTATCATGTATGCTTTTACTTATTCATATATTCATATCATATACACTTATACTCATATACTTTCCTATACATGCTTCTACTATTAGATGTCTTTATATTGTATTTCATATACTGTTCCATATTACTTACTCTGTCATGTCTTTACTATGCCTATCATTCATGTACATGTACTTATTCTTGTGCTTTGTCATCTTTTACTTCTCTCTATTGTTCTTAGCATTTACGCATTTCTATCATTTGTTCTTAGCATGTTCTATCTATTCATTTAGGTATATCTATCATATATTCATATCATATAATCCTATATTCATATCATATTCATGTATTCTTGAACACATCATCATGTGCATTTTACATATTTTCCTTATTTCATGCCTATTACATATGGCATTTCCTTATACTTATGAAGTATGATGTCTATAAATCACACCTCGTTCATATATTAGCATTATACATGAATCTACTTTTCTTTAGGAATTGGAATCAATCGATCGGATAATCAGGCTAAAGTTACTTGACATTTTCATGCCATTTAGTCATTTTTTACCCGATTTTACACTCGGGACTGTTTGAAATACCCATTTTTCAGTGTCTTCCTCCATATTTTGACACTGGTTCTTTTACTCAGCGCTAAAATCTAAGGTTCTAAGGGTTCTCGAAGCTGGAATCACCCAGATCAGACACCCGAAACTCAAATTCACGTCGAAACAACCCGGACTACTCTATGATCAAAACTGAAGCAGAATTTGGCTGAATTATAGCCCTACTTTGAGTGAATTTTTGGACCACTTATAGTCAGCATTTGACGATACCTATTTCTGGATGTTTGGTTCTCCTTGAAGTCTAGTTTAATTATCCACTTGAATCACTCAAATCGGATAAGAAATGGCAGTTATGGCTAAAATCGGCTAGTCGAAATAGGAAAGCAGAACACTACGCTACCCGGTACGGCTCGACTGTCTTAGGTGCAGGTTCAATAAAGCGACCAGAACCTAAATTGTACGAATCTGAGTTCAAGGTGTACCGGTACAGGTCACCGAAAAATGTCCAGAATGTGTATTTTTCTCCCATTTTTCCATATTTTTCCACCCCAAACCAACTCCATACTTCATACACATATCAAAACCATTTCATATTCATCTTGAAATCTCTTTTCTATTCAAATCCTCTTTCACTACTTATCTTCTTTCAAAAAGCTATCATGAATTACACTCAAACAAACTATAATATGGATCCTTCTTACATACATAACCCTAACTTTGTGTAGATTAGTTAGGGTTTATTCTAAACTTTAACTCAATGCTTGCCATTGGTATGAATGTCGCCGAGGATTTCATATGCTTCTTGTACTATTTAAGAGTTTTACCATTTACTTTTAAGAATTTTAGGGTTAGGAAGAAATCCTAACAAAACCCTAGGTTTGGAACAACTAATAACCATCGAGCATGGAAATTCATGGCTTTAGAATTCCATGTAGTTCCATACCTTGCATCTCCATCTTCTTCCTCTTCTTCTTCTTACTCTTCTTCTTCCTCTTCTTCTTTTTCCTCTTCCCCTCTCTATCTCTGGTTTGGTCTCTAATGAGGGCAGATACTCTTATCCATGTTTTATTACAGGCCACATGTTTGGCCTTTGCCTTTCTAAATCCTTTTCTCATTTTTGCAATTAAGTCCTTCTATTCTCTTCTATTCTCAATTTAACTTATGAAATTTCTATTTTTGTGTCCAATATATTCTTCTTATGTCATATATACCCTACTTGAATAAGTTCCACTTTTACCCTTGCTTAGGATATTAATTCCGGTTTTACATTTCCTTTAATTATACCCGAAACATGTTATAAAACTGTTAAGGTATAATTTGGGGTGTTACAGAGTATACGACCCATTTTTGTCTCTTATGCCGATTGAAGTTTGATTGCGGATGTTCCCCCTTTTGCCCATCTTTCATTGTCCTGCAAAACTAACAAAAATATTTACCTACTCTTCAATCAACTATGAATCAAATTTCATAAAGCTATTAGAAATGTAAACACAAAAATTGTAAACTATAACAAGAAAAATTTAAAACAAACTGATGTGGATTGCCTTCCACAATTTGCTTTCGATTTTAGTCTTTAAGGTGAACTACTGCTTCTTATTGTTGTTTCTTGATTTCCCTTATTCAGAACTAGGGTTACTCTTCAATTGCTTTCTCCCAGTGGTATTTAATCTCGACATTAACTTTGAACTCCTCATGATTGCTGGTTCTAAGTGTCATTGCCCCAAACTGTGTGCTTGATACCACTGTATATGGTCCACTCCATTTGGATTTAAGCTTTCTTGGAAAGAGTCTTAGTCTAGAAGTTAGACCGCGAGGACTGATCTCACATGAATTCCTTCTCAAAATTCTTTGATCATGCCCGTTTTTGTTTTATCATATGGGTCTGGCACTATCATAGGCTTTATTCCTCAGCTCTTCAATTCATGTAGCCCCGGGTAGCCTCTCTTCTTTAGTAGCTTTGAAATCAAAATTAAGCTTCTTGATGGCCACAGTAGCTTTATGATATTCTAACCCAAGAGGTAGATGACAAGGTTTTCAAAGACAAGTCTATATGGGGACATTCAATGGGAGTTTTAAATTTGTCCTATATGCCGAGTGCATCATCAAGCTTTAAGACCAATCTCTTAGGTTGGAACTTACAGTCTTTTTCGAATTTTCTTTATCTCCTGTTGGAGATTTCGACTTGCCCATTGTTTGAGGGTAGTAAAGCGAGCTCATAATGTGTTTGATACCATATCTGCTCATGAGTTTGTCAAACCACCTTATTGCAAAATGGCTCCCTCCATCATGATTATAGTTAAGGTGTCCCAAATCTGTGAGAATATTTCTTTGTAAAAATCCTGGCCCAATATTGGCATCATTCTTTGAATGATTTCTACTCGACCCATTTTGATACATAAATCCGCAATTTAGGAGTATGTATATATTTCCAAATGAAGTGGAAAGGCCCATAAATCCATTCCCATACATTAAGCAGGTTGCACCACCGGGGATACCTTGCGAGGGGGCATCTCATGCCTTTTGCTGATGTGCCCATTCTTTGGCATTGATCCATAACTTCACCCATTCAAAGCGGTCCTTAAAATATTAGGCGAGAGAAAAATCATTGGAGGGAATTTTGTAGGCTGTTTATCTACAAAATGTCCCTCCATATGGTGATGCATGACATTCTTGCAAAATCTTGCTTTGCTCACCTTCTGTACACATCTCCTTATAATCATATCAACTCCTCTTTTAAACAATAATAGGTCATCCCAGATGTAGTACCTCTTTGTCGATCCTTAGCTTTTCTCTCTTGGTATTTGAGATGCAGTGGCATAATTCCCTGAAGCTAAGTAGTTCACAATGTCGACTATACCAAGGTATTTGGAGTGATATTTGGAATAAACAATTCATACAGAAAATTTTACGCTGTTATCTTTCTTCTTCGCATGCGGTAGGTTTCTCCGCTCTTATTAGTGATCGGTATCACATTGTCCTGACCCTTTGTCTTTATTTCTAAATCAAATTCTGCAATACTTAGTACCCACGATCAGTCTTGGCTGATTCTTTCTTTGCCATTAGATACTTAATTCTTGCATGATCAATGTGTATAATAACATGGGACCCAATGTATGGCCTAAATTTTCACATCACAAAATCTTGTGCCGGCATCTCCTTTTCAATAGTAGAGTAATTTTCTGAGTTTCATTGAAGGTTTCTTGGCATAGTATATGGCCTTGAACTTACCATCTTTACGTCCCAATACAGCTCCCATTGCAAAATCATTGGCATCACACATGATTTCAAATTCTGTTCAATCGGTTTTTTTTTTTTTTTTTTTTTTTTTTTTTTGCCATGATGGGAGCTTCAACTAGTCTGGTGATTTCTTAGCCTCTGGCGAAATTCATCAAAACAAAATTTGTTATCCTTTTCGGCAATGCCGCAGTGGTCTAGCAATTTTGAGAAATCTACGATAAATCTTACGTAAAATCCGGTATGTCCTAAAAACTTCTAATTCCCTTGGCTTTGTAGTAGGTGGCATCAATTCTTATAATTGAAATTTTGCTTGGTCTACCTCGACCTGGCTACTTGAAATCATGTGCCCTTAGACAATTCCTTCTATAACCATAAAATGACATTTTTCCCAATTCAGAGCTAGATTCTTGTCCTTACACCTTTGAAATGCATCCCCGAGTTATGAGCCTTTGATTCAAAAGCTGGATCCATACCTTTATGTAAAATCATCCATGAAGATCTCCATAACTAATACGCTTCATCCAAAAAAAATATAAACATCAGCATCTTTGGAAGGTACCGGGAACGCCCACAAACTAATGGCATTCTCCTAAAAGCAAAAAGTACAAATGGAGCATGTAAAAGTGGTTTCTCTACTGATCCTCGGGTGCAATAGCAATTTGGTTATATCCAGTATCCATCAAGAAAACAAAGTGAGGATGTCTGCTAACCTATCCGACATACGATCGATGAAGGCAAGAAATGATCCTTTTCGAGTTTGCGGTATTCAATTTTACGTAGTCAATACAAACCCTCCATCCACATCCACGCGGGTTCTTGTAGGAATCCAGTTTCATTCTTTTCATTCGATCACGGTGAATCCACCTTTCTTGGGAACCACATGCCTTTGAGGCTTTAAGAACTATCACGATATAGCATATATAAAACACGCATTTAACCATTTCTGCTTCTTTTCGACAACTTCTTTCATCATGGTTCCAGCCTCCTTTGATGCTCAATAGAAGTTTTGCATTATCATTCGGCAATATTTTGTGCATGCAAATAGAGTGATACCCTTCGAGATCTCAGTGTAAGCAATTGCTTCTTTATATTTTCTGAGAATTTCCCGGCCAACTTATGTTCTTCGGCTTGATCCAATACGGTGATATGATACTTGGTTTTTCTCTTTTCTGAGGTTCTAAAAACTCATATTTCAAATAGTAGGCAATTCTTTCAATGTTAACCCTTCTTCACTAGTTTTTCTGCTCATGAGTTTCTTTACATTTATTTGAATACTTCATCTTGGCTGATTCCTCATTTATACTCGAGATTGTTTCTTTGTTTAAGCAATTTGAAGAGCGAGTACTTCACAATCAAGACTCTCCAAGATACTGAAGATTCATCTCAATTTCATTATTAGAATGTTGAAGGACTGTCGAAATTCAATTCCAACATTGAGAAGGCTATTGTTGCCTCTGACCATACAACTACGCATCTACATCAGGATGTTCCAAACTCCTATTAATATTAAAGGGCACTGCTTCATTTCCCACCCTCAGTGTCAGTTCACCTTTCTATACATCTATCAAGGCAGCTCTAGTTGCTAAGAAAGGTCTTCCCAGCAACAAAGGAACTTGTGTATCTTCCTCCATCTGCATGATAACAAAATCCACTGGGAAGATAATTTTGACAACAAGTATCTTCGAGAATACCTTCTGGTTGTGCCATTAATCTATCAACCATTTGCAATGTAATTGCTATTGGGGCAAGTTCCCCCAAATTAAGTCTCTGTACAACTGATAGAGGCATCAAATTTATACTAGCACTAGAATCACATAAAGCTTTCTTGAATTCATATTTCCCTATGGAGCAGGGAATGGTGAAACTGCCAGGGTCCTTCATTTTTGTTGGGAGCTTTTGTTGGATAAAGACACTGCAGGTAGCGATTAAGTTCACTATTCCTCCTCGGCTATCTTCCTTTTCTTTCGGTATCTCCTTAAAACTTTGCATAAAGAGGCATTTGGTTGATCACCTCTGCAAATGGGATATTGATTTCATTTTCTTGAAAATGTCGAGAACTTAAGAAATACATTCTTCTCTTTTTGCCTTCTGAAGTCTCTGTGGAAATGGCACTGAAGGTGTATAAGCTGGTACGCCTTCCTTCTGTTTCTACTCCTTACTTCCTTTCGGCTGTTCAATTTGTGTGCTCTTCTCTCCTTCCTTTCCAGTCTCTTCTTGTTCTGCCTCAGTCTCTTCTTTCCTTTCTTTCATACATTTGTTGCTCAAATCCTTCCCAACTGCCAGCGAATTGCCATGCAGTCTTTGGATTCTTTTGAGTGTCACTAGGGAATGTACCCTTGCTCTGATTTGTCATATTCAGGGCCAGTTGCCCTACTTGTGTCTCCAAGTTTTTCAACGAGGCACTTGTATTCTTCTGAAACACTTGAGTATCAGACTTGAAAGCTTCCAAGTCAGACAGTTTCTGTTCATGGAAGTGTAATAGTCTCTTGTTGTCCCCCATGAACTGCAACATTTGTTCTTCAAATGGTTAAGTCCTCCTTCCCAGCCCGATAATCATTTGTAGCCCACTGGATCTTGCTGATATCCTTGTTGAGATTATGTCATGCCTTGGGCACTTGTTGTGCCCCTCACCTTATGAGAAATTCCTCATAGTTTCTCCCGATCTTTGGATTTGTAATGTGTGACAGGTTAGGATTTTGCTTGAAATGGTAATTTCTTAGCTCATTCACGTGTAATCTCCTCGGCACCATAGAATCTTCTTACGTTTGGTACATCAACACTTCTTCTCATAAGTTCTCTTTCCCTTTGCTCTATTTCATGAAGCGGTGTGCATTCTCTCTGTTTGTCCATCATATGCATTATGGCATCGCTTTGCCTCCATGGCTGTCATCTTATCGCTCCATGACCCCTTTTCCTCTCGCTGTTACCTTGAAAACTGGATAGAGCTTTCATATTGCATTAGCCCGGAGTCTTCTATCGGATCTCTAGCCTCTTAGCTTTTTCGTTGGTCTCCACGGCGGGAAGCATCGATAATACCCGTAGATACCTGTCATTTAAGGCATGATACACTATGTCTTCCTGGGTTTTTAAATCAATTCCATGCATAGGGCACCTCTTCAGCAACCTCTTGAATCTTTCCCAGGCTACATATAGGCTCTCATCTTCCCCTTGTTGGAACACTATTATCTCTCTTTTTCTCTACGGGTGAGGAGATGGAAAGAACTTTAAGTAATACTCTACCCGACTCTTCCAAAGTATCAAGCGGAACCATATAGTGATAGTGATTCATACCATGTTTGCTATATCTCTCAGAAAATGGGAAGAGATGCAACTGTCACCTCTGGTCTCTATAAATTCGGCTTCTTGTATTTGCCATGAAATCTTCCGGTGCTTTCGTTTGGAGTCTTGGTGGGGTGACCCGGTGAAGCTATGTTATTCTTTGCACCATTATAATCAAAGTGGCTTTAGTTGAAGTTGGCCCATCCACGATGGGTGTCTGATTGTAGAATACTCTTCATGAATAATAGGCCTCAAGAAATCCTCCATTGTGTCAGTAATGGGAGGCCTTAGCTCTTTGTCCCTCTGCTCCTACGTACGGTCATGTCTCATGCCATAGCTGCATTTACATTCTTTTGTCTTTACAGCTTACAGGTGTTCTTTCCAATTCGA